>VWPU01014787.1:0-198669 GCA_013398955.1 Callaeas wilsoni | reverse complement strand
CAAAATGCAGGACTCAGCACTTGCACTTACTGAACTTTTAGCTGTGTTGTAACTACATAGCAAAGAAAAACAAGAGTCATTAGGTACATAAATACTCTGCAATCAGCTTTCATAGTTTGGTGGGCCTGCCATTCAGCTGATGGCTATGTAATTCTTTGATTATCTTCACAACCAGTCATTGCCCAGGATTCAAAAAATGTTAACGTTGAGAATGTAAAAAAACCATAATAAGGAGCATCTCTTTTAATTTAAGGATATGTCTGCTAGATGATATTTTTTCATAAATAGTGTCTTGCTAGGCATAGCATAACTCTAAACATTCCTTATTATAGCAGGTAAGTATTACCTCTTTAGCTCAGTTAAGGGAAGCCTTAATGTACCATCACATTATGCATTTCAAATTTGCCATGTAATGGGAAAAATTAGATTTTTATTCTTTTATGGTGTTCTTTCAGATCTAATTCACTTCACATGGAGCTGGGTAGGTTCAGTGCTGCTTAAGATGAAGCCCATGTTGTATTACATGTTACTGGATATGAGTGTGTGTGTCTCAGTGAATGTTGTCTTTGCTAATTAAAAGACTGTTGGAAATTCTGGCTTTTTGCTCCTCAGGAGTTTTTAGAGCAATGATAATAAGCAAAATACCATTTAAAATCCTTCCTAAAAGGCATATCTGACTGTGTCATTCCTGTAGTGTCTGAAATTGAGGCAGTGTCTCTTGAGATGTACTGCTTCAATGGCTGGCTCTCAAATTATCTACTGCTGTATAGTTAAAACTCCTTAAAAGTCTCTGTGGTTTGTAGTACAGATTTGTTGGACCTGTGAATTGGAAAGATGGTTAACTAAACTGAAGGTGGTGGTTTGCAGCAGATTTATGCTGCCTTTCTCTGTTTGCCTTTCTGCTTATAGCATAGAATGGTTTGGGCTGGAAGGATCCCTAAAGATCACTTAGTTGCAGAGCCTCAGTCCACAGAAAGACACAGCTTCCACTAGACCATGTTGCTCAAAGGCCCATCCAGCCTGTCCTTGACCTCCAGGGACGGGGCATCCAGAACTCTGGGCAGTAAGTTGCTCTAGTTAAATGACTTTGTATTTTTCTGACAGAACCAATTACGAACTTCGGGCTTCCCTCCTTCCCAGGTTTTCCTCCACCTGCTGCTGTACAAGGGTAGTCATTGGTTAGTGCAAGCATCACACTTCTAGGTGGTGTAGATGGCCTTCAGTCACTGAGTTGGGGGCGGAGAAGGTGTTTGCAATAGATTTGTCTGAGAACAGGTTACTACTAGGCCTCAGTGATCTTTTTAATGTCAGAGGGCTGACAGCAAAGTGCAAGTCTCCAGCCTGGTGGCCAGACTTTTTCTTTTCCTGTTTCTTTTACCATGTGACAAAAAAAAAGAGAGAGAGGGAAAAAGATTGTTGGAAGCAGGTTTAAAGTATGAAGTGAGATTATATTCACCCCAGTCAGTCTCAGGTGCAGAAGACTTGGACTTGGGTTTGGAAAACTGGATTGATGATGTGTGACAAATGGTTCAGATTTTTTAGTGAGAATTATTTGGAGCTCACTGCTACAGCCAGTGACTCAAATGACACTTTTGAACAGTGAACCTTAGAAATTTAGGTAAGTTAAAAAAAAAAAGGAGTGATACCAAGCCTTTTCAACTAGAGTGATTTTGTTTTAATCTTGTTTCAGAAGTTCTGAGAAAATAACCTCTTTTGACAATGTAGGAGTCTTAGCAAATCTGGTAAAGGGAGTTGGTAAAAGCAGGAGGTTAAACTGGCTATTTTTACAGCCATGCTTATTTTGAAGATAGTTGTTTTGCATGCTTCCTTTCTATGTTATAGATATAAATGTGATTTTTATGTCTTTCAGGAACACTCCTCATCCATTAATCACTGTCCTTGAAAACAGACCTAATTGCTGGCCAGTTCTACTACAGCAGATAACAGTATTTTTCCATCAGTGTCCAGAGAGGTAAATGAATGAAAATTTTAAAAAGCCTAGGAAATGTAGACAACTGAATGTAACTGTTTTGTTGAAGGCAGCTGCAACAAGCAGTAAGAATTCTGTCTTTTGTGAAAGATACTTGTAAAATTTAGTTACATCGTTGAGCGGTTTAAAATAATAATATAAAAGATAACAATACTGGTATAATCCATCAAAAATCAATTTCATAGCTTTTTATCAGCTATGTAGATAAATTTTGTATGGATACAGAATAACTGGTGCAAAATGGATAGCACAGTTGAATTTTTTAAAGAAATAAGCAATTTGGCTTATTTGTCAAAATTTTGACTGCTTAGTCAAAAAAATTAATACAATACAGCTGTAACTCGTCTACACAAAATGATGGGATGATGGAGGAAAAGTGGAGATGATTAAATCTCACGGAAAGGATGAGGTCTTGAAAAACAGTGTATGCTTTCTGATTAAAAAAGATAGGAAAAAAAATCAGTGGCACAGCCTTATTATAAAGCATCATTAAAATGACCAAATAACCAACTGCCAACAATCTCAGCCTTTCTTCATGCTTACCACTAAGGAACTTCTCCAGTAAAGCTTCAGGGTAAGATAACAAATCTGTAGCATTCTCAAAGAGAACTGTTTTCAGTGATTTTACACCTATATGTATGCTTTTCAGATATAAGTATCTCTTTTGTCCTGTTTTCTGAAAGGTTAATAACAGAGTAATAGTGCAGAGAAACTGGCTTCTCTGTTCTGTTGCTCTTCGTGAAGAAATAACTTTATTAATCTCTTAAATTTCTGGTGAGCTTAGACTGTGTGATCAACAGTAAGACTTTCAAGCAAAAGTATGTTTTGCTTAATTTAATTGATCAGACTATTTTTCAAATGTTGTTCATTCTTACACTCAGCTGCTAAATCTGGGACTCACACGGAGTCCCCTCAAATGTATAAATGATGGAGTGAAATGTGTATTTTTTGCTGGTGGCTTCTTTTGAATTAAAACAGGAGTTTTTCTTAGTGAAGAGGAAAATATGCTCCTCTTGGTGCTATTTGTTCAAGGTTTCTGTGGGTTAAGTGCTAGACTGAGAATATAGAATCATAGAATAATTTAGGTTTGGAAATGCCCTTCAGAACATAGAGTCCAGCGGTTAACCTAATACTCTCAAGTTCACCACTAAACAGTGTCCCTCAGTGTGATGTAAACAAGCTCAATATATGTTGATGTAGACCTATTACTGAATTCTCTCTACAGTTTTGCATCAAGACTGAGTCTTGTTTAAAACTGAGTTTTGACTCCCTGTGCTGTGCTGGATGGTAGGAAGGCTCTGTGGAGGGATTTGGACAGGCGGGATCTATGAACTGAGGCCAGTGGTATGAAGTTCAGCAAGGTTCAACCGCAAATGCTGGGTCCTGCCCTTTGGTCACAACTCCATGGAGTGCTACAGGCTGAGGGAAGAGTGGCTGGAAAATTGCACAGAGAAGGACCGGAGGGTGCTGATTGACAGCAGCTGAACATGAGCCAGCGTGTGCCCATGTGGCCAAGAAGGCCAATGGCATCCTGGCTTGGATCAGAAATAGTGTGGCCAGCAGGTACGGCACTAGGGAAGTGCCCAGGTACTCGGCACTGATGATGCTGCACTTCAAACCCTGTGTCTAGTTCTGGGCCCCTCATGACGAGAAGGACATGGAGTTGCTGGAGCAAGTCCAGAGTAGGGCAGTGGTGAAGGGTCTGGAGCACAAGTCTGATGAGGAGCAGCTGAAGGAGCTGAGGGTGCTTAGCCCAGAGGAAAGGAGACTGAGGAGTTACTTTATTGCTCTCTACCTGAAAGGAGATTGTAGCCAGGTGGGTGCCATCCTGTTCTCCCAAGTAACAAGTGACAGGATGAGAGTAAATAGGCTCAAGTGGCATCAAGGGAGGTTCAGATTGTCTGTTAGGAAAAATTTCATCATATGCTTGTCAAGCATTATAACAGTCTGCTCAGGAAGGTAGTGGAGTCACCATCCCTGGAAGTATTCAAAAAGACCTGTAGATGTGGCACTTGGGGACATGGTTTAGCAGTGGGCATGGCAGTGCTGGTTGGACTTGAACCTAAACAATTCTATTATTCTGTATTTGTTACAGTATTGACCATCAGCTTTATTTGATTGTTTTAATAGTGTCAAGGACAGCTTGTATTCCTAACATGGTCAAGCCAAAAGATTTGTTCTATAATAATATTTTACTGGGAATCCATGTTGGTTAAAACAGTTCCTGTTTCACATAAATGTTTTAAGACCATTCCGCAAAAACTGATAAGTAAAGGATGACTTCTTTTTATTGAAATTATGTTTTATGTTTTAAAAAGATATTTCTGAGTACTCTTGTCCAAATACTTCTTCAGAATGGCACATTAGTCTATCATGACATTCAGCAAGGAAAGTCACTTTCTTGAATTGATGAGGAAAAAAAAGAGAAAAATTAGGAGTGTTATGACCTGCAGGTCCATATTGAGTCTTTTTAAAATTGCACTTTGAAGTATGGTTACTGTATTGGGTCTTATGACAGTACTTTGTTGTGGTAAATCCAAGGTTTATTGTGATATTTAGTAATGTCCTTCTCAACACCTTTCTGTTAATTGGGTCTTGTGAAATTTTGCAGGTAATGTCACATTACTTGAATTTCCTTGTTGTTATGCTTTCAGTAGAAAGCAGTCATGGCAAACTTATTTCTTGAACTGCAGGGCAGAGAGTTCATGTGTTGGCATAATGGCTTCATTTCTAAGATACCTGTATTGTGAACCATCCCAGTTACGGGAATATGCTGAACTGCGAATGGGTTTACTTAAGATCTTACTGCATCCTCCTGGGCCAAAGCACAAAGAAGCACCCTCCACGCTGGAATGTGAGATTCTTCAGTTTCTGTGTGATTTGATTCCACACTTGCAGGTACAGTTATTGCCTGACCCTACCCTTTACAAACAGCGTTATTAGTATTAGTATTAGTATTATTTTTAGTATTATTATTATCTTTAAGGTGTGCAAATATAGCATTCTTTTCTTTTTTCTGTAGATGTGATTTGTTGATAATACATAAATCTAACAAACTGTCTCTAAGCTTGAAGATAAAACTTTAATTGTTCAAATCTGATACACCTGTTAAAATGGAAATTGAAACATGTTTACCGTAATTATTTGCATCTAATTGCCTCAGGAAACATACAGTAAGTTTGCAAGTAAACTTAGAAAGACAGTCATGAGAGAATTTTGTTAAATGGCAAGATATTTGTCAAAACCATACCATTTTAACTTAAAGTGGATAATATTAAAATGAAACAAACTATATGAGAAGCATGAGCTAAGTACTTTTAGATATTCCTTTCTCACTCTTTGTAACAGATGGATTAGTGAACCTGATGACAAAACTTAGTCATTCTGTAATATGCTGAAGGTTTTGAATGTTTTTTGAAGTTGCACAGTGATACATGATAGGAGCTAGGGATTTAGTCTTTCAGTCCCCTTTGGTTATGGGCCTATGATGTTGGTTAAACTTAAAAGCTCTGCTTTTTCTCATGGTTTACTGTGGTATCAGTTAAGCTTTATTTGTACCTATCTATCTTTTCCTTCTTCTCTTGATATTAGGACAACAGCTTCAGATGTATTCAGCCAAACATGTGCTTTGTCCTTATTGCTATGGAGAGAGGGTTCATTAATATGAATAATGAAAAGCTAAGTAGGCTTGTTGCAAGGATGTTTGGTAGCATCTTTCTCCTATGGCATTTTACTAGAAAAGTCTTCTTTGTACTCACAGCTACTTTTCACAATCTTTTGGAAAACATATAGCTTGTGTTATACATGTTTATCTTGGTTCAGGTCTATTCCTTATGATGATGGGTACATGCTGACTTTTTCTAGTCACAGAGAGATTTCTGATTTTGTCTCGATTTACCTGCACTTCAGTATAACATTGTGTCTTGAATTTATGACCAAGCTTCAACTTGATAACATTTAGCCATAAAAATGGCACTGAGTAAAACTTATAAAATTAGTTATGAACCTTGATTTTCTTCATACATGTTGACCCTTTTTTCTTTAAACAAGAAATCAGTTGCATATTTTCAAACTTTTATTAATACTTGAACATTTTTGTCTTGCCTGAGATACAACTTTAACAATGGAAGGTACTTCCTTCAAGATGCCTGTTTGATGGACCTGAACCTCAGGTTTTTCTTATCCTTTCATTTTAGCATAGCTTAATTTAATCCTATGTGTAATATAAATGCTGAAATGTTTCCTTGTCATTTTGTCTGACAATGTCAACCAAGCTGTCAAAAGTACAGCTCTTCATCTGCAGGCTATTCTGCTGATCAATTCAGTCACATGAGATTTCTGATTAGAGCAGATTGTTTATAGAACAAAAAGAGAATAAAAATCAGGGTGTTATGCTTAGTGCTGGCTCCAAAGTTTGGATTGGAACAGTGCATTTCTCTGGAAGTAGAATTTTGAAGAACAGAAACGCTGTCATCCAACACATAGGGACTTTGAGACAACCTGCTTCTTGAAACCTCTTTAGCTGATTTTCATGTATGGAGATACTGCTTTTGGTATCACACTTCAGCTTTTAGTTTTTGTGGTAGTTAGATTGCATAGTGTTCTAGAATCCAGTAACACCACTGCCTTTCTCTTTTGAGACATATGTTAAAATCTCCATTACATTACAAAGGAAATACTGTAGAGCCAGATGTTACTGTTACAAGAATATTTACTTGCTTGATGAAATCCCCACACACTTTTTTGTGTTGTTATAGGAGCCTCAAGAGCTGAATTAATTGCTGTTGCTTTTGAGAAAAAAGGGATTTTTCTTATCAGCTACCAAGAAATGTTTTAATTCTTTCACATGTTTCTCATTTTACTTCAAAATATCAAATAGCAGTTCATAAGTTGTTTTTTTTTTTTTCAGAGAAGTTGGATAAGGAATTCTTGGCATTAGTTTATAAAGATACTTCTTTAAAAATTTAGTACTATTTGCAATAGAAACATAGCAGAGCTAATAGAACTAGTTCTAAATTCAGTGTAGATCGGGAAGGGCAACTAAATCATCATGTGTTTTGGCTTTGTTTTGTTTTAACTACCTCTCTGCAGCTTAAAGACTTACTGCAAGTTACAGAAGCCTTGTTTTTCCTGCAAGAGCTGTTCCTCAGCTTACTACGCTATCCTTTGTTTTGGAAAGTTCAGTTATCCCAGCTTAGTCTGCAACTGTTATGCTTCTGTGAAGTGTGTTTAAATGTGACTGGAGAATGCTCCTCTTTGATCTCCCTAATAGAGGACAACTTTGAGCTCTTAAAAGAGGTAAGAGTATATGGTAAAAATGTAAAATAGTTTTATTAAATTTAAAGAATGTCATGTTTAAGACAGTAGAGACGCTTATAGATGACATTCACCTGCAGGTGACCAGTGTTGATGTCAAAAGTTTCTAATTTTTTTTTCTTGTTTGAATACCTTTAGAAGGTAAAAACTTAACTGGTTCTGTATATATCAATTAATCTCTTAGTATGGAAATTTGTTTAAAGCGAGTTACAAGAGTTTGAACAAAGTAAAAAAAAGTTCTAATTACTTAATTAAAATCCTATTTCCACACAGTTATATTCTTCATTGCTCTGTCACTGCGTGTGCACTCACTATAGTTCATAAAGATAATCTTTTAAAGTTTTGGTAGTTTCCTGTTTGTTCTGTTTAATGTCACTGAGAAACAAAGGAGACTTGGAACTTTTCTCTTTTTTCCTTGTAGGTATTTCCAGTGGACCAGTGTATAATTGGACTAGCGCTTCTACTGCTGCAAACTCCAGAAAGTCAGCAAAAGTCTGTCTTGAGTCTAGGTAAAGCTCTTCTAGTGAAAGAGGAATCCACACTCTTAAAACTGTGTCTTTGTTTCTTCATGTTTATGAAATAAGCACTGCATTTCCCTGGAGTTGGATTGGGTGGTGAAATGGGGGGTTTTTTTATAGGCAGAATTTTTCCTGAATTTAAAAAGTGATGGCAGTAAAAATAAATTTTCCTGCTACACTGACTTTGTCCATTGATATTACTGTATTTTAAGCTCCCTGCTATCTTGGAGCTTATCAGTTTCATTTTTGAGCCAACAGGGTATTCTTAGCTGATGTTCATGTATCCTGAATCCTGGTTTCTTATTACAGGTATTGAGAGCAGGCGTGACAATCATGACAGTATTTAGCCGTGCTTTTGATTTAGCAGTTTTGGTTAGTGTAGTTACTCCAGTAAAAACAAAGGCCCATGCTACATTCCAGTTTTGTATTTTTTGCTGCCATCAGGTACTTTGCTATAAACAACAGAAATGTATGGGTCTCTAAATGAAAAATCACAAAAAAATCTTTTACCCTTTATATACAGATACAGTAAACCTGGGGACCTTTACTTTGCTCAATTGAAGTGTTTCCTAGAAATGTCTGTGTCATGCCTAAAGGTACCAATGTTCATTCCTTTTTTTCCTCCTTGACATGTGTTTTTGCTCAACTTGTCTTAAATAGCCTACAAGCTCCTTTCATGTTCAGAAACCCAGGACATTTCAACCACAGCCCTTACTTTGGTGATGCCTGTGCTACAGATCTTATCTTCTACAACAGTTGGAGACTGCCTATCAGGGGATGTTTCTGGAACGACCAGGCAGCAACTGGCTGTAAATCTTTTGGGAATATTAAAAGAGAAAGGTGTGAAGGATAAACAGGAATCGGTAAAGTGATAAGGTTTCTTTCCTTTTTGGGGGCAGGTAGGGGAGGCATTGAAAATTTTTTCTGCATTAAGCCTGTCTGCTTGGGAAAGACTCTGCCTGTGTGAACTTCTTTGTGCAATACGTTCTATGGGAACGCTTGAAAATACATATAGTCCATAAAACTGCACTGGTGAAGTGAAAATTTGTTTGTTTGCTGGATATTGTTTTATTTAGCAAATGAGATTTTTTTTACTGTAAGAGACCGTATAGATTGAAGAATTCAACTGTATTATTAAGCAAGTAACAGGACTTAGCAGAAATCAAGGTTACATATATTTACTCTGTTTCTTTCAGACTTATTTTTTCTCCTTATCTCTTTTTCCTTACCACTGTATGTGACTGTTATGTATCATTCTTTCTGCCTTGGCTGAAGAGAGTTACAGAGCACCTAAGGGTTAATTAGTAAATTTTGGCTCATTAACCTGAATCTTTTTATATGATCTATTGGGATTTTTTGGATTTTAGTTATTTACTTATGCCCCAGTTCTCTGCCTTCTCTTCATTTATCCCCACTGTTCCAAGAACAGGTGACAGCAAATCTCTTTGATCCAGATGTGTCTAGCACTGAGTTAGCTAAACTCCCTTTCTGCTTTACACCCCTGTTTTGTGTAGAGAGGGTGGGATGTGACAAGTTGGAGACATGTATAGTGCCAGTTCTGAGTCCTGCCATGTCTCCTTGACCTGGAATCCCCAACCTACTTCATTTTCTATTTCTCCAGATCTGAAAAGGCAAGCCCGTTTTTGCTCCTAATAAAAAATAACTCTTAAGTTCACAAAACCTTACACTTCTTAGTCTGCTCTGGAAGAATAGTGGTTACAGCTCACTTCCTTCTAATGGGCTTTCTGGGTGCCAGCCTGTACAGATGCCAGTGGAGGTTTGTTTCAGTGAAACATCTTTGAAGCATGCCAGTCCTCTATGCTCTGTGTCACTCGCCCACATGTTTTGTTTTCTGTTGTGTTTTAGAAGCTATTTTAGTGTCTTAAGACTACTATGTTACTGTACAACAAGATTACAGTGCATTGTATTACACTGGCTTCCTGTAACAGGACTTGGTTGTACTAATTCTGGTATTCTCTTTGCTTCAGAAGAGCATGTGAAAGCTTTTCTGTTAAGGGCTTAAATAATTTTTGATGACTAACTTGTTCTGTTAGCCATTTTACAACTCAAAACAGTTGTCTTTGCTGAGAATTTTCTAACAGTCTCTTCCCTTGTGTCTCACTGATCCTTGCAGAGTTCACAGCAAGCAGTTTGGCAGATCTTTGGTAATTCATGGTTCTCAATGCAAGTGGGGAGACAATCATTTTGCCTGATCATTGTTTGTCATAAGTATGCCGATAACCTTTGGTTCTCAACTAAAAGATTAAAAAATGTAGACTCTCTTTAATGGTCCCATGATTACAGTGATTTTGTGTTGTAGGATCAGATCAATGCTAAGAGAATAAAATCTTGATTGAATTATCCTTAGACTTCCTTCATAGTGGAAATGGACAAGAAAAGCGGTAGAAAAAAAAAGCATATACTCTGTCCACAGTGAAAAAGCTTTGAGCAAGTGTACGTAAGAGCAAACACGGTTAAGTTATGGTGTCTTTTCATAGAGTGAAAGAATAGCCCAGGCTGCAAGATCATCTGGACTAGCCTTTCATAGGAAGGGGAGCCTAGATGAGATTATCTAGTATCCTGTCCAATCACGTGTTGAAAACATACAGTGATGGGAACTGTACCATGTCCCTGAAGAGGTTGTTCCGGTAAATGCTTGTTTTTACTATCAAAAATGTCTTTCTGGTAGTGTTATCCCTGACCTTCTCCCAGGCATCTTGTATCCATTGCCCTTTTTATTCTCTATGTGACTCTTTGTGAAGGGAGACCTTCTGTCCTCTTAGTAACTGCCCTTCAAGTACTGGAAAACAATGACATCCTCCTTGAGCCTTCACTTCTGCAGGGTGAAAAGACCTGACTCATGGCACTCCTTTGGATCTTCTCCAGTCTGTCCACATCTGTTTTGGAACGGTGGAGGCCAGAACCGGACACAGTACTCCATGCGCAGTCTGACAAGCGCTGGTGAAGTGGGATGATCCCATCTCTCTCTGTTAGCAGTGCCCCCTCGGATGCAGCTCAGGATCCACTTTGCCTCGGTAGCTGCAGCAGTGCACTGCTGACCTGGTGTCTGTGTGTTGCCCACTGGCAGCCCCGGGCTCCTCTTGGCCAGGCTGTTCCATGGTTCATGGGTCATAGCCTGGCTGGGCTCTTCGGTTTTGTCCTCCCAGGTGCGGGACTCTGCACTTCCCTTGGTTGAACTTTGCACAGTTCTCGTGGCCCAGTCTTCCAGCCTGTTCATATCTCCAAAAGGTGGCTCTCCCTGCTGATGTGTTCCCATCGACACCCGGTTTAGTGACACAGCAAACGTGGTGAGGGTGCTTTTGGTCCCATCGTCCAGATCATTCATGGAGATGTTACAACGTGGAGCCCAGTATTGATCCCTGGGGATCACCGCTTGTGACAGGCTGCCAGCCTCAGTAAAACACATTGATCAGGTGGAAAGGAGGTATTGAGAACCTCTGTCTTGCCAGCATTATCATAACTTTTTTCCTGCCCAGTCTAGTAATGGGACAGTGCTTAACTGCTTATTTATCTGATTGGCCACTTCTTCTTCTTGCCATCTCTGGCCAGTTCCAGTTCCAGCTGAATCCTGACCTTCATGTGTGCAACCCTGCAAACCCTAGCAAGGGTCTTGTAGTCTCCAGTGGGTATTTGGACACCTTTCCATTGAGGTTATGCTTCTTGATTTGCTTTTAACAGCACTCAAAAGTTGTATGTCCTTTAATGGCTTTTTTGTTTGTTTGTTTTTGCATTAATGGTAGTGGAGAATATTTCTACCTTCCATGCCATGATTTTGAAAGTTAGGATGGGGCTAGGCTTTCACTTGCCCTTTGCCATTGAGGAATTTTACAGTTATATAGATAGAGATAGAGATATAGAGATAGATATATATATACACACACACACACACACGTACATACACATATATGTATGTGTGTGTGTATGTATATATGTGTTTATGTGTATGCACACACACCCCCTTATATATATGTGTGTGTGTGTTGACAGACTGAAATTTTGTACATAACTCTCTTGATTAGAGTGCAGCAATAAAATATAATTGTGGCCATAGCCTCCCAATAAAGGGAGAAGGGAGTGAGTACAATTATGTAGCAAAACCTTTTGGGGAATGTAATGTGGAATGGGAAATATCAATATAATATTTCAGGCTCTTCCAATTTTAGCGGCTTTTCTCAGGCACTTAAAAAAATATGACAGCCAAAACAAATGACAGCAACACCACCACAAACATGAAAGAAACCCCACAAACAAACAACACCCTCCCAAAGAAAACCCCAAACAACTAAAAACCTTTCATAGACTGATCTTAACTTCAAGACCTGTTATCTTCTACAGGCAGGCAACTAAACAGTACATCTTCTGGATCCTGAAACTCTTATTAGCCTACTGTATGTCATTGGATAAAGTTTAAATACCTTTTTCAATAAATGGCATTATCACAGCTGTATCCAGAAGAGATATTTGGCTCTAAGTGATCTTGCCAGCCAGAAGAGATAGCAGTTTAGATTGCTGAATTTTTCACATACAGTAGTTGTAATGAGTAAGTAATGGAATAAGCTAATTTTAATGTAATTTTTTAAAAGTAATCTAAAATACACGGGCATTCTACCTTCCATTAGCCAAAATAAATTTATATTGAATCAAACAGTGGTTGAAATGAAATTCTGCCATTTTAATTAGAACAGCTTTTGCCACTCAAAGTCTCTTTTTCCCTGGTTGTTTAAAACTGAGTAGGCCTTAGCCTCTTTTATTCTGAATTCCATTTTTAATGTTCATTTGGAGATCTCTTCTCAAATACTTTCTTTGCCTTACCTTTCCTTATAAATGTTCTTCACCTGATTACTGCCTGCTAACTACTGTCTTGATAATGGAAAGATATTTTCTAAGGAAGCAAGTGATTAGTGGGAAAGAGATGCCATATCTTGTATTAAATTTTCCTGTTTTAATGAAGAAGTTTGAACTTTATTTACAGGAGCTTTAAAAACTATATACCATTATGTATATAAAAATCTGATTAAAGAGAATTCCTCATTTGTATTTTACAACTTTCCTGCTGCTAAATGATGTTTTCCATGACTGCAACTGTTGCCAAAATGGTTGTACTTCTGTAAGAAGAAGCTTGTGGAGGAGTGAGGGAAGATGTTGAAAAATTCTTTTAACTTTAGCACCATAGCATATGATCCCTATATTCCTGGTTAATGCCTAGTTTTTTAGTCTACAGTGCTTAGTACAAATTCTAGAAGTTAGTGTGGCCTTGTCTTAACTCCGTATGACTGTGACCAATACGTCATGTTCCAGATAATACTACCTTATTTATTTGTGTTAGTGATTAATATGTACTAGCTGATATCTTAGTTTTGAGAACAAGGGTTGTGTGTCAGAGCAAAGAATGATAAGAGAACTACATAATGACCTGATTACATATTTGAGAGACTCTCAAGGAGAAAAGATTCATCAGAAGATCCGGAACCATATCCAAACAAGTCCATGACAATAGTTAGCATATATAGATGTATTCAAAAATGTGATGAATATGTATTAGTTTCAAGAATATAACCCGGTCTGTTAATTGAGCATGAATGCTTTGAGGAGAATTCCCCATGCATCCAGGAATGCTAGTAAAGTAATGTCAGCTTTCTAACCTAACAAATTGGATAGAGAGTTTACTTGCCTGTTTTCAGTGACACAACTGTAGAACATTTTGTTCTGAGAAGCAAAGCAGTTAAACGAGAAATGTAAAGTCAGGTTAACTTAAACTGTGGTATTAAGTACTATTACAAGTTAAGACAGTTTTTAAAAATAATGTAGATGATAGCTAAAATTCTGGGATTATCCTGTCATTGTCAGAAATGTAAGTTTTTAACGTACTCCAGAATTACAGTGTCCGTTTTAGTGGGGAAGTAGCACTGCAGTTACAATCAAGAACAGGAGTGATGGAGGTCAGATAAAATTGGAGCTCCTGAGCAGGGAATTATTAGCCCATTGAAACATCTGTAGTGCAAGAATTCACATAAAAGATTTCAAAAAAAAGTGTTGCAGTTTATTATTTATATTTATTACATTGGGACCATAAAAAAAATGGTTTGGATGTTACGATTGTTCTTTCATGGTATCTTATTTGTTTGATTGAGACTTTTATTTGTTTCACTTGTTCTCAGGTGTCCTGCAAGCTCCTTTTCCCCATAACCAGCTCTTACAGTTCATTGTATACAACCTGGAAGATGATGGAGCTCATGAAAGAGAAGTCTGCAGTTACTAAGTGGTTATCTTCAGTGAAGTCACTGCTACCTGTTACCACTCAAGTACCTGCCCATGTTTTTCTTTTGTTGGCTTATCTACTGATCCAAGAAAATGGAGACAATCTTCGCAATGTACTCCAGGCTACAACAGAAATAGCCAAGGCTGATTGTTCTCAGGTAAAGACTTTAGCGGTTTCGGATTTTTTCGGGAGTTGGGTTGGATTTTGCAGCCTGAGAGGGGCAAGCTTTATGATCCTAGGTCCAACAAGTGGCAAGGCTGCATTCCCAGTAGGTACAGTATGGATCCCTCCAGCAACAGTGCATAGATGGTCAGTGTGTTGAGAACATGCCCTCTGGATACCAGTCTCACCAGCTGCTGGCATCTGGATGCTGCAGTTGCTGATGCAGACTGCCCCTCATCCTGCATAGGCATGCACACACATACACCCTCAGCCTGCTGGAATTCACTTTTCATGTGTCACTTAGAGCAAAATATGTATTATGTCTCTGGTTTTGGAGTATTTTTTGGTTGTTTAGACTTAGGAAGGAGACTGGCTTATTTGTTGGTATTATCCAGGAAGTATGAAAATACAACATGAGGAAGCTGAAAAGGGGCTACCAAATAATTTCTAACTTCTGATGACCTTATGAATTATTCTCTATGTTCTTTTGTGGTTACTGGAAGACTGCCAAGTCCCTTGTGACATCTTTATTCTTGCTTCTTAGAAGTATGTGCATAGTCTTTGTCTGTTTCAGTACTGAATTCGAGCTAGAATTATACAGGATGCTTAAACTTACTTATGTAATCTGGAAAGATAAAGTGGGTTATCTGGAAACAGTTATGTAATGCAGAAGGTACTGTACAGAAACAACCATAACTTATTTGTAAAATAGGCAACAGAGAAGTGTTCATTCAGCTTTAATTTATGCCATAAAGACAGGCTCTATTTTCTTTGGGGTTTTTTGAATTGCTTTCTTCTCAAACAGTTTGCATGTTCTACAGCAGAGGAGTTTAAATAAGTTAAAATTTTGACTATATTATTGAAGTACATGTTGGAAAGCTGTTAGCATGAAAATCTTATCTCCAGGAAATCTCATCTCCAGGAAAAACAAAATCCTTTAAGAAGCAGACAAGATAGAAGTAGAATGATTTTGCTGGAAAATACTTTTTACCTCCTGCAAGCCGTTTAGACCTCTTGTTGAGAGGAAGGATGCTGACCTAATCAATGAAAAGAGAAAGAATGTAAAACTTAGAGGTAATGAAAACTCTGATCTGACTACAACAATGTGGTCCTAAGGCAGGAGTCAGAAATGAGGAATCGAAATATATCTGCAAGACTCATTTCTCTCTTGTAACTGAGACAGGTTTTCAAGGGAAGACACAAAGCTTAAGGAAACTTACAGATGTTTTGTTGACTTACTGGGGTTTTTTTAAAGTAGTTATTAAAACTTAATTTTCTCACTTAAGTAGAAAGCACCTAACTATGTTCAAAGGTCAGGAGT
The DNA here is from genome assembly GCA_013398955.1 of Callaeas wilsoni. NCBI lineage: Eukaryota > Metazoa > Chordata > Aves > Passeriformes > Callaeidae > Callaeas > Callaeas wilsoni. Next base: position 183,082 of record VWPU01014787.1, on the reverse strand, counting down.
AAGCAAAATGAATTGCACTTGTATGTAAAAGCAAAGCTGAGATGATGTAGAACCACCTGAGTATCTCTTCTTTAACTTTGTTCTTTCTTGAAAATGTTTCTGTAAGTCAGCTTTCAAAACTATTATGACTGGTACACCTCAACTATGAGTAGTTTGACATGTCCACTACATAGTTTGAAACCAGGGGTCCAGGTCCTAGTCCTTGTAAATTAAGTATTCTCTAGGAAGAGGGTAGGTGAGACATACATCTACCCTGTTGGGGGAACCTTTTTTTGACTTCTGATCCAAGATGTTGCAAGTAAGGCGGGTTTCTTCTTGTGCCTAGCTTGCTGTGTAAAAATGACCAAGATGACTGCACATGCTCTGAGAGTGGGTTTCTGGTTTTGTGGACTGTCTCTAACCTGTTCCGTTGCATTGGGTCTTTGAGTTGGATGATGAATCCGTGGCATATTACAGGAAGGGGAAAGGAATAATGATTTGATTATTAACTATTTGATACAGTTTTTCAAAATGCAGTTTAACAGTCATACGAGAAAAACAGTAAGTATTTTGCTGAAAAAACACTACTGAAGTAATATGGTACCTGAACAGAATGGCCTGAAGCCTGACAGTAGGGAATGACTGTTGTGAATTTCATTGGATTAGCCTAAAATAGCTCCACTGACTTTAAATGAACAGGTTTAGAGACAAATCAGAGAGCAAGTCAGCAGAATTACAGAAGCTTTAGACGGATACAGGGAGAGTGATTTAACCTGAAGCTGTTTGTGCTTAGCATTCTGTGAGTGGGTTTTTCTGCTTTGTTTATTCTCATTTTAAGCCAAAGCTTTTGTTCACCAATACAGTGAGTGGGATTAATGGACATATTCTGTTGAGCCACCATCCTATGGTGGTCAGACTACCTTAGAATTAAGAAACCTTCCAGGCTCATGAAAAAGTCCTCCCTGGCACTGGAAAGCATGGCTTGTGTCCAAAGGCAATGAGAAGATGAAGTTCAGACTTCATCATATTTTTTGTTTCCCTAGCAGTCAGCAGAAGTCCATGTGAATTAGAAGACATTGCTAAAATGCAGAACTCAAACCCTGATTTGTTGATACTTTCTTACTGGCTCACATTTTGTCGGCTGATAAGGCATGCAGATGGAGAGCTTTTAGTATTTAAAATTACTGTGGGCTTTAAAATATTTTTCTGCAAAAGAAGTAACGTAATCAGGTATCTTTGTAGTGGTATCATATTAAGCAATCAGTATAATTGGTAGTATAGCAGATGTGCTGCTGAGTAGTATTTGAAAATTTGGGGTGGGAAAAATAGTGTGCTTCATTGGGGTGATGTTTCTGTTCCTCGTCCTCAGTTAAGTGTGACCAAGGACACTATATTCTCCAGTTAGCAATATCTAATGCATTTCTATCTTTTAAATGACATGTTGTACTTCAAAAGATTTTAATGCTTTGAAACTTGGACTTACTGTCTGGCTCATTTGAACTTGGCATCACCTGGCATCTGTCTTGTCTATGACAAGTTATTTTAGTTCTGAGTCTGCTTAATGGCTCCACAGAGATTATTACAGTGTAGCACTGCACTGAAAGATTATCACATTGTTTCTTGTAGGTTCAGTGCTCTCTGTAAGGCAGGAAGAATTACCTTAAACTTGTCTTACCTTTCTCCTGCAATAACAGTACAGAGAGAGAAAGCATTGAAGCTCCTGGAGGGAAGATATAAGTGATTACTTTAATAAACTCACTCAGAAGTGTGATGGCAACAAATACTAACATATTGATGGCAGAGTTATACTTCAGGAATTGCTATGTTTGGTTCTGTGTTTTTTTCAGTTCCACAGAAATAAATGGTGCTTTATAAAAGATGGTGAAAGTAAGTGGTTGGAATGTAAGTTAAGAAAGTGAAAAACTCATCACAACAAACTTGTTAGATATTTTGAGTCTTCAGTTCCCTAGGGCACTTTCTGAAGTGCAGTGGAAGGTGGTGTGCAGCATAGTAGTTAGTAGGCTGTTCTGAAGAAGAAGGAAGTCCGAGGACAGCTGTGGAAGGAAGACAACAAAAAGTGGCTGTTAAGCCAAATCTTATTTTTAAACAGTGACATCTGTATTTACTTGAATCTGATCGTTTTGTGTTAGTGGCATTTAAACACTGAATTTAAAGCCAGATATTTGTAATAGGTATATTCTGAATTCTTTTAATCTTTGAATCATGTCCAAATCAAGGTAAACTTGGGTTAGACATTTACTAGCTTACTACTTCAGCACTTAATGTTGCAGAAGTTAAATTACATGTCTAAAGGGCAGAATTAAGAAGTGGCCGCTTTGGAGCTAAACTGTGAATTACCTGTACTCCAGCAGAATATATGGAAATGCTCAGATGTCATGGTGAAGGTCATAGCATAAAAAGAATTGTGTGGTGGGGTTTTTTGTTGTTGGTTGTTTGTTTTTTTTAAAGTGATCTAGACAGTCACGAATTCTGCTGCTAATGAAATTCCATTACTTTGTTGTTCACAAAGGGACACAGTGGTTGTAGCTGTGGATATTGAATTGAAAAGCCACAGGTGATTCCTGTGCAAAATCTAGCTGAAGAATTGTGTTTCAAAACAAAACAGTCAGAAAGAGAGATTGCTTTAATGTTTATTCCAACTCTTCACAGAGTTGACTAGCAGTAGCTCCCATTTTCACACTGAATATTATTTTTATAAGGAGTCTGTTGTCTAAACTGATGGAGCACTTAAAAAACATCGCTAGGTTTAAAAATGATTACCATAATTGATCTTGGAGACATTGTTCTGGTTATGCTTTATTTTTGTTTTGGTTTTTTCTTTTTCCTTACCCTTTCCATGAAGAGAGGCTACGGAATATTTCCCTATATGTATCTCCTTTTTCCACACTAAGTAAAAGCCTTTTTATGATGCAAGATTAATGATTATATGTCACAGATTGGACACTGGCTAAACACCAGCACACTCACGACAAATCATTCACTCATTCTCCTCTGCTATAGTTGAGCAGAGAAAGGGGAAAGAAAAATTTAAAAGGCTCATGAGGTGAGATAAACATTAGGAGAAAACACTCTAAGGGCAAAACAGGATCAAAACTTTTAAAAGTATAAAGAAAAATTTATGAACAGAATTAAAAGAGGAGAATGAGAAATAAAATAAACCTTTAGAACACCTTCCTGCCCCCAGCCCTTCTTTCCTTTCCACTGACAGCACAGGGAGACAAAATATGGGGTTTTTAGTCAGTTAGTCACTTCTGAAAAAAAAAATCTTTCTTTAGTTTGCTTAAGGATAGGAGTCTCTTTTGCTGTACCATGGGGTCCCTCCTACGGGACACAGTTCTCTGAACTTTTCCAACGTAGTTCTAATTTTCACGAGAGCAGTCCTGCCTGAACCTGCTGCAACATAAGTCCCTCTCATGGGCAAAGTAGTCTTCCCACAACTTCCTTTTCATGAGCCATTTGTTCATGGAGTGTAATTTTTAAGGATGAGCTGTTCTAGTGTAAAAGCAAAGATTCTTTTCCTCTGTCTCTGAAAGCAAGGGTTCTCTCTCTCTCTCTGTTCAAGCTCACCAGATCACAGCTTCTCAGCATCCACGTGTTCCAGCACGAGTACCTTTTTCTCACGGGCTGTGGGTGAATTCTGCATCCCCCTATGCACGTCATGCATTACAGGGAAGCAGTTTGTTTGTATTATGGTCCTCACCATGGCTTGCAGAAGAACCTCAGCTCCGACGCTCGGAGCAGCTCCTCCTCCCCCTCCCTCCTTTGCACCAACCTTGGTGTCGCCAGGTTTTCCTCACATGTTTTCACCTTTTCTTTTTCTCTTACTCAGGAGAGAATTGGTGTTCATATGTTCGTTTGTTCTCAAGTTCTACCAACTGAAAAGTTTTTATAGAGTTCTGCAGCATTGAAAGGTTGAACTCGTCCAGGCTCCGCACTGGGGGATCTCTCGCCCTGCCTCTCGCTGCGGATCACATGGTCCCCGCCAGCCGCACGCAGGCCACGCCCGCCACCATGGCGTCTGCTCCATTTAGTGCCTCTGTTCATGCGGGGCACCGAAAAAGCAAAGCTGTTGCCATCACTTCTGCCCTTCTGTTTGCGGTGCAGCAGGCTAGAAGTGGCCAGGCAGGCAAAGTCCATCCCTGGCCATGCCAAGATGGCAGCAGCCGCGTGGCTGCTTCCGGCCCCGGCTGCTCTTGGTCTTGACCGCGGGGCTGCTTGGGGAGCCAGGGTGGCCCCCCTGGCGGCATGACCTCGGTGCCTGCGCCAGGAAAGGGCTCCGGCTGCCCCGCCAAGAAAGGGCTTGGCCACCTCGCTGGGAAGGGGCCTGGCTGCCCCCTCACCCATGGGAGGGCAAGAAGAAAGAGAGCTTCCAGCAGTTTTTTTCCTTTCTAAAATATGTTATCGGAGAGGCGTTACCAGCTTTTCTAATTGGCTTAGCAGTGTGCCTGTTCTCAGAGCCAGACAGTGTTTGGTTCCGCCAGGCATGGAGGAAGCTTTTAGCAGCTCCTCACAGAAAATCACTTCCATGGCTGGCTTCTTCCCTCCTCACCAAAAATCAACTCATGCAAAACCAACGCATTATATTAGATCTGGTTTTAGCTGAAGCATTTTGGAGTAGTGGTTCTGGACTTTCACTATGGAAGAAAGCCCAGAAGAATTTTCTAAAGACTGAGGAATGAAAAGTAGTACATTGGGCTGTTAGGCTTTCTGAAGTCAGATTGCTGCACAGGCTGCAGAGACACATGACGGACTTAATTCAGTCTTTCTAATTGAATGAATTGTCTTGTGCGGAAATTGTATTACACTCTCTGAAACCCTTGCTGTGCTGCAAGGAGAAGAAATTAAATCATCTGACTTAGGTCACTGGTGGATATAGCACAAGACTTATTACTGTTATTTCAGGATTATGAGTCTATAGAGGGCATGCATTCTTTTATGGTCTTTCAATTGCTAGAATGATCTATTTTAGTGGTAGATGACACCTTCTGGGGAATTCATCTGAAGATGCATTATTTTCTATTCTTTGGGGTTTGGGAGTGCATTAATACCTAAAAATGTAAAATACATTTTTATTTGTGTAGAAAACTTGTCTAAGGATATGTTGAACTGAATTTGGCTCATTCAGGCAGTGCCTGATGCTTTTTTTGTTTGATTCAATATGTAAACTCTAGCCAGCAGCTGTAGGGAAACAATCATGTCATAGTCTGAGCTTGTGGACAGACTCTTCATGATTGTAACTTATTGATTAGGATCCTGCTAGAGTACATGAGTACAAAAATGAGTACATTTTTGAAAACCTAGTTTGTTTTCTAAAAAGTGCTTCTGATTTTTGAGACAAATTTATTTTATGGTTTTATAAACAGAAACTTAGCTACATTTATGCACTGATCTGAAAAACTTGTTCCTTCGTTTGTCTGAATTGTCCAGTAGTTTTGTCTTGTTCATTGAAGCAAGAAATGTCAGAGTACTGTATGCTTTCAGAAATCTTCTCATTTCACTGTCTTGCCTACTGAGCAACTAGGTTGATGGTGGATCTGCCAAGATTCAGCCTAGAAATGGAACCTGCTATCCTCCCATAGCTTGTGCTTTTGAAGAAGAACAGTTGTCCTGTAGCTCACAAAAAAGAAGTCAGGCCACCAAATGGCAGAGAATGCCTCTCAGGTGTATTTATTAAATAATATCGTTTTGTCTCACATGTTTAGTTTTATTTTAAGATATAATTGTTGAGAAATCTCAGCATCATTTTTGTGATGTGAATTAGTTTTAAAACCAAGAAACATGATGTCGAAACCCTTCTTCAGATTCATAATGAGAGACTTGACCTAACTTCTGCGTCCTGTGGTACCATGGGGAATGCAGAAGGCAGTGTTGACAGGCATCGTGGCTGCCACTCTGAAGCTGGTTCCTACCTGCTGGGAGCTAGTGAATTGCCATTATCAGCTTTGTGGAGCTGTTACGCCCTTGATGAAGATGTAGCATAAATTTAATACTGAAATTAATCCCAGCATTGTTTGCTAATTATATGAGGGAGATGAAGAGAAGAGCAGCTTTGCTGTACCAGAACATTCCTGGAGTTTTTCCTAATCTTACAATTGAAATATACAGTTCCAAACAAAGAGACTGTAAAGGATAATACTTTTAAAGACGTTTCTAACCAAAATGCATAAACATTTTCTGAGAATTTTGTAAATCAAACTTAGTATCTGTTTACTAGATGTTAGTGTAAAAGTCATTGTAGAACTTTGATTTGTGTTTACTGTAGAACAAACTTTGTAACAAGATAATTAATGTAGACACAGGACTGGAAATGAGCTTCCCATTACAGCTGATGAAGGCTGGGTTTAAGCAGACTGACTTTAAAGGGTTTGAATGCTATTATAATTAAGGATTCTGAATATCATTAATTTTTAATATCATTTGGTCTCACTGCTGATGTGTAGTCCAGTGTAGCTACAACTGAGAAAAATGAAAGAAGTAGTCTATTGACTAAAGAACTAGCTTAAGATAAAACTGAGTTGCCCAAGAACCTGCCTCTGGCAAGAGGAAGGAGTACTATGGGAAGAGAAGGAAAGCAACTTAGGTAATGGTGTTGATCATTACAATGACATATCTGTCATCTCTACTGCTGTCTTATCTAGCCTATTTGCCCAGCACAGCATATATCAGGGATGGATATGGTTTAAAGAATTGACAAAATCCTCTTATCTTCTGAGCTGAGAGCCTCCTTCCAGTTATTCTGCTGCTTATGAAACTTTTTGGATAATTTTGTTAGAAGACCTTTCTTCCCTATTCACATGTTAACAATTGTGTGGAAAAACTTCTGTATCAGTGGAAGAGCATGTGTGACCTCCTTGAGAGTTTTGGAACTTAACATGGTGATGCAGGTTGCGATGTTAGGGTTAATGATTACCCCTGCCCCAAAGGATAATCAAATGCGCACTGCTTACTCATTGCTCTGCAGTCTACCTTCTATCTTTCAAAGATTTAGGTAACAGTAAATCAGGTGATACATTTTTTTCTTGACACGCAAAGTACAATAGGTGCCCAGAAATAAACTACTTTCTTCTATCAAGTCTCCTATATTCAAGGGGACTTTTTGTCTACCTGTATTATTTGGTTTCTGCACAATCTCCCCATTATCTAAGGCTCGATTTAACCAAAACAGGTTTTTGCTTGGAGGATGCTGAGCCTTTGGAGCTCAAGTCTTCTTTTGGGTTCTCTTTAATCAGGAAGTTAATTTTACATTTCTTCCTATATACTAACGTACATAATTTTCTCTCAGGCAGTGCTGTTGTCCCTTTAGCATGGATAAAGTAGGGAAGTACAACTGCACAGACTAGCTTAAACAAATCATTACAGTTAGCGAGTGGGAAGAAAAGGTTGGGCAGCAAATCAGATCTCATGTTTTGAGTGTAGGTTTCACTTTTCTGTGTTTCAGTGTTGATGCAGACATTAACATTTAATCTTATTGCTGAATTTTAACTGAGACCAGAATTTACGTTAATCAAATCTGCCATGTGCTACAGAAGTGGTATAACTTACTTCCCCCATGCCCTTTTCTATTTTAAAGAATATCATGACAGCAGGGAACATCAATGTTTTCAACACTGTTTGTTGACAAATCATTGCCAACAAGGTACTGTGAAGAAACTTAGTTCTAGCCTAGCCAAAATCAGGACACAACAGAAGCTGTAAAACTGCCCAACTTTTCTTAAATCCAAAAGTTTGAAAGAAAGGGAAGGGAAGTTGCCAGTGGGAAGATGCTTTCAGTTTGGGTGTGAAAATCTGTTCAAATGAATACTGCCCTAAATTCTCAGCCTTGTTTATTAATTGTGCTTTGAAATATTTACATAAAGCCAGTTCTCTTTCTAGGCAGGTCATAGGGTGATGGCTGTTTCTATAGAAGGTAGACAACAACCTTGAGAAATAGAGAAACACTAGTGAATTCCACAAAAATTTGGAAAATTTTTGTTTTGTGAAGAGATTTGTTCTATTTAAGAATGTCAGGTACTATTTGGAAAATGGAAAAAAGTAATGCATTGTTGTTAATTCATTAGGTGGTAAATGCAGATCTAGAACTTAGTTTAAGTTTGTGGAAGCACAAATTTACATTGCTGAACTGTAAAGATCGTCATGTCTTGCAGAACAAACAATATTTTTTTTGGTCTGTGATTTGGAACCACAACAGAGCCAAGTATGCAAAATCCCAGAGCACTTGAATTATTAATTATTATTCTTCCTGTGGACTGAGACAGATCTTTTTACAGTGAAAAATGTTATCTTCTGCTTATGTAAAAATGCATGTTGAAACAAATATTGTAGGAGAATTTTCCATTTTACTTTTAACCAATATCTGTATAAATCACATACATCTATATCTATATCTATATATCTGTATATATATATATCTCATATAGAAATAAGATATATTTGTGTGTCTTTGTGTGTTTGTGTTTTAATTAGTCATAAAACCAAGTTGGGAAAAAATCTAGGACATCATGAGTAGATTTAATTTAAGATTAGATTTAATCACGTAGTGATAAGAAGGTGCGCAAGAAAAAACTGTAGCACCTGCAAGTGTGAAAATACTGAAAATCTTATCAAAAAGGGAATGGAGATAAATAAGTCTCCTTTACTTTATTGTCACTTCAGGAGCAGATCTCTGGAAGTTTTGTACCATGTAGTAAAGAATGCAATAAATTATATTGTATTATGTGACAGGTTTGTCATATATACAGACAGAAAAAAAATACATTAAAGGTATGATTTTCTAATATGTTGGGATAAGTTCATTGTCTTTTCTAAGGTGTCATGTTGGCAAATTTGGCAAATTCCAATTTATCTCCTGCATTTGTTCTATTTTAGGTCCCAAATCTGATTCCAGTTCTGATATTTAAATTGGGAAGACCTTTGGAGCCTGCACTTTACAGGGATATATTGTATACATTGCCTACGCTTGGTGTACATAAGGTCAGAATGAAAGATTTTTAGTAAAATGAAAACTGTGTCAATAAAAGGTCATATATTTATAAAAACTATTTAGACTAAGCAGTGTATAGCTTGTTTACCTGATTTTTAAGGTTCTGCATTACTTTGTAATATTTTGGATGGGCTATGATACTTGTTTTAAAGTGAAATGTACATTACGCTTTACTGTCTACACTGTATGATCATTATGTATGTCATGAGAGGATGCTCTTGGACTTATTTGCTAAAGTTTTTCGAAAAATTACTTTCAGTTTATTTCTGATATTGCAGTTGGATGGTTATTTCCTGGTCGTACTTGGTTGTAGAATAATTATTTGTAGATTAGTCTTTGTCCTTGGACATATAAAAGAACAACAACACTTGGTTAAAATTTTTTTTCAGGTTTGTGTAGCTCAGATTCTACGTGCCATACACATGCTGGGGAGCACGCCTAAGCTCAGAGCAATTGCCTCACGGCTGATGACATCATTATGGGAAAGACAGGTTAGAAACTTCTTGTAGTGTCACTATAATAAGTCCAGTTGAAAAACCTCGTTACTGCTAGCCAAGGAAGAAAATAATTTTGGAGCATTGCTTCTACTAGTATGTCATTATCAGCACTATGAAGTACATGGTGTTAATGGTGCCTATACTGATCATGTTCTAGTGGAATATTTCAATAGTATGTCTTTCATGAAACTTTCTTTTCATTTCATGAGATCTCAAACTGCAATTAGAAAAAAAATTGTTTGAAGGATGGCTTTCTGCTTTTCATTATATGCAGTAAGAGCAAGACATTAGTGTTGTGGTTTAACTCCAGCCAGCAACCAAGTACACACAATCACTCGCTCACACCCCCATCCACCAGTAGGACTGGGGAGAAAAATCAGAAGCGTAAATGGAAGAAAACTGGTAGGTTGAGATAGACAGTTTAATAGGGAAAGCAAAAGCTGTGCACACGAGCAAACAAAACAAGGAGTTAATTCACTGCTTGCCATGGGCAGACAGGTGTTCAGCTATCTCCAGGAGAGAGATCACGTGTAATGGTGGCTTGGGAAGACGAGCATCGTCAATCCAAACATCTCCTCCTTACTCCTTCTGCCCTCCACTTTATATCCTGAGCATGATGTCATATGGTCTGGAATATCCCTCTGGTCAGTTTGGGTCACCGATCCTGGCTGTGTCTCCTCCCAACCTCGCAAGCACCCCCAACTTCCTCAGCAGCATGGAGTATGAAAAGCAGAAAAGGCCTTGGCTGTGTGTAAACCCTGCTCAGCAATAAAAAAAACATCTCTCTGTTATCAACCCTGTGTTCAGCACAAATCGAAAACACAGCCCCATACCAGCCATTGTGAAGAGCATTAACTGTATCCCAGACAAAATCAGCACAAGTTATGTACAATAATTTGCCTCTGGTTTTTTAAAAGGTGCAATAGAGATCTGGTCTGCAAAAGCCAGTTCGATCTCAATGTAGCATTAGAGCCTAGTAATGAAAAAAAGCAAAATATGGTATGCAATAATAAAAATCAAAGTGGTATGTAGAAGTCCTGTAGAAGTGCTAGCAATTGACAATCCAGTCACACTTTTAAAGGTATGGTGATCATTTTTAAATGAAATCTTTTCTAGGATCGAATTTACCCAGAACTGCAGAAGTTCTTGGCGATGTCTGATATGCCCTCTCTGTCTGTTGACAAAGATGCTCAATGGGAAAAGCTGATTGCTAAAGCTGCTTGTATAAGAGATATATGTAGGCTGAGGTAAGTGCAAGTGTTATCCATCTTATGTCTTTGTAAGGGAAAACAGTTGTTTTCAGAAGAGCTGCATCATTATTTTTACTTACTCTGTTACATTAATTGTGAGTAATATTTTTCTAGTTGAGACACTGACTCAGCTATTGCTACTAAGCAGCTACGAAGATTGGGGTTTTCTATTATGATTAATAGAATACACATATAAATGCTGTTAAAATTAAATGATTTTCATTCTGGAACAAAAGATGCATCCTATACTGATCCAGGATAGAAACTTCAGGCACAACACTTCCAGATTAGAAAACGGGAGAGGTGAAACAATAGAAGAAACAGCTAATGGTCTCTCTTTTGATCTATTCAAAGAAGTACTGATTTTTTTTTTTCTGAAAACCATGTCACGTGCACATTTTTGGTCTTTATTCAGATATAATACCATAGAACACTGTTGTACAAGTCTAACTGGATGATACATTGAACCTTTCCAGCTCTAACAATCCATGAATATCAGTACTTGATAATAATGTACAGTTCCTGTAAAAAGTATTTTTAAATGCATTAGTATTTACTTCTGGTTTTATGTGCACCATATCATCTTTTTTATTTGTCACCTGTCTTGGGTTCCAGTTTTTCCTTTCCTTCTTGAAGGTCAGTTACTAACAGCTGAGAAGATTCATATATCTTTTTAGCATCAACTAAAAACCCAAGTTCCTAAAGAAAATACCTTTCCCTTTACCTCTTCAAACTTCTTCCGTTTTGGAGCAGATTTTTCAAGAAATTTTTTAAAAGTGAAAAGCAAGAGAGAAATCTCAATGCACCTGTAATATTCTTTTTGCCAGGTAAGTTGTTTAGTTGGAGTTCAGGTGTATGCACGTTCTTCATGCATTTAGAAATTATTTGTAAGAAAGTGTGAGCAAATAGGTAAGTCACAATTTACCATGCATATAAATCACCTACCAGATACCATTTACCAGAATCTCTTATATAGATAGTATGAGGAACTGTTGGACAACTTGTCCACCACAATCCAATAAAACTGAATGGATAGTTAAAGACTGGAAAGCTAAAGCAGCCCATGCCGTCACTGAGGAAAAGACAAGTGGCATTGCAGTAGAAAAAAAAAAAAACAAACAGGAAAACATAGCGATTTGATGTAAAAGGGGCATAAAACTTTTGGTGCCAGAATCTCCACCAATACACAGTAGGGACTACTTGCAGGAGACTGCAACAAAGAATCATAAAATAATGTCTTTAATAGTGCATTTGGACTTTCATTCTCAGTCCCTTCTTGAATGATGTAGTCTTTTAGTGTACACAGTATGCTTAGACAAAACCTTCTATAACTTAACCAAAATAATCTTTTATTTGGAACTAGATGCCTGCTGATTTAATTCCCCGTGTCACTCAGCCTTTAGAGAGCTCTGTCATATCCTCCTTGTATAGTTTTTTTTTGTGTGTGAACTCCCAGTTCTAGGCAGTTTTAGTTGTCACTTAAACAAAACCAGCACTTAATAGATTTTTGTGTATAAATTATAACTTGTGTGTATGTGTGAATATTGCTTTCTATTTTCTTTTTTTTTTTTCCTGTAGACCATACCAGCATGGAGCAGACATGCTGGCTGCAATTTCCCAGGTGTTAAATGAATGCACAAAACCTGATCAAGCTTCACCCGCTGCCATAGTATTACAGGGTCTACGGGCACTTTGTGAGGCTGAGGTAAGATTAAATTGGCTTGTCCTTGTGTTTTGAGTTTTGCTTGTGGTTCATGAACGTTTTTCCCAGTTGGCTTTTTTTTTTAAGAGTACATTGAATTGCTGCAGAATTTCTTTTTCTTCTGACGAATTTAATTCCTCTCTTCCAACATACGTTAATAGTTCCTGGGAAATTGTACTGTGACCTTCTACCACGGCAGATCAGCCCTTCAGTGCATGGGCTGTAATTTTAAATTAACTTTGCAGTTTATTGCAAAGACATCCTTCCATGCATCTTTCCTTGAGATTTGAAAAGAAAGACTGTTTGGTACATAATTCTGATTGGCTGAAAAACACTAAAATAGTGCAATTTTTGCATCTTCTTACTGGTCTGCCCTGCTGGGTCTCATTCATAGAGTGTACCAGATAGAGAGTGAAATCACTAGCAGCTGGGAGGCTTCTCTTTTACCATAACGCGTTCATTGCTTACTGATGAAGAGGACAAGTAAGCTTTGGGACAAGCTGCCCAGAAAAATTGTGCTGTGTCATTCCCTGGAGATTTTCACATTCCTTTTGGATACAACCGTGAGCAACTGAATCTGATCTCATTGTAACCCTGCTTTGAGCAGAAGGCTGGACTGGAAGTCTCCTGAGGTCCCTTTGAACCCAAGTAGTACTGCGATGCTATGATACCTCTAAGTTAGAAGACAAGGTTCATGGTTTCCACATCTCAGACAGTGATATCCAGGTGTTGTGATGCAGGCACCGATGTGTTGTGAATCTACTACTGAGAAACTGTACTATGCAGGCCATCAGAGTAGTGAACTAATTATATCCTGCAGGAATACTTGATTACCCATTCTCTGCCAAACAGCAATTTTATGTTTATCCACTAACACACTTTCACTGCAGTGTTTACTGCAGTAATGCCAGCCATTGCCACGTTATTTGAAATCACTTAACAGTTCAAGAACAATATAGTGAATCATCCATAGATATCAGTATTCAATATAATTAGAATCTTCAGTGTCTGCTAAGAAACAATTTATTTAGGGTAATTTTTCTTTGCCTTTGGTGTGGAGTTTGGCTCTTCTTGAGGTCACATAGATTCTCTGAGTGCTGGCCTTGGTATTGAATCAGTGTTTTCCCAGGCTGGGTTATATTTAGACATTGTCTTGCAAAGAAGTAGGAGTTAGATACATGATAAATGTCATATCCTACTATAGTAGCCTGTTTTGACAACAGATGTATACTTTACCACTTTTGAGGACTGGAAAGCTAAGACTACCCAGGATGGAAGGAAGGAAGAAAGGAAGGACGGATGGACAGACTTTGTGGACGTTACCAGTTTTTCCTGTCCAAATTCAACTCGCCTTATTTCCCCAACTACAGTGTTGTGGGAGACCAAATCTACCACCTAGCTATTCTGAAACTTCTGAAACAGGGAATTCTCTTGTGGTTTGGCAAGCTGGGTAGCCATTTAGGTTAAGTAATTTAGTCTGTCTCTTACTTATTATTTGGACTCTAGTTTGCAGTGTAGAAGGGACATAATCACAGAGATTGGTTTTGTTTTGGTGTTTCTGTCTCTGCCAGTGACTTAAGGGAAAGAGATACAGTCTCCAAGTTTTCCATGTGCAGCTGCTTACATGTAGGATTTTAGAGAGCACCTAACTTTCAGTCAGCTTTTGAACCAGAATAATAAATTACGTCTTCATACGTATAGTGTTGACTCAGTTGATGATGGAACCCTATACTCCATGTGGCTTTGTCAGGGATGAGTTCTGAGTCTCAGAAAGGCTCCTTTGTAAAAGTAATGCAATAACAAAATGTGCCGTAACATTGACTTCTTTCTTTGGTTTACTCTTGTGTAAGAGTAGTTATCCATTCTGCTGACTGCAGTAATTGTTTTGTATAAAGATAGTGGCTTTACTCTAAGTGCATCCTACATTAATAATGTTAAGAGTGTAAGCTTAGCTTTTGCAGGACTTGCAAGGAGGGCTAGCTGCTTCCACCCCCCTTTTATTTCGGTAGGTATAACAAAATGTCTTTAATGAATAATGCACAGTGACTTGCACATGAAAAATGGAAAAAAACCCCACTGTTCTAGCCAGATCACATTTCCTGTTTCTCGGCATGTAATTTGTTTTTTCCCCAGTGATTTCAACAGAAGCTAGTGTACTTCATAATGTACTTCATTAGAAGCCAGGCTATTCGGGCATCTAATTGATTTCATGTATCAAGTACAGTATGCAAGCCAAGAAACATTCAAGAATAAAATTTCTAAGCATAGCATTTAAATCCCCTTTCCTTTGAAATGTTGTTGTTCTCTATTTTTCTCCTAAGATTTCTCACCCTTTTAGGGCAGTAGGTCACCTGAAGCAAAAGTGCTTTGTCTCTCCTCAGCACCTGTAAAATTTAGCTTTTTGTTTTTCCCATCTAGCAGTGTTTTGTGCAGTGGCAAGCTTGCTATTTTAAAATGAATTTTGAAAGTAACAAGAAAACATAAATCTGAACCAAAATGTGTTGTACTAAAAGCACTATGTGGTTGTTAATGTCTCCAGATGACAATGATATGTTAATTTGAGCAAACCAGAAGGAAAAAAAACAGCACAACAAAAAATGAAAACAGACCTAAGACCTTTTACCAAAGTATAACACTAGCACATCTAGATCTCTAAACACATGTTTTCTGAATAGCACTGATCTTTTTTTTTCGGATAGTAATTGTCATACCAGTGTTGTAAAGTTCTCTTATCTTGCTAGTTTTCTAGAGTATTTTGCATTTTCAGAGGACAGCTTTGTCGAGCTGAACAGTGTCTGTGGAGTCACAGGGCTTTTCCTTGGGGATTCATGACTAGCAGATAAACTTCATCAAAGATATTTATCACAGTTGCCCATTCCTCCAGGAAGACACCGTGCCAAGGTTATTACTGCTTTTATAACCTTTCTTTATTTACTGTAGGTTTTTATGGTGTGTAAAGTACCAGTTTCCCACTGTTCCCATCCCCCCTGTTCCATCAGTTTACAGTTACTCATTTGATAGGAGTTTTCAGTAGGACAGCTACCAAAATGTTATGTTGCAAGTCTAGAAAATACCATCTGAAAAGGAGTTGTACAGACGTAAGCTAAATCTGAAAATTCTGTTAGAATGACGGCTATTTTTTGAGGCCTTTTTTCACCTTTGAGGTGAAGTTGGAGAATATACATGTTAATATAGGAAAGAAGGAAATTAAACATTCTTGGCTAGCTAATGATTTAGTCTTTCTAAATTGCAGTATCAAATCCCACGAATGCACAACCTCTTTTCTCTCCATATTAATACATGTTGTGTTTTCCAGACACTAACTCATTACAAATTTAGTATTTCTAGATAGTTGAGGAACTTCCAGTGCTAATAGATATGTCTGTTTTTCTGAACACTGGAAGACCTTTTTTCTTATTCTTGCAAACAGTCTGTTTTGAAAGAATGGAAAGAGAGGTATCATTTTTCCTTGGAATGTTACCAGATGAGGTCTTTCTAGCCATCAGTGGTTGTTACCATAGAAACACACTCAGGGGTTTGCTGTTTCTGAAATGGATTCAACTCAAAATACATCTTTGGTGTTTTAGACTGCACCCTGAAATGTGTTTTGCACTCGCTTGAAGTGACTGCTTACTTGTCAATTACATTTATTCAGTGATACCAAGCATTCTGGTTTTTCAGTGTGGAATAATACTAAACCACCTTTCCCTAAGGCCTTTGTGGAATATCTTCATAAACATACCCTTATGTGATTTCATTACGTAGATCAATTTGTATTTCTCAATGTCTTAGTTTTCTGTTGCTTTGTTGTAATTTTTTATGCCTGAAAGACATTTTCTTGGCATTTGCTCAGACTGTTTAAAGTCTTGATTTGCAGTTTTTCTCTTTAGAAGGCTGCAAATTATACTTTGCTGTGCCATTGCTATTTTTAATTTTTTGTCTAGACTTTGGTTCTAAGCATACATGGTTTGAGGTTTCTCTTTATGTTGTGGTTCTGTGGGGTGGATGGGGTAGGGTGAATAGAGTTGTAGTTTCTTGGGGTTTTTGGTTTTGTTTGTTGGAGTGTTTTGTTATTTGGTTTGTATTTTTTCCTGTTTTGTACTCTTTCTATTGCAGTGGAGCCTGAAATCTGAAAGACAAGTAGTAACAACAGATAAATCATAGACAGAATTATTTTAGGTACGGTGGCAGAATTCTGAGGTGTTAAGGTAGCAACATTAAGGTTTGATGAAATACTGCACGGAAATTACTTAAGTTTTCAGGAAAGTACATGGCTTGTTACCAAGAGAAAGCCTGGGAAAATGAAAACATCCCACAAGGAAAAAGGAGGAAGTTTTAGCACCAGTATTGCTGCCTAGTCAACATTCCTGAGAAACTTTACTACTACTTTTTATGACTTCTGTATAATTCTTCAACTAGAAGTGTACCACTGACTGAGCATCTTACAGCCTTTTTCAGTGCCTGGAAATGTAAAATGTTGTACTGACTGCTTGTTGAGCTATCATGCAGATCTTTGAAGGTGAAAGGAGGCTGGGTGAGACCTGTGTTGTTTCCAGGAAGGAAACCATGTATCCTGGAAGACAAATTACGTATCCTGTTGTGCTCTAGTTATAGTGTAAATGCGTTCAGTATTAGTTATTAGTGTTTAGTATTTATTATAGTTTGACAGTTTCCAACGGTTTCTGGATTCCAAAACTTTTGTGGTTTGCATTTGTTGGGCAAATTCTTTTGGCTTTGATTGTTTTTAAAGATTAAAGGCATTTTGTTTTGGAGGGCTCCCAGCAAAAATAGATTCCTTGGTGGCTTCCTCTGCTTTCATCCTGTTGAATTCCCAGAGAAAGCTTGCTTTTTAGCTATTTTGACCAAGTTAAGTGGAGCACTAATGTGTTATGAAGATACATGTACAGCTGTGTGTTGCTAACAGTGTGTTATTTGTTCCTACTGGTAGTTGCTTTCCCTGGTGAAGTACTGTGCAGTATTACTGTGTTACGTCAGTTGATCTAAAAGTGAATTTTTAACATGCTTGCTTTTTTACTGTTTATGAGCCATATATTAACTCCTGTTCTCAAGAGGAGGAGCAAGGACAAGCACTGGGAAGAAATGTTGTTTAAGTGGGGATAGGTCTTAGTAATGATACCTCCCACTTCACTTGCAGGTTGTTTGCATCCGTTCTACATGGAATGCTCTGTCACCAAAGCTGAGTTGTGATACAAGACCCCTCATTTTAAAAGCGCTGAATGAATTGTTTTCCCTGGTTCCCTCATTAACAGTGAATACAAATGAATTTGAGGTAGGTGCTTATGGACATAGATGAGTCTTTTTTTTTAGTGCATCTTTGTATATAACTTTTACATGAGCCTGCTTGATTTGGATAAAATTGCACCCACTGCTTAGTTCAGATTAGTCAAATGCATGTTTCATACAGTTTCACAATTTTCATTTGCATTAGTGAGTCCTGGGAGATAGGTGGGGAAATTCCAATGCAAGGTTAATCCATGGTTTCCCTCTCACAGAATGTGAGGACATGTGAATATGTCTGGAGTTCAAAGCTGCACCCCTTCCACTTTCCTAGCTCAATGTATGTTGATATGGCAGCACGTTGTTTCAGGTAACTGCCTCTGTTTCAACTGCTTATTTGGTCAAAGAAAACATAAATGCATATTTCCTTTGCTTTTGTAGAAATTCAAAGCTCAAGTTATCAGCTTCCTTTGGAACAATACACAGAACGAGGTAAGTGATACAATTGAAAATGTTAATTTCTGGTGTCAGAAGCAGGATATTAAGTTTTGTACTTTTTGGTCAAGACCGTGTCAGTAATCCCATTTTCTAATAGAGTTTTGTTCTTGTTACTTAACACCGTTTCTGAAGCAGTGTACTACACGTAAAAGATGGTAACTGAAGATTCTAACTTCTGCCCTTTCTGAGGAGAGTTACGAAACAAACTCTGCACTAGTATGACCTCACCTTGATTATGGGCACCACAATATAAGAAAGACATTAAACTGTTAGAGAGCATCCAGTGGACAGCCACAAAGATGGCAAAGGGCCTTGAGGGGAAGCCGTATGAGGAGTGGCTGAGGGCACTTGGTCTGTTCAGCCTGGAGAAGAGGAGACTGGAGACAGACCCCATTGCATTCTACAACTTCCTCCCAAGGGGAAGAGGAGGGGCAGGCACTCATCTCTTCTCTGTGGTGATCAGCGACAGGACCTGAGGGAATGGCCTGAAGTAGTGTCAGGGGTGGTTTAGGATGGATATTAGGAAAAGGTTCTTCACCCAGAGAGTGTTTGGGCACTGGAACAGGCTCTTCAGAGAAGTGGTCACAGCATCAGCCTGACAGAGTGCAGGGTGTGTTTGGACAATGCTCTCAGGCACATGGTGGGACTCTTGGGGCTGTCCTGTGCAGGGGCTGGACCCCATGATCCTTGTGGATGCCCTCCAACTCAGTATATTCTATGATTCTGTGAAACTAGTTTGACTTCCTCTGGAAAATTTCAGCCTTAGTATGGTGAAGCATTCTTGACAAAGATGCTGCTATGACAGCTAACTCCGTTCATTTGTGGAGTATTGTAATGCAGTGGGAATGTTGGACTATGATCACCATGGGGCTGGTGGAAGTAGTGTATTTTAGTTTAAGACTAAGACTTCTGTCAGCCTATTTCAGTGAATTTTTCAGCTCCATGGTTAACTCCAGATGACAGGTAAGTACCATGCAGCCACTTGTTCACTCCCCTTCGTTCTGGTGGGATGGGGAGGAGAACTGGAAAAAGGTAAACCCCATGGATTGAGACAAGAACAGGTTAGTAAATGAAATAAAGTAACTGTGTAATAATAATAACAACAAAACCAACAAAAACAATAGTAATAGTAAAGAAAAGGGATATAACAAAACGACAAAGAGGAATACAACTCAATTATAAACAAGTGATGCACAATACAAGTGCTCACCACCCAGTGAGGGATGCCCAGTCCATCCCTAAGCAGTAATGGGTATCCTCTGGCCAACTTCCCTGAGTTTATATGCTAGGCATAAAGTTCTATGATATGGAATATCCGTTTGGTCAGTTCAGGTCATATGTCTTGGCCGTGCTCCCTCTAAGCATCTTGTGCACCTGCTTACTGGCACAGGAAGCTGAAAAGTCTTTGATTTAGAGTAAGCACTTCTTAGCAACAGCTAAAACATCAATATGTTATCAACATTATTCTCATGGCTTGGATATTTCTACCTGAAGTAGAATGCTCAGAATGCTTGTTATCAAGCGTAGATAATTGGTCTTGCTATTTTGCATTGTGTATATAAAAATTAAGCAATTGAGAGTGTGCCTCAGGAAAATATTCTTAAACTCTTTTTCAGCATTCAGTAGTTACTTGATAAGCTCTTTGTATGTGGAGTTTCCAGTAGGTAGGAATACTATATGCTGTGTTTGTGATTTTCTTTTTCTTCCTGTTCATTTTCTAGGATGCCCTTGTAGCCATTTCAGCCTATAAATCACTCTCTTCATTTGACTCTGAAGAACATACAATTCTTCATCTTCCTGGACAGGTAGCCATATTATATGTTTGATAGTAAGCACATCTGACACTTCCATCTGACGTGGGTTATATACTCTTGAAAGGGAAACCAGTCCTTGTGCCTTCTCTGCCAGAAATGCAGGAGAGTCTCCTGAAGGAATACAGGTGCCTGCTGGTGACATGAGATGATGTCGTGTGTTATGGGCATAGATTTCCCTTCCTATGAGCAGGGAAAGGCACAAATGAAACTCAGGGCTAAGCAGTCAGAAGGTAGTTTTTCTTACTTTGTTAATAAATTAACAGCTTTTTTTTGGACAGCTGATTTGCATTTTATGCTCTTCTGTTAATGCTTGCTACTAAGTAGCTCTTGTGATTGCCGTTTCTGCCATTGTAGTCACACTCATGGATAGGGCTTTCATTGCCAAGGCAGGCAAGTCAATTTGAAAAGTAGGTGCAATTTTTGGAATTAAGGTGAAAAGTTTTCCCGTGTTTTTGTTGTGAAATTTCACAGCATAACATTTTACTTTTTTGTCAATAAAGACAGTCAGAAAGGAGTTGAGGTACTTACTAAAAATCTTTTTAAGTATGCAGAGGGCTTTAAACTCTGAAACTTCTGATTACTTGACTCAGTAACCTAACAAACTGAAAGACTGCAAGGAGATGAACATAAGGTCATCTATGTGACCTTTTTTTTTCATTTTGTATGAGAGTACTAGGCAGTATTCAGTAGTCCATTGGTACTTTATGGCATAGTGAATCCTATGGCTTCATAGTAAAGGTTTTATTTACTGCTTTATTATATGATAGGCTCCATTTGTGTGTTGTAACTGGCTGTTATGAAAAGACTGGAATATGCAACTTTAAAATTAAAAAACATACTTTATATAAATCAGTGAGAAAAGTTCAGCATAAACCTTACAAATGAAAAATGTGTTTTACATAGAAGACCACCAGATAGAATAAGGGAAATATATAAGCTCTGCTGCAAGACTAAATCTTTTACAGTAGTACATAGTTCTATACTACTGATGCAGTTACTTTACAATCGTATTACTGGTACAGTACTTTACAGAAAACAAGTAAACATGTTTTAATTGAAAGCAATGTAAATATGTTGCAGTTTTTCAAATTACAAAAACTAATATGTAAAAGTAATGTCTAGCAAAAATGTTCTATTTATATTAAGGTGCCAATATAAAACATTGTAAAACTGAAGAAGAATCAGGGTGAAAGTAAATTTTTATGAATATTAGTTCAGCTGTGTCAAGATTAATTTTATTATTACAGGTATGTATTTACACACTCTGGGATTTTTACCAACCAGTGTTACCTTTCAGTCAGGTAGAAGAAAAGCTTCTATTCATTAAGCTTCAAATTTATGAAATAGAGTGAGAATAATGAAATGGGGAACTTTTCGTATTTAGTTGGTGTTTTTGACACTTGGAATCATGAATGGTATGAATTTGGAATTTTTGTGCTGACATTTAATTTTTTTTAAATCTTCCAGGCACGACCAGAAGTTGACTCCCTGGAGGAGACAGACATGAATGAAGATGAAGAGGATCAAGAGGCAAATCTATCTGTTCCGGGTTCTTCATATATCAAGCTGTTGTCTCTAACACCAGCTGCTGTTTTAGGAGGTATAATACGTCCAGTGTTTGAGGTCACTTTGCAGATACGTAATCACAGTGACTGTACAGACACGCTCTTTTAGAATAGAGTGTCACATTAAAGTGCAGTCTTTCCTTTTTTTCTTAACAAATGATGGGAAAAAATGTAAAGTAAAAAATAAAGCCCACAGCCCATTTTTAGGAAGATAGTGTGACAGAGGTCCTGATGGTGGGAAAAAATATTTATAATTAAAAATTCTTTATCCGTCCTAAAGAGAAAGCCAGTTTTTTATTATTTACTTCAAATGCTCATTGTTTCATCACAGTGTGACTTCTGTAGGGAGGACTGAACAGATGTTTCTAAAGGCAACTTTGTATTTTAGCCCAGGACAGATTGAAGTAAAATAAATTTTGTATTTATTGTTTTGTAAACAGAGTAGTAATGGTATGAAAACAATGTTGTACACAAAGTCTGCTTGATTGATTAAGGTATCAGTGCTATGCTTAATGCATAATTGTAGTAATGCATATTGATACTGAAGTATGCTTCAACAAATGGTCTCTGGTTGATATACTTGTTCTGAAACCTGTGCAGTTGAACTACCTTTAGTATTTGAGATTTTTGCCGTTCACTTGATTACTTTCAGAAATGCTCTTTATTATACAGTTACAAGATTTGAGATGTGGTGCCAGGACTCAGACACTGTTCTTTCATGCTTTGTAGAATAGATGGGATCTCGATGTGTGGTTGCAGGCTGTAAACATTGGCATGAGGTAGTAGGTGGTGTTTTTGTAGTATTTTCTCCCAGAGTGGGGGTTTCTAAAAAAATTCATTCGTTAAACTCTGCATGTGTTGGCATCTGGAGTATGTGCAGCCTAACTCAGAGAGTCCCAACTACTAAATCCTGGAAGCTTTGTGGAGGAGAATGACATAACCTAGTTCAAGAAAGAGAGTGATTATATCTTGACAGAAAACTCAATCTGTGTAATGAATGCTGAGATAGCCAACTTTATAGGAAGATGGGAAACCAAAATGGTATTTAAAGTGAACAGACTGGATTCAGAGATGCAGCAACCACAGACTGGTATCAAAATAGTTGAATCCGAACATTCACTGAGCAGTTTCTCCCTCAGAGGTGTCTCCTAACATTAGTAGCTAACACAGAGTCCAGAACACTTGAGTAAAAACTTAAGTGACTGGCTGGAGTGATTGTTGAGAGTTAATTGCTTCACCAAAAGAGTATGAAACTGTATTAATGAGGCAGTGTCCAAGACAGGCCAAAGGACACAGAATCTCTGTTCTATGGGAGATGAATCTGTGTCATCTCATTTGCTGGAATTCTGGTGGTACATCTTATTGAGATTAATAACATGTAAATACTTACAAGGAGCATTGGAAAGTGGAGCTTTAGGTAGTATTTTGTCTCAAACTCCTTTAAAAATGGTTTGTCACATCAGTTTTCATTTTGTTTCTAAGTGTTAGATTCCCAGGATATCAGAAGGGCTGTCACAAGAGGTATGACACCCTTATGTTTTAATTTGGATAGTTTTTCATTCTGGATGCCTGAGACTTTTCTCGAACTTGGTAGTCAGAGAATTAAAAACAATTCATAAAAAGAACTATAAGCTTGATATTGTTGTTGTTATTAGTAATAGTGGTAGTATCCTTACTGCAAAGGTGATGATGATAATGATAGTAAAAACAACAACAACAATAATAATAATAAATACTGTTCATATGATGCTAGTAATCTTTGTTTACCCTCAGATTGCTCTCAGTCATTGAAATACTGTATTTCTAGTATTTGTTGCACATCTAGGTGTTTCACGAAATTTATCCAGATTTTGCAGTTTGAGTTACATTTGTCAGTCTAGGGCCTTGGCTTGTCCCCTGCCTGAAGAATTGCTTCTGAATGGCTTATATTTATGTCTTTCGGCGTAAGCAGCAAATGCAGTAATATGACAGCAGTGATAAAGGGTCTCTGTCAAGGTGAATGGTTTCCAGCAGAGAAACAGTTCCCTCTTTCAGCAAATTTCTTTCCTATTGTTGTAGCCATCCTAAACAAAAAGTTTTTATAAAAAGTCTAGAGCAGGTAGATGGATAGTGTTTTCATGTCCATAAATACCTACTGTTCCAACAAAACTGAAGTGTTGAGGGTTGAAGACAAAGAGAGTTTCTGTCTATACCACTGCCGTGAAAATTGCTGACTGCATTCTGTGGGTTTTGTTCGAAGGATATTGGCATTACAAGTGGAGGAAAGAAGTCCCAAGATGCGGGTGCCCTTCTTGACACGCTACAAAAACGTGATTTAGGCTATGAGTCCTTCTGTCAACCATATGCTGTTGTTACTGCTACTTTTGTAGCAGTCAGAGAAAGCAATCAACAGCTCATGGAATAGTTAAGGCTACATTTCTTTACAACCTTAAATATATCTATGTCAGTTTTGAATAAAGTAGCTTCATGCTGGAACTTCCTCATATTTCTTATTTTTAGCAAGTTCCCATGATTTTCATCAATGCTGTTTCCCACTTCATAGATGCTACAGCTGGAGGAAAAAGATCCCTAGATGTCGATGTCCCTCCTACGCATGCTATAACATTAGATTTAGACTGCTGCTCCCCTATGAAGTGGAGAGGAAGTGCTGGTGTCATTCTGGGGTTTCCAGGGTTGGTTTTGTCTCTCAGTCATCAGCCTCTCATGTTCCCTTTCCTCTCCCTTCGTTGCATTGCACTTCATCAAGCATTTGAAGAGTTTGCAACATCACTTGTGAAACAGGAGATGACCAACATGCCCCGTGCTGTGTATCATTCTGCCTTAAGAGGAGGGACCACACGCTCAGACCAGGGGAAGACAGTGGCAGGTGTTCCAAATTTCTTGCTGAAAATGTATGAGAGGAACAAGCAACCAGGCATGACACCAGGCCTTGCAGGTAAGCTGTTGCTTTGTTGAAGTAGACAAGTATGCTTGTTTTGACCCAAAGATTTCTATGAATCTGAAGGTGAATCAACTTCAGAAACAATGTTTTATGCCCCTTAAATACGCTTGCATATTCTTTTGAATTGTTGGCTTTTTTAGGTTAACCTTACTTTACTTTGGGTTCTCCCTTGACTCTGAGTGAGTGTTGGCATTGACCTTTCTGTTCCCCTTCCCTTCCTCTTTCAGCTGGCATGTTGCTGTGTTTTGACCTCCCAGTCCACATGGGCAAGGACGGCAAGCCTATTAATCGATTTCTGGCCAGCAGGGGCCGCAGTTTCCAGCAAATGTTGGTTGCCCTCATTCATGAGGTAAGTTGTTGCTGGCTCTTCTTCACTTTACAGCACTATTACACCTCCTTCTCTGCTTTACCGTCTCTTTTGTTTATGCTCTTTGGGTCTTGGTATCAGCTAGTGATGGCATGTATGAGTGTTTCATAATTAACTGAAGTTGTTGTGAGGGACCACTAGAATCATAGAATCATCAAGTCCAATCATCAGCCTACCACCGTGGTCACCCAGCCTCACTTACTTGAACTTAACATGTAAATACTTTTTTTTTAAGTGTTCACTGCTGAAATGCCTCTTCTGAAAATCAGAGGAACAAACAAGTGACCTTTGCCTTTTTCTGCCTTGCAGACTGCTATACATAATTGCCTGTTACCTGCTATTCACCTACAGCTGACATCAGTTGTAGGTGAATAGCAGGTCTGAACAATGATAGGGCTCTGTGGGGAAACAATATCTACACCTTGCTAAGACTCGATATTTTTTGTCTGTCTCTTAAATATTTTAGCTTCCTGACCTATTAGGCTTGCGCCACCAAAACAATGCAGTTACCTTTGATGTGGTTTTAGAAAAATAGTATGAAATAAGCCCTCACTTAATCATTATGGAAGATAAAGTGCTTGTAATGAAGTCTGTCAGAGCATTTTGAATTACGATACTTTTATGGTTAATATCAAAGTTCATCTTTGAAAATTTTGGACAACGGTAAAAAAAAAAAAGTAGTTCAACTGGATCCAGGGAAATAAGTGTTCCTTTCCCAATTTTATGCCAATGGGAGCAGCTTTTAACACAAGTGGAAGTGTGTTAAACTCTTTAAACGTTCGTAAAATAATTCTGTTAATACAGTCATTTTGTATTTCTGTAGGGGCTACTTACATACATGTAAGGGGGTGATCTGGGTCCTCGTTTTGTGACTGTCACCCAACAGATGTGAGACATATCTGCTGTGAAGTTCTCCTGTGATGCTACTAAAATCACTGATATCAAACACTTTCAGTTATGAAATAAGTATAGCACGAGGTTTGAGTGGGAAGGTTGTGTATGCAGGGTTTGGAGAGTTTTTTGTGTACAAACTGAAAGTCTGACACTAGAACACAGACGTGTGCCGTGGATGATGTATGGGGACTACATTCTGGTCCTGGGATGCATCTGCATGGCTCCTTTTGGGCTTTGCTCTCAGGTCCTGCTTCAGCATGTTCACACTGTGTTTTTTCTGATTAACCCCCTCAGTCTTTCTGGGGCAAGCAAACCAGTTCCCTCTCTAACAAACCTGTCTGCAGCGTAGTTGGCCTGAAGTTTCCAGTCAAATGATGTAAATGTGTGCCATGGTGCAGTTGGCTACTTCTGGCTAGTAGAGTCTTCTGGCTCTCTATCTCAGAAGCTTCCGTGTGCTAGCATAAATGTACAACTGCTTTCCATATAACATCTTAATCATTTTGGTCCTTCAAGACTGAAAAGGCACAAAAAATAATTATGTCTTGTGGCCACAGACACACCACATGGATCCCAGTGGAAGTTAGGCCAGGTGTACAAGGACAAAAGCCAATCTGCACCAGTTGGACTGGGGTATAGAAAGCTATCCCTGGCTCTGTATCATGAAGTCAGTGTCAATGGGATTATTAAGTACTTTGGGTGTCAAGTTCTTCTCTCAAACTAGAAAAATTAAAGAAACCCACCTTTGAACACTGATCTCAAGATATCTAACCATGTATGCAAATTTAATAGATGTTTTCCATCTTGACATCTTTGTTGCTAAAGAACGAAAGCAGAAACTGGAGATAATAACCCTCATTATCACAGGATTGTAAATTAATGAATGTTTTCTAACTATTTGGAAGCTTCAGTGGAGAGCACCAGGGAAAGTCCACAGGGATATTTCATATGTCAGAGGAACAGATTCAGATTAATGAGTTAGGAATGAAGCATGAGTTTCTATAGTATCCAGAAGGAAAAGCTCTGCACTGTATGTAATTGCTTCGTTCAGAGAGACTTGAGTTAGTGACAAAGGTTCTGAAGATAAACATGTTTAATTACATTATCACAGAAGGCATGTGTGAAAGTTTTATATCAGTCAAATTATAGTGGGATGAAGATCAGTTCTGAACTATGTTTCAAACACTTCCCTGTTGCCCTAAAGCCTCAGATAATATCCTGGCAAAAAAAATATTTGTGTGTACTAGCAGTGATTATAAAATCCAGCAGCATATCCAAAACTGACTCTTCTTGTGTGAACAAGCTACCTTTGTAGAAACACAACCTTAAAATGGTTTGCTGGACAAAACATGGGGGTTTTATTGTGGTGAATGTGGTGAACTGGATCAAGTTAGTGAATACATAGAATGACTGGAGACAGAAATATTTTACCAAATTGATTGATTCAAGGTGTAGTAAAACTAAGAATAAATCCAAATATGTTTATATTTCAAAGCTAAAACCAAAATATCTTCAGACAATGCTAACTGCACTCTTTTAGCAAAAATCTACAGTAACTATAAAATTTTGATTAAAAAAATCAGTGTTTTGGTTTTCAGTTGACACTGCTTTAAGAGTCAAAGGGGTTTTTTGCATTTTTCCCTTTGTACATAGAGACAGTTGGAGTTAGGATGGTCAGAAAAGAAGTGTTTGGGCCTTCAGCTAGATGAGAAGCAAGTCCCTGGGCTCATCAAACTAAATTTCATGCTTTAATGTTTGTTTGGTCCTCAATGTTCTTCTGAACAAAATTTAACAGTAAAGATGGCAAGCTTAAGCTATAAAACTGCCAAATTGGTCAAAGAAAATTTGGCTAGGACCTAGGCCCATCTTATTCTTGCAGTCCTATAGGAATTAATGTGTTTTTGCAAAGTCATCGCTTCACAGTTGACACAGTACACTAAGCATACGTTTTAGGATGACATAGAATGACACTATTTTGCTACTGCTTTGAGTCCTTTTTATTTTGGAAGAGGGAAGAAGTTGTAAGGGTTAATCCTTATAGTGACATTTTAAGTAAGGAGTGTTCTGTTAATAAGAAGTCTTAGAGTTGCCTTTGAACCATTGAGGTCTGCATAAAGCTCTGAGTATAGTATGAGGTTGATGTAAACATCAAGAAAATACAGTTAATTGGAGATAGCAGACATCTATTTTACCTCGAAAAATCTCCAGCAGTTGGCATGTTCTTAGTTAGGACTAATAGCAGTTGCCGCCATACTGGTTTTTATGTCTTCAGTGGTTTGATCTATGCTCACAGCTATAAAATATGAACCTACAGGTTCAACCTTCATATCTGTCTGTATCTGTGTATGCATAGTTGCCATTATTGCACTTATATTTTGGCAGCTGGGGCAAGGCGAGGGGCTTGAAAATACCTGTTTCATTTATATGAGATTCTTTGTGTCTAAAACTGTGATGCCTGGTATTCTGCTACCAAAAAAAAAGAGTTATATGACGTTTGTATGTAGAGGCAAGATTTTCTTATTGTATGTTGCAAAGTCTTTAAAACATACAAATAACAAATACCTGGGCTTAGCTGCCATTCAAATTGAACATTAACAGCAGCAAAAAGATAATTTACTATTCAGCCTTAATGGGCCAGACTTACTGTATCACCTAGGTGCTTTTCTAGCTGAGGAATTGGATGCGTCTGTGATATCTGTCAGCAGGATCAGATTAAGATGCAGAAGGGTTTTTTTGATGTTACTTGCACGGGTATTTCACAGGAAGAAGAAAATAGGTTCAGTAAACTGTGGTATGTTTCAAATGCTGGCCGTATTACTCTTTAGTGGTCACTGGTGAGTTGAAAGAGGAAGATCATAATTCCCCTAGAAATGGGGATGTGCTGTTTGGTTATTAAACAGAACTTGTCAGCCCCTCTCTGAGGGGACATGTAAGTTACTGTAGTCACAGTGGTCAGAAGTTAGTATAGACCACGGGTTTTCTTTTTTCCTATGGCTGCCTGGAGCACACTGTACAAGAAATCTCCAAATATTACCTGTGACTGTTTCAGGTTTTGCAAGTAATACTTCACAGAAATTCATAGGAATAATTTCATATCAGATTCACTTAATCTGTTGTGAAAATGATTGAGGATGAATAGTCACATATGTTCACATCATGTACCATATGTTTTAATGGTTCTGTTCATATGTGGTTTGGGTTAAAGTTATTAGGCTTTCAGCTAGCCATCCATCATTTTGTTCTTTAGTAGAGGTGAAGAGGACAGTTCATCCTGCATGCAAAAAGTTCAGAGGCAGACTGCTACTGGCAGACCAGTGTGGTAGATGGTCATTTTGGCGCTCTGAACTGGTACAATTTGTAGGGTTTTTTAAACAAAGAATGGTCTTGCTTTTGCATACTTCTCAATATCCAAGCGCTTTCAATGTGTTGGAAATAGCACAAGTTACGTTTCCTATTTATGAGTCATATTTACAGGCACAGTTGCAGAGGTGAGTTATGCAGTATTAAATACTTCCCTATAAGTAATAAGCATGTTAGGCACTCTGTATATTCATGGAAGAAGCATTCCCTGCATATTTTTAAAGTGTGTTCAATTAGATGTGCTGTGATGACATGCATCTTTGAAAAGTAAAGTGAAAAGCTCCTTCTGTGCTTTTCTTTCCTGGTTTGGTTTTGATGTAATCAAGATACTCAAGAGTTTATTCAAACCTTGTGTGGAAGTACCTTAAGATGATAATTGGATGTTCTGGAGCAGAATTCCTTGTAGTGTATTCTTCTGTGCCCAGATGGATGTAGTTCAGAATATGAACTAGTTTATGGTGGTTTCTACTACTAAATTTACTGAGGATATTTCATTCAATGATAAAACAGTATTCAGAAATTAAGTTTCTGACAGATTTTTGTTTTTCTTTTCCTCAATCTACTGTGCCTTAGAGAAAGACAGTTTTTTCTCACAAAGAAACATTAGGGGGTGGATTTGGAAGGATATGCATGCAAGTATGTTAAAAAGAGCCTCTAAGCAAAATTTAAAATTAAAAGAGAGACTGTTCCACTATTTCATTGATAGAGATGTGTAATGCAAGCCTTATTTATGAAATCACTGAGGTGGCACTTTATATATGTCCCATATGTGAGCAGGGCATTTAAATGCATGCCTAAACATTTCACTGACATAAAGGTATTGTCCCAAACATATACAGGAGTAGTATCTCCTATGGTTTGCCAGCATTATCTGTCTTGCATTTTGACCAATGTGGTCTATAATTTTGTGTCTTTGCAGGCAGACATGTCCTTCTTAATCATCAATTGACAGTCTCAGGTTACTAGCTCCAAGCTCATGCGATTTCTTACTGCCTCAGATATCAGGTTGCAGCTCTTCCTTAAAAACTGCCTGTCTGCTTGGTCTGGCCAAGTGATGTTCCTAAGAAAAACCCTGTATCAGTGTGGCAGTGTTCCACAAGCACTCATCCTTGGTTCACAGTTCCCTTGAGCCTCATTCCGTGCATCTCCCCATCCAGCCAGTATTTTATTACACATAAGTTGTGCACTTTAAAAACAATCTGAACTTCACTTTTCACCTTTGCCTGTGGTTGCTAGTATTAATTAGTCAACACTCAGTGTAGTTGTTGTTACCCTTGATATCCAGTGATAGATGACAAGTAAAGGCTGCTGCTTTCCTGTACTGAAATAGCAGGTTGCAGTACTGCTAATGTGAAAATCTTCAGCACTGTGTCCAGTCATTTCCAGTTGTAGATTAATTTTGAGTGTTCTTTGTTATGCGAAGATGTTCAGTTCCCTCTTTCCTTCCTCATATTCCATATACATGCACAATGTTTACTGCCATGAGCAAAGTTAATTAATGAAAAGCATGTCAGTAGTTCTGTTGTCATCAAACACATCTGCAAATTTTAGGTGTTACAGATAGACCATATTGTCTAGATGCTTTAAATGTCACAAGATGCCTAAAGCTTTGTAATTAATTCCTGCATGAACACCCTGCAGTATTTTGCAGGCCTGCTTTTGTTGTCTTGCACAAGTGTGGATTACATGGTGAACTTCACAAATTACTACGAGAACAGTTAAACCTAAATCACAGAATCATGTAGGTTGGAGAAGACCTCATTGGGGCCAATCTTTGACCATTCATCACCTTCTCAGCTAGACCATAGCACTAAGTGCCACGTCCAGTCAATTCTTGAACACCTCCAGGGATGGTGAATACCATGGAGGTATTCGCCATGGACAGTCCATTCCAATGCTTAACAGCTCTTTACATGAAGAAAATCCTCCTGATGTCCAGCCTGAACCTTCCCTGGCAGTTTGAACTATGTACTCTTGTCCTATCTCTAACTGTCTGGGAGAAGAGGCCAATCCCCACCTGGCTACACCCTCCTTTTAGGTGGTTGTAGAGAGCACTAAGGTTCCACCGATCCTCCTTTTCTCTAGGCTAAACAGCCCCAGCTCCCTCAGCCAGTCTTCACATGACTTGTGCTCCAGATGCTTCACCAGCTCTGCTGTCCTCTGGACACACTCCAGCACCTCAGTGTCCTTCCTGAAATGAGAGGCCCAGAAATTAAGACAGGATTCAAGTTGTGGTCTTCCCAGTGCCAAGGATGGAGAGACAATCACTGCCCTGTTCGTGCTGGCCACACATTGCTGATCCAGGCCAGGATGCCATTGGCCATCTTGGCCGCCTGGGCGCATGCTGGCTCATGTTTAGCTGTCTGCTGACCAGCAGAAATTTAAGTAGTCTAATGCACAAGTCTAAAATAGTTTCAGAGTAGAGGCAGAGGGGAAGACTGGACTTTCTGCAGATTCCTCAGGAACCTGAGGAAAGCAATTCTAACTGGAACTTTGACTACTCATAAATTTTGGAGGAATTGATGAGCAGAGATGAGAAGGAGGTGCAAATATATTTTTGATGAAAAGGAAGGACTAGTGTTCATGAGTCATTATTAAGATGAGATTTCCTGTTTTTACTACAGGGCATGTTTGTATTGTCTGTGGGATGGAGTATGTTATCTTTTTTGATTGACTTTTAGAATATTTTTATTTGTATAGCTATATTAGTACTTATTCACAAGTCTTTCAGGTTCACTGAAAGCAGTGGGCATGGAGCTTCAGCATGGTCCTTTGTTTTTTGTTATAAAATCCAAGTAAAGAAAGATTAGTGATGGCTTTATGAAGATCATTAGGGGCATAAAACAGAGGTGAATTAAGCAGGAAGACTCAGGAAAATAATGATTCAAGGAGAGGTCAGTTATTTATCTTGATTAACAATTCTTCTTTTAGAAACATCTAAGATCTTCACAAACTATGAAGAAACATTTGCCAGTGCTGTTAAGTGTTGTGCTTATTGCCACATACGGTTCCACTGTCTCTTGGGGATCAATTATTTGTTACACTGCCTGAAGCAACCACTTTTGACTGGCCTGCATAATGAAGTTGAAAATAACTTGGTGTGGGTAAAATCAGAAAGGAGAATAAAGTACATTACCATTTTAGTTTCCTACAGCCATGTGTAATGGCCTGTGGAAGTGAGTGAATGTTTGTCTGCAAATCATAGACTGGAGACTATAGATTCTGCATATGTTAGACTTAATGTAACTGCTTTTAACCTTTCTGGTGTGTTGCACAGGTTAATATTCAGCCTTCTGAATGGCACCATTCCATACTGCTGCCACAGTCCTGGTTAGGATTTATGAGTCGAACCTACAGTGCAGTCCTGCAGGTAATTTTGAGGTATATAATATTGTGGACATTAATGCTTATTCAAATGGTATGGGTTTTAATTTTACCAGCAAGAACACTCATATAAGTTACCAAAAAAAAAAAAAAAAGGTAAAGTCTTAGGTGCTTAATTATAATATTTATAAAAAAGAAATACAAATGGGTCTTCAGTTAGTGACAGCACAGTCTGGAATACTTTGTAGAAGTGAAGCTTCTGTTTACAATTCAGGTTCATGCAGGTTTGTTCATGTGTCAGTTCACAGAATGTGTCCATTTTTAGAAGATGAAATTTTAGCTAGAGCTCTAACCTATTGCTTGTGTAGGAAGTTTGTGACTGGAGTACCACAAAGGAGACAGAAGCTATCAAGGGATGATTCATTAAGAAGAACTTCCCTTGATCAGCATGTAGTCCTGCCACACTGTAAGGGACTCCTCTTTCGATTTTTTTCAACCCTATCTAATGATTAGGAAGTATCTTAAGCTCTCTTGTTCATTAGGTTAGCTGACCTGGTATCTAGACCAATGTAGTATCATTTGGTTTTCAACAGGAAAATTATCTGAAAAAGGTTTAGCAAATAGCTTCCTTCCGGAATGCTCTCTTTGTACTACTAGAAGGGCTTATTTGTTTGTATTTCCAGGTCACATCAGCTGTTTTCAGCACGAGCAGCTCACGTTGCTGAATGAATTCTAGAAGCTTTGACTGCTCCTTGTTTTGCTGTGCAGCAAAACATATGCTTCTATCACGTTTTCAAAACAATTTTTATCTTGATTGTCTACAAAATGCAAGATCCTAAACCAAGCCAGCCCCATTACAAAATAAGCAGCAGTTATTCAAATTGCAGGTTTAGGTCTTGGGGAATATTGTTGGTTGCATTTAATTACTTTCCTATTTTGCTTCCCTTCCAAGGCAAGATTTTGCAAGAAGCTTAGCATGTGCCAGATTTTTTCTAAAGGATCTGTAGGATTTCTTGCCATTTTGTAGTACATTTCATCAGAATTGGCCAAAAGAGACTGCAGTATGAGTAGTCTGGATAGTGCATAATTCAGTATTTCTGGACTGCTATACTGCCTTATTTTTAGTCAGGGTGTTGGATATACTCCTTTAATCTCTGTGAAGGGTCACTTTTTGAGTGAGACCTGGATTTTCAAGATTCACCGTGTTCTATTTTCAGGTTGGTATGTACACCCAAACTACAAGCATTCAATACCAGAAAAACACAGCATGTGTGCCTGTATTTTTTCATTTAAGGCTTAATAATCTGCTAAGGAGCAGTAATTGACAACCTAAACAAGTTAAGTGTTAGTTTTCTCTGTTGGAGACAAAATGTTAAAATAAAGCTGCTTTAGATATGTTCAGATAACATATATGTGTTACTACATATGTTAGAGGGCAGAATCCATGTCACCTCTTTAAATGTACAGAAGGAATGGTGTAGGAAATCACAGGGAGATCAGAGTATGTAAAGTAAAAAAGTGAGGAATTCTGCTTTAAGTAGAGCATCAAGAAACCAATGTTTTGCTGTTAGAATCCATTTTAGCTAGCAGGCTTCTAAAGCTCCCTCCCTGCTTGTTGTAGCCCTTCCCAAGGGAACTTGGGTCTGCATGAACTAGATAGATGGCTCAGTATTTGTGATCATTTATGCCATCTGCAGTTTGTTTTTCTTACTCAGAACAAAAAAATTATAGATTCTTCTCCTTAATACATTGTATATTACAGTGCGATCCCATATGCAAAGCAGTCAAGGTCATTTATGAACTAGCCCTTAGGTTGAGGGCTGCATGTGTTACCTGAGTGTTCTCTGAAGAAATCTTATGATGTAAATAAATCTTAGGATGTAAGATCAATTTCTGACTTTTTCTGCAATTCTGCAGGGGAGGCAGGCAGAGCTGGAGATGCAGTTAAAACATGGAAAAGAGAATCCTGAAGAGGTGCAGTACAAACAATTTACAGCCTGGCTATGGTAAGGAAATGCCTGTATGCTCTTGATCACTTGTAGTAGCAAGTGAGGGGACAGAGGAGGACAAGGTTTTAAAGCCTTTAATTTTGCAAGTTTAAAGACTGTATAAGCACTAATAAAAAAAAAAAAAAACAAAAAAAAACCAAAAAAAAAAACCAAACCAAAATAACAAGCAACCACCAGGTACAGTGACCATGGTGGGAGAGGGGAGTGGAAAGAAAGACTACTGGGTAACTGTAAGGATTTTCATATGTGTAGGTTCCTTCCCCTCTACAGAGCCTGTAAACATTGTAGGGTGAGCAGCTGGAAAGAGTGAAAGAATTCGAGGATTTTATAGGATGTTAAGGGAGAAGGGTTATGCAAAGATAAAAATTTCCTTCTTGAGAGTTTAATGAACTGCTTCGCTGAAAATGCCTTGATGAAAGAAATGTACGTCACAATCTGATGTATGTCATGGTGGACTGACATACATCAGTAAGCTGGCATTATTGAGTTGAGGATGTTGTTTAAAAGCAAGCACATGATGCACACCCTGATCCATATCCTCCACTAATTCTGTTTCAGTCAGGTGAGAAGTGTCTCTCAGTCTGCCAGGATTTAGCCATGTATGTGTATGGCCAGCAGAAGAAGGGGGGAAGTGGGAGGCTTCACAGGACAAAAAATGACCTATCCATGGACAGTATAAATATCTGTTTCTGTGCTTGTTCATCAGTATATTGGAAGCAAAATATGTACAAAGCCAAAATGCTTTTTGCCTGTTTCAATCAAAAAGGTGCGTTACTAAGTCCCACTCAAGAGGAATTCAGAATTTGTGTCTGTTTTATTCCAGCTAATTCTGGAATAGAGGCTTGCATTGTAAGATCCAGAGTGCTACAGAAAGTGTTGTAGAAAAGATCCTTTGTTAATGACTGATCCCTGTCTTGATAGGGTGTAAAAAGGCCTGTACCAATGCTGCTTTTCTAGATTTCTCCTGAAAGAATTTCTGCTCTATATTTCGTAAATTGTGAAAATGTAAGCTATGTCAGAAATGAACAGAATTCCCTTTATCAGGAAAGAAATCAAAGCAGTAAATGAGCTGGAGCCCAGGAGATTTAGTTTCTTTTCCAGTTCCCAATTATTTGCTTGGTTCCTCAGGGCCCTAACTTCAGTAGTCATTAAGCATTTTTGTTGCTCACTGGGCTTAACCTAACTGTGGACAATGTGGTACAAACTTTAGTGTTAATCCTTTATTGTGTAAATTTTGCAATTGTTTTTGTGCAGTTTTACATTGGTATTTACATAGTTGTAAATGCTTCTAGTGTGGTGACTTTGTGTACAAAAGCAGTGTGATTATGACGGAAAATCTGTGTAGGTTTCTTTGAAAGCTTGAGTGTAACTCAGACTTATGACATACAGGCCTGTTTTAGGAGACATGCATTTTCAGTCTAAAGTTGTCTTTTTCTTTAGAATGACATTCATGGCCATGGTAGAATTGTATGTTTTAGAAGAGAGGATCACTCTCCTCATCCACACCTGTCAATGTAGGAGATTGATTGTGTCTCTGCTTCGGTCTTGATATGAATGCAGAACTAAACAATTGAAAACAATCAGCCTGTTATAAATCAACTACAATAATGTGTAAGAAATTGTAACCACTCCTATGGCTTTAATTTAAATTGATTCAGTTACTCTACCACCTCATAGCATAATTGCCTGTAGTGGTTTCCAGAAATACAGTAAGAGCTGAATAAATTGTAATACTTGTACTTTGTAAAACATTCAGGTTTCATTATGCTAGAACATAGCACAATGATCTGGAAACTTACATGTTTGATGTGCTCAGAAAGATTTATGGCTATTTCATGAACCAACATTTTACAAAAAGTGGTATTAAGTCAAATAAGAGCCCTTTATAAAACACTGAGAGTGCACATCACCATGAAGAAATTCGGGTGGTAGATATTTTTACAGATTAAATGCTTGTAATTATTTTGCGCAAAGTCTTCTGATAGGCTGATACAGTTGTTAACCCAGAATGGACACATGTAAGACATAAGAGTAATTTAGCTGAGTTCATGCTGTACTATAATGAACATGGTGTAAATTCTTTCTGTTCTCTTGCAGGGTCAGAGATATGTTGACCGATGTCATCAAAGGTGCTTCCAAGTAAGAACTGCTAAATTACTACAGATGATGTTTTTTCCCATATTTTCAATAAAGAATGGGACACTGCTCCTTTTCCTCCTTAAGATGATGATTTTTACCTTTATTAAATTTAAAGCATCCAGGTTTCATGAGTGTGTAGATTTAGAAGTTTCTCTCTGAGGTACATAACGAAATGTAGCCTTTTAGAAGCTGATGATCAAATCAGCAAAGGTTCTGTGCATAGATTAGGAAGTTATTTAAGGCAAGAGATACTGAGAGACTTCAAAGAGCTTAACTAAGTACCTTGTTGTAATTATTTGCAAGTACCTCTTATCTGAAAGGAGATAGTTTCACTGTTCCAAATGATGACATTCCACTAAGACTCATGTTTCTTGTTTTAAAAAGCAAAACAGAAATCCAGAAAATACTTTTACTGTGATAATGACATCTTTGGATCTGGAATAAATGCCAGATTGGCAGTGTAGGTATATTTTTACAGCACCAGTCAAGGAACTTTTTAGAAATGGAAGACTGCTGCAAAAAGTCTACTGGCCTGTAAGTGGTCTATAGTTGTATTGTTCAGCTGCTTTTGTAAAACAATGTAAGAGAGTTCCATCAGGATTATATTGCAGTATGTTTTTCTGGGAATGACTAGAATATCAACATACTTCATTATACGAAATTGAACACAGTTGTATTTTCCCTCTTTTTTGTCAGTGGCAGATTTTCTTTCTTGATTTTCTTAAAGGTTTGCACTGTCATAGAAGTTAGTACTCTTTAAACCTATCATTTTCCATAATGTTAATGTTTTTGTAGCGTAGGGAAATAATTCAAAACTTTTTTAAAGCTGATACTTCAATAATGGCTGCTCTGCTAAATCTTCTCGTGCTGTTGCAATATAGTGACATCTGCCCCGCTAGCATTCTCCATTTCAAGATGTTTTTGTTTTGTCCTCTGTGGCAATAGTACCAGCTAAGACCAACTGCTGCGTTTCTGTGAGTGCCACTTGCTCTTCAGGGTAGCAGTCCTTATTATGGTGGAAGAAA
Organism: Callaeas wilsoni; assembly: GCA_013398955.1. Taxonomy (NCBI): domain Eukaryota; kingdom Metazoa; phylum Chordata; class Aves; order Passeriformes; family Callaeidae; genus Callaeas; species Callaeas wilsoni. The sequence continues at coordinate 145,482 of VWPU01014787.1, read as the reverse complement.
GCTTCTGTTTTTATACAACTTTGTGTGTGCTGGCCTTTATATGAAAGACAGACAAGAAGAAAAAAGACTGAAACGAGTCCCTCCTCCATTCTTTCTCTAATTCCTGAAGATGAAATATAACAGATTTCTGCTGAACTAGAAGAGAGCCCAATGAAGGTGCTAGGTGCAAAGGCTTTCCCTCCTGGATCACCTGTAGATGAACTTTTCTGCTTTGAGATACATGTTTTGTTGCCAGCATCTCTGTTATGTTTCTTAACTGTTTGCCTTTTTCTGTTCAGAGACAGCCCAGTGGTGAAAGGAAACTCTATTTTTGCTTTAACTGGCCTTGCAGTTGCTGTAGCCAAATATGAAAGCAGCCTTTCCTCAGACACTGAAGGGGTACCTGAGGTGAGTGAATGGGGGAGAGAGTCCCTTCTCTTAGTGGAATACAGAGAAGTAGTATGACCAGGTGTTTGGGGGGGTCTGGTAAGTGGATGTGAAGTACTTTACATTTTCAGGTTCAAATTTTACCATACTCAATGAATGCCATCTCTTAAAATGCTGTGATCTGTACAGAAGCAGGTAGAGTGTCTATGTGCCTTGTCACAAGAAGCATAATGACTAACTGATTTATTTGACAGTTTTGACAGATGAGATAGAAGTCACTCTATGGACACTGAAAGCCAGCCAAACTCTTATTTCATAACTTCATAATTTTTGGCTCCACTGAACAGTACTTGATCAAAAGTAGTGTCTGGAGAGTCAGCACTGACAAATAAATGATGCTACTTACACTACATAGGAATGTCAAAATAATCTCATTCATGGTGGATCACAGCTGGAACATCAGCAACTGAGATTCTGTTTAGGTGGAACTTAATTTAAGAAAAAATAATGATGACTGTTTGGGTTTGATTTGTGCAGACTGAACCTGATTTTATTCCTATGAAACACTGGATTTCTATGGTCACAGAGACCCTCTTGAGTATTGTGAATAGCCGCTACCGACCTAAAGGTCAGGTCTTCCCATGGTTCTATCAGGTATGTGCTGTGGTACTAAAGGCAAGGCAGTATATCTGTATTTCATGCCTGGAGTTCTAATCATGACATTTCCTGGTTCTGTTTGAGCTGCAGTAGTTGGGCTAGAGGAAAATCAAAAGTTTTCTTGCTCTTGTTAATTTTCTTTCATTGTGCTTTCTGTTTATATTTGTGTTTGCTTAAAGTTTTTGTCGTTATTAACAAAATGGTAAAAGCCACGTGCAAGAAGCGTCAGATTGCAATACATCTGTGCTGCTGTTTGCTCTCTAGGTGTTTATTTTAAATTCCTCAAGTGCTGAGTGTTACTGCCTGGAAAGGAGTAAGATTTAAAAAAAAAAACCTCTCTTATGTGTTTTTCTAGAAATCCTATTCAGGTGAAAATACTGCCAGTATTATAGCTCGATCCTGTGCAGCCACAGCTTTGTCTCTCCTGGTGCCAGTTTTCATTGTATCATGCAAGGAGAAGATTGAGGAGGTCCTGAGTATGCTGACTGACAGGTTACCTGGGAAACCAAATGCTGACGAGTCTCAAGCTGTTCAAATCCACATGAGTCTTGGTTTGGGGATGTTCATCTCACGTTTGTATGAAGAGAAAGTCAGGTAAGAGCTACTGTATTTAATGTAGTTGCAAAAGTAACTTCCTTTTTCTGCATGTGGCCTTAAGCTCTGAGGAATTAAAGTATTTTACAAGTCATAGGCAAATGATTCTTGAGGGGCATTGTAATGTTTCTTAAAAGATGTCTCTTATTGTAAGTCTTCTCCCCTCCACTTTAGCCCCCTCAAGAGCTATCCTAGGTATTCTGTCATTCTTCCAGGATGAGTGACTGATTTTCATAATATCCTAAGGTACAAAGTGCAAAGCAGTCAGCTAGAAGAGCAACACGTATGCTTTAAAATGGGACTAGTTACACTAGAAGACATAATTGTAAAATAATTCACAGTTCTCTTTGATTCCTTTTTAAGTGGTGCTTGGGACAAGGGATAGTGTTCACTTACGTCATGTGAGTTACACACGTGAGGATGGAGCTACAACAAAAGTATTGTAATGGACTGTTTTTAAAGCATGCTGTTACAGCTGTGTTGGCAGCACAGAGGTGTTCTGAAGTTGTTAGAAAATGCCTCCTTTTCAGAAAGATGGGCCTCAGTTGCAACTTTCTGGTGATTCCAGAGAAATTAAGAAGTAGGTCAGCTTTATACTCCTCCAGTTTCTTGACTGCTAGGGATTTTGTCTTCCTGTATACCCATAAAAAACATTTAATTAGTACACAGTCACAGATACCAAATAGATTTGGTTGGTAGTTGTTAATTTGCTCGGTGAAGCTAATGTTTCCAAGGCACCTGCTTTTGTTAAAACTGAAGCATTATTGAGTTTTAATCGTCATACTTTGGTGTCTTGATGCCTTGCTGCCACTGACTCAGCCGTATAATTTGGGAATGGACTACCTCTGGATGTTTAGTCAGTGGCATAACTGAGCTACACACAAGGATTAAAAGACTCTTAAAGAGAATGAAGTTACATCAGCCCAGTATTTTAGAGTATGTGAATCTATATTTTGGGGGGTTGTGTTTCTTTTATTTCTGTGGTGAGGGGTGTTAAGTGAATACATTTAGCTAACCATTTCTTGCAGACTAGTTTTGCTCTTTCACTGTCCTGAATGATTTGAAAGCTTAATCTTACACATTCTTCAAGGCATTGTCTTGCAACAAATCAAAACTCACAGGGATGTAGCTATAGCTTATATCAGCTCATAGAGTTAGTTTCCATTAAAGATGTCCTGTTCGTTATGAAAATGAAGTGTGTTTTGTAAGAAGGGAGTCCATATGACATCTTTGGAGTGAGATGTAAATGCTTCTTTTTTTTATCAGTAAGTTAGGCAATGAGATGGAGAGAGATTGACAGAGCTAGTAGTGTAAAATGTCATGAATTTTCAGCTTATAAATAGTTACAGGTCTAGCTGAGATCATGTTTTATCAGGTACCCCCTCCCACTGTCAGGCATTGGATTTTTTTTTTTTTTTTTTTCCTCCTGTTTTCGTTTGGTTTTGCAGTGATATACCTGGTCAACAGATGAACTTGGTTCTCATGAAGTCCCTGGATGTGTTGGAGGACTGCTGCTTTGACACCAGTCTGGAATACAAGTGAGTTTCCTTTATTACTGATGATACTTTATTTTGAACTCTACCTTTTTAATTCACACTTTCTTCCTTAATTCTACATGGAAAAGTATAAGAATAAGATAAGGAGACAACCCATTCTGAGGACTTCCATGTAATCACCAGCTTGGGCAGGCTGGAAAGGCCCTTTGGAGGGCCACATGCTCCCTAAAACAGAGTCAGTCATGGACTTGGTCTACATTGCTGAAGTTTTTACTGTCAGGATTTGAAACTCCTAAGACTGGAGACATTAATTTAACGTGTCAATTACCATGCATGTTTCTTCCGCAGTAGTAGTTTCTCTTTCAAATCAGGGAAGGAACCACTGTATCTTGAGTGACTCAGTGTGAGTGCATAAGGTTTTCTTTCATTTCAGGCATTACTCTGCCCAGCTCTTCCCTGTCCAAAAGAAAGAGCAAGAATTCCCATTTGCCTTTGCCCTCCTTTCTCCAGTGCACTTTCTGAAAAGCTCTGAGGAGTCACAGCTGTGCATCATTGGGCTGTGAATCTGTATAGCTTAGTGAGGATTTCTGTTGCTTTTTGAGTGGCATAGGGTGGGACGCACAGTACACAGGGACTGTACCAGCTGCACCCCTTTGTCATGTCTATTGCTGCTGGTTTGTGCAACCTGTTAGCTGGAGATCAAAGCCTCAGAGAAGAGCCAAGACAGAACTCTCTGGTGGCAAGAGGTTGCCAGGAGAATATGAAACAAGGGCAAGCAAGAGAGGGAAGATTGAAGAGGGGGTAGTTTTTTGTGCTGGCTACGGTTTTTAAAGGTTAAGAGGAAGTTGATGTCTGGTATGAGTTCTCTCTGTGAGCAAAAAAGTAATGTAAAGCTGTAAGTGTTGCAGAGTTGTCCAAATTTTGCATTTCTACACTTGTAAACTGCTATTCCAAAGGAAGGTCTTTTCCAGCCTTTTCATCCAGTGTGACACAAGCATGATCAGCTGTGACACGTGAGCATTTTCACCAGTGTTTCACCCGTGCTAAACTGGTACTTTTCTTTTTCACTAAAAACAGGCCAACAGTGTTTTGAGCGTAGGTCTGCTGAGCAGTGCAGGTGTGGGAGTTGGCTCTGTCCGGGCTCAGGCTGCCCCCGGTGGAAGGCAGGACTCCCTGCAGCCTGATGCTCCGGCAGTAAAACACTTAAAATGTATTGGGAAATCTGAGATATCATGTAGATGACATATACCTAAATACTCATTTTATGTAGCTCACAAATAAGGCAGTCAAGTGAAAGCAATTGTTAGTTACAAAAAGGGGAGCAGAGAAGGTGAAGTTTTATTCTTGCTTTAGTCTTTGATTATGTTTTAAGTCTTTATTAACAGTGAATAATGTAAAATACTATAGGTCTAATGAGAAATTCCATTTTCTTACTATGTAGTTTTGTCAACAAGCGGTAGCGTAAACTTGAATTTAGAACTCTTGTATATAAGCCATGTCCTCATTTTGTTGGCTGTTCAAGAATTCAGATATACCAGTTACTTTAAAAGGTTTGTTTGATCTTTGTTGGAAAAAAATACCACTTCCAAGACACCCCTCCAAGTCTTCTAGCCATGCTCAATAATCCTTAATCCCCAGTTACTGTGAAACATTACTTTACAAATATACTGAAGTTATTCTCAGATGTTTCTTTTTTACCTAGCTGAGTAAAAGCAGCAGCTCTTGCCATTTTTCAGTTCAATAGGAGAAGCATAGGAGAATGCCTAAGATCCTAGCCATGCTCATTTGACTGCTTGCTGCTTGCTACAAGCAGTGTCAGGGAGATGTGCAAGGGGGAAAAAAAAATCATCTACAGATAAGACCTGTTTCTTTGGGCTGTTATGGATGTGTGCCAGTGAGAGATCACCTTCAGAGCAGTAAGTGTCTGCTATGCTTTAGTATCTCATGATGGAAGCCAGAAATGTTTGGAAGTTTTCTGACAAAACTGATGACTTGGAGCTTGTTATGGGAGCACACATGCAAAATGTAGTGTGAGATCTTTGGTCCAGAACGGAATTTCTGATAAAATCTGAAAAAGAGGCGGAGGCTGTGGAGATGTTTGTGCCAGCTGCCCTATTAAATTATGTCCTTTGAAACTATGTTCTTGTTGCGATTTCAAGTATCCTCAGCATCAAACAATTAGTTGTGCTGGATATGTCTGTGGTGATGAAGCTGTTTCACTGTAGCATATGCAAATTTTAGTACATACAGGTTAAAATGCACACGTGACCATTCCTCTTATGAAATGCAGGTGAATACCTTAATCTCTACAGCTGTCTTAGCTGCTCTCTGGCTTAATCACTAATTTAATTACTTTTGCAAATGAAACAACTCTTGGAGGAGTCTGACAGCACAAGATGCTAATATACCCAGTGAACCTGCAACTGGAATGTTTAACTGGGATTTCCGAGTTTATACTATCAGGACAGATCGCACATAGAAGTTTGGGTCCATACTTCCTTTATACTAGTTTATGGCGCTTGTTGGGGCTACTGGTTCTTCAGAGGCAGAATGAATAATGAGGCTGTATGTGTAGGACTTCTTATTTAAATACACATTTTCTTCTTGTGCTCTTCTTTCATCCGGTGTTTTCTGAAAAGGATGTGTGAAATAGAAACCATTTGTAAAATTGACTGTGGTAATAAATTATCTACAGGGCTAATTATCAGGCAAGGCCAAGAGGTCTTCTTGCCCACAAACTTTGTTGGGGTTTAAAGGGAGTTTAGAGCAGCCAAGGCATACTTAATCCTTTCTCTTTTGTTTTCTCTTAAAGCACTGGATGTATTTTAGGAGTAGGACTTGTTCTTTCATTTATGAGTCACAGTAGCCAAACAGAATCGCAAGTGCATGTTTCCGCTTCATTGCGAAAACTCTGGAAATACCTGGACAGCAGTGAGGACCAAAGCAGAGGGGTCCAGGAGGTATGACCTATTTTATCACAAATTTTATATCTTCCTTTTACTTTGTTGCCTCCCTTTAATAACAATAGTCTTTTTGCTGAAGCTTTTTATCTGTGATACTGGAAGGCTTGATTTCTGCTTTTTCTTTCACGATATATTGGTTTATATGGGTAAAAAAAAGTGACAATAACAGCCATAATAAAAATAGAATAATGTGTAATGGTGCCCAGACATTAAGAAACTGCCTGAAAAGATAACAGACATGCTCCTTTAAAGGTCTTCCTTAATTCCTTAACCCCAAATTAAATTGTTGAAAGTTGCATCTTGAATAACTATGGATATGGCTCTCTTATATGTAGTTATTTACTGCTCATCTAATCTACTAGAAAGCAGGCTACAAGTTACTCTCAGAGAGAACGTAAATGCTAATACTTCCTCCTTTAATATACCTTCTGTATACTTCTTTGAAAGTTGGTGTCACTAGCTAATGTGAATTTTGTACTTGTGCATGCTGCCATGGCCCCATTTACTGTTCTCTTAATGTTTTGAACACTTAAATTGAACTCTGCTAAGTTTGAGCATGCATTTCAGGGTTTTATTTTCCAGGATATGTCCTGTAAGTTTTGACATGGTCCATGTACTTAGCCTGTAACTCTGCTGAGGTAAAACTTGAGAATGAAAACTGAGGAAATTCAGATAGTTTGCAACAGAAAACAAAAATCAGAACAAGTAGCTGTTTTGCGCTAGAAAAGCAGCCCTGTCTGTACATGATGTATGTAAGCCTGGAGCAGCTGAGCAGTTGAGTTGCATAATCTTCTGTTTTTCCTAAGGGAGTTAATAGAGATTGATTGTATTTTTCTCTTTCCCCTGTTGGTAGTGTTCTGAAAGCTCTTTATTAAACATCTTCTTCGATGGAGTTTAATTTTTTTGGCAGTACATATGTGGTGGGAATTAGCCTTCTGCAGTTTATGGTTCCTGCATTAAAATTACTTACAGCTAGGAAATAATTTATTTGTCCCCAGAGATCTTCAAGTGCATTATTGAAATTAAACTTGAGTTCAGTACAGCAACTTCTGAGATGAAAGGCAGCAGCTGTTTAACATCATGAGATAGTTTGGGATGAGAAGCAAAACCTACCCTTTTCGATTAAAATCTCTGTAAGGATTTGTACAGATGAATAAAATTTGGGCGGCACTCTAGGATGAATGCTACTATATGAGATGCACAAGAGACTGTTTCAGAGCTGTAAATGACTTGGATATAACCCGGTACTTGAGAAGTAATTTTGGCCTACTGCAGCAAAAGGTACAATCTGCACGTTACTTGCTACAGGTCAAATTGATGTCAATCTTGCACAGTAGATGGGTGCTCTCTGCTGCCCTCATAGTCTTGTGCTGTTCTGCTGCTTAACTTTGGTACAGAAGAGGTTAAACAGTTTTCACAGTTGCTGTTGGTAGTGCAGACTTCACTTCCTTATTCTCCATAACTAAGGCAGGAGAACAGAAAGCATGTTCCTGATGAATCCTTCTGCAAGGACAGGAGGCTGGTGTTGTGGGTTATGCGTGAGAGACAGTTCCATGTGCTCATTTTCTGGCCTGGTGGGCCTGCTTGTAGTCCTGATAGGAGCACAGCATGCTGAGTATGCTTGCATAAATAATGATCAGATACTTCTGTTGAGAGAATAGCTACATTGATGTGGAAGGTCAGAGTTTGACCTCTGTAAAGTCAGAAGTACTTCCATGCTTTAATTGTGTTCATTTAACATTATTAGCATCAATGAAGAATCTTTCAGAGAGGCAATAAACATCCTAAAGTATAAATTGAAACTGATATGTCTTTTCTATCATGCTGGCACACTATTCAATGTCACCATTGCTACAGTGGGTTTGATTAGACACTAGTTAATGGAATTTAATTTTTTTTCAGGTACTTGCCTATTCTTTGGCCTGTTCCTGTGTCTCTGCCTTCAGTGTTGGAATCATAGAAGCAGCTGAGGCTGAGAAGGCCATGAGCAAGCTACGGACCTTAGCAGAAAAAAATCAGCAGGTAATAATTCCTTATTTGGGCTTTGCTTCAGTTCTCTTTTTCTCTTTATCTGTTTTATATTGGATAGTGCGTTACCCAGACTGTAAATTCAAGACAATTATATTGATCTACTTTGATCATTAACTAATATTGAATGTGTTGTGCATACCATGCATTTACTAAGACTACCACTTGATTCATTAATGCTTATAGCGATTACCAGACAGTGAAATAAAAGCAAGTTGTATGTGTTTGATTGCATTTAGAAGAGAAATTTAGTCCCTGTATCCTGCCATTTTTTGTCTCTTTTCTAGCATGTTTCTATAAATTCTTTTTCTTGGTGGGAAGATACATCAACTGTGCTCTTCTGAATTTTTGCTTTCCCTTAACCTCCAGACAGTGCATCATAACCATAGCCACAGCTTCCTCCAGGTGTGTTTCATCCCTAGTGTCCTAGGGTACCCCTCAAATTGCCAAAAATAATCTCAGTATTTTAGTGCAAGTTCTTTTCTGATTAACATTTGCCAGGAAATGAAGGAGCCAGGGGGAGGCAACCATTTTGAATCAAAGCCTGCTATTACATTAATCAGCTGTTCAGAATGTTTATCTGAAAAATAGGAAGTCAAAGCTAACTACCTGTGCTAGTGCTTTTTATCTTAGTGTCAGAAAATCTGCTCTAAAACAAAGGCTCTATGTGCCAAAGATTTAATCTCAGAAAATCCCATGTCACTTGACATGAAAAAAACACTTGAAATAAGAAAGCATCTGGTATTCTACACAAAGGCATTACTTATAATTGTTGGGAAATAATAAATATGTAAGTAATGTTTCAATAATAAATGTATAAAAGAATATAGACTCCTTTGTAAGACCTGTTTTTTAACAACTTCTTTTCACCTTACAGACCTACAGTTTTGCTTTAGCTTTAGGTGCAATAGTACATGGATTGTCAGCTTGTGGTCATGGGAAAGCTGAAGACCTGAGTAACAGACTAATGCCAGCCTGGATAAAAATTGTGCTTGCAGAGGTAAAGGAGTTTGAATTCATATCCTGGGGTTTGTACTTGTTTTGTTGTTTTGGGTTTTTTTGCATGGATTGGGGTAGAGGAGGTGGGGAAGGGATGGTGTGTGGTTTAAAATTAACAGTAGGGATATAATTTTCCTCATTTCTGCAGGAGTGATGCTAGGAAAAGTTATGACTATCTGAATATGCTGTTTGATTCATATTTGGAAGCAAGAGTATAGCTTTGGGCTTTTGCTGAAGGGAAAAAATCCCTGTTTCTATTCTACTTGGATAATTTATGAAAAATGCTTATCTCGATGAGGTCTTAATTTGAACATTTTTACTAATTTGGAACCGTGTCCAAGGATAAAGTCTAGGTTATTAAGTGAAAATGTCTTGTGAAATTACGTGCTGCTTGTCAAAACTAGAATAAAAGAAAGATGATTATAGTGCCCCAGTCATTATAATAATTTCAATTTATCTAGAAAAGGTGTTTCAAATCAAACTCTAAACTTACACATTAAGATTGAAGCTGAAGGTAATTATCAATAAAGAAACTGGTTTTGAGTTGAATTGCACTGGTATATTTCATGGAATATAGATTGCACTAGGGAAAAATGTGATTTGTCAATCCATGATGATTTCAGATTTGGAGGAGTGAGGAGGAAGCTCCATATAAAGCGTTTATTCATCAAGAGAGGGATTAGTATTATCTACCATGGTAGAGTCTGACTTGAAAAGGCTGTTGGGATTAGAGGTGTAGTAATGATAGTAGTCATGGTTTTTAAGTTGGAAGAAACAAGCATTTTGTCCTGCAGTAATGTTGTGTCATCACATTGACTCACTGGTCCTGAATTACACTTCCAGGGTTCTCCAACAATGGAGCGTCTGGCTGCTGTCTGTGGGCTGGTTGCACTGGTGGGCTCTGAAGGAGGTATGATACAGGTGAGAATATGCAAGTAAATGGTACCTTAATCTCATGGAGAAATTTGGCTAGAAGGCAAGATGGGATGCATCCTCCCAATTCCTGCAGCAACCAGGGCATCACATTTTTGCAATAATTCACGTTGGATACAAACCAAGCAATATTGAATTGCAGTGTATAAAATGGAGTCTGCTCCATTTTGCCATCATACGGCCTGTGTGCAATGCCACTGGGGAGAAGTTTACAGCTATGTAAGCTTTCTCCTTTTCTCTCTCTCACTCCCCAGAGAAAGCCATGGGTGCAAATGTAATCTGTCTTTTCAGAATTTGTTCTCTGTTGCTTCTTTTTTGTTTCCTCTTACAAAATTCACCTTTTTTTCTGTTTCTCTTGCAGCTGAAATCTGAGAGCATTCAGTCCTCACAGTTTCAAAGTAAGCTGAATGAAGTGATCAGAACCCTTACACAGGTAAGAAGGTAGCCTCTGTTTGCTCCTTTGGATAATGCACTAGCATACCTTCACACCTTACACAAGCAAGCCAAATCTGTTTGAAAGAAACTGTGTAATGTCTGTATCTAGCTTGAATGAGGCAGTGTAGGGAAATGTGTCTAACTAGCGGTTTATTGTCTCGACAGATAATTAGCTTCTCACAGCAGATTGGTCTTCAGACAAATGCAGCAAGACTTCTGGGACGTCTTCACATGTCCTGTTTGTCCTCTTCCCAGAACAGGGCATCTGGTAAGATGCTTTATTACTGCTTCATAAAGAACATATAGAAATAGCACATCACTGAAAAGACAGTGAGGGACACATTAGGTAATGCAAGTTAGACATTGCAGCCCTATGAAGTGACATGACAGCCTTTGAATCAGAGATCTCATGGTTCTATGTGCCTGAAGGTTGGAACATGAAGCAGGAATCAGTGTGCTGAATAGGATCCCCCACATCTGCTTTTACTTGCAGTATCAAAGTAACGTTCTAAATTGTTCTGATCAAACTTGTATATTGCTTCTTTTTTTTTAATAGGGTAAACTGTAAACAGGTTTTACAATTCATATGGCACAAATATTTGACATCTACTCCATGTGGTTTAGAACTGATTAATCTACTATTTGTTTTAGCACTTCACACTATATTAAAAAATCAATACTTAAAAACAAGTGCATAACAATAACAAACTGACTTCTTAGAAGTCTTTTTCTGAAGGAGATCTCTGGTTACCTGAATTTAAAAAACTAGTGTTCTGTGCCCTTTCAGGGCAGCCGATACATCAGTAACTTCAACTTGTTGTTTCAATATCCATAGGTAAAATAAAGGCCGGATTACGTCATTAATGAAATACCAGCAATAGTACAAACTAATGAAGTTGAAGCTGTTCACTTTGACGTGAACTAAAGTGGGAACCAAAAATACAAAATGTTGATGAACATCACAGAGAAAAATCTCTCAAAGTTTCTGCTTTTATGTACACCTGCATGCATGCATGCGTGCCTAAGGCTAGATAGATACTAAACTTACTAAAATTTTGAAGCTCTCCTTTCAAAGCCCAACTTGCAGTGCCCAGTGTATTTTTAAGGACGTTCTTATCCCTGGCTTTTCAGTTGATCTGTGAGTTTGTTTTTTCAGATCTGGCACCTCTCACCACCAGAAATGTTTAGTTTGCCTTAAAGGTGAAAAGGCCAACACATCTATCAATCTTATGGTCTGAATACTCTGAGTCATCTACAGAATCAGTTAGCTCTAACACAGCTCAATTTGGCCTTTAAATTTACATGGGAGCAGAAGATTATAATTTTTTGCTGATGGTGTTTTAGAATGTAAGCAGTCTTTTTATCTTCACAGTTCCTCCAGATTTTAGCTACTTACCTGTAAACAGCTTTATCAGGGCAGCCATTGACTTTGCTATTGAAAGTGGAAAGAAAGGTAAGAAAGAGTCAAACTACAGTATTCCTCTAGGAAATTTGTTATGACTGTAAAAGGTGGCCCTAAAGACTTGCTTTTATTTGCTAAGAGATCTTTTCGAAGTATGAATTTGGACTTGCTTAATGTGAGGTATTTAAAATACAAATTTAATTACGCTCAAAAAGATAAGGTAGTATTGTGTATTTAGGACTTTAGTTTTCTGCACCTAATTTTTGACTTTTAAAACCCTTTCCCCTTCCCTCTCTGTTGGTGAGATGATGTTTCTTCCCTGTGAGAATGAAAGTCAAATCACTTTAAGTATTAGCTTTATGCTAACATCATCAGGCTGACTTTATGCTGCCCCTTATTTCAGTGATGCAAGGTTAGGATTCTCTGTAACAGGGTGATAGCAGATTACTGCTGTGATATATGGAAGGAAGCCTGAAGAAAGTATAGTCTTACATGAGGAGGCCTGGTAAAAGAGAGATTTCTTGGAGTAGAGTCTTAAGGAAGATAGCTCCACATAGGAGTAATCCTCTCTCTCTAAGTGAGCTCACTGCTGTCCTATGAAGCAAGCTTTGCTTTAAATGGAGGTAAAAATGCCCGTGTTTTGATTCCAGGAGAACTGAGTTAACTTACTTTGACATAACAGTATGTAGCAAAGGTTAGCACTTACCTGACTCTTCGTTTGGCCTGCAGTTACAAGGTGAGAAAGGAAAGCAATGTCAGAAAACTTTGCTGTTCTCCCAAGAAGTGAAAAAATACTACCTTACTAGATGAGGGATATCTGTAATTAACTTGTAAATTGACTCAATAACAAGGGACCATATAGTTTCTATTTATTAGTAACAAAAAGCCGTTTTGACAGGAGATTAAAAATGTAATTGTCAATTATAAGTAAGATGGCTAATTCTCAGATGCAAAAAGAAGAGTAACAGTGATTTTTGTAACATTTTTCATTTCTTTACTATAGCTTTAACTACAGTGCAGTGTTCACATTTTTTTGCTGAGTTGTTCAGCCAAATACATGTATATAAAATTCAGACTCTGACCGAAACTTCTGTTCTAGGCCCTGAATCTGTCCCAGCTGATCTGGTGAAAGTAGCACTGGCACCCATTGCGTTAGTTGGAGAAAGCCATCAGTATCCACCTGTGAACTGGGCATGCATTCTTTCTCCTTTGATGAGGCTGGACTTTGGTAAGAGTAGGAGTTTTCTTGTAAGACTTTTGTATTTGTCACAAGAGTTCTTTGCTAATGCAGCTTTCACAAACTTTGGAGCCCTCTTCAGGACCTGAAGTTAGTGCAGTGATTAATGTTTTATTACACTTTCAAGGCTGACTTTTTAGTGTTTGCAAGTATATATTTGTCATCACCATGTGGACACTGTTTTAACTGAAGAAAAACTGAAGATCAGAGCTGAGAAGTTCCCTAAAACATTGGTGAAAATGGCCTGAATATTTCATTTGAACTATTTGCATAAAAGCCCATCATAAAACTCAACTAACTTTATCCTATTCTCAGTACCTGCTAAATGCTTGGTCCAATGCCCGTGTCAGAGGCTGCATGCAGCTTTTTCACGTATTTGAACTGTTTGGTAGTTCATCTAGCTATCACTTGTTTGAAATACACTTTACACTAAATTACACTGGGTGATAATTTTTGAAATAATGGAAAAAATTTCCTATACTGAGGTCTACAGTTCTTATGAAGAGCTGAAACCTGTTACATGTCTGGAGGGTTTTTTTATTCCTGCTTTTCACTTAGGAGTCTTACTTTTGTAAATCGGGGAGTTTGCAGAGGAAACAGTACGTGTGTTTTGTGGCTGGTTTTAGATTTCAGACAGCATCATAGTCCCGGAAAACTGACTCACTTTTCCTTCTGTGGATTAAATCTTATCTTTATTTGGCAAGGAGGGGTTTTTTAAATTTTTTACTTTTCTTAGCATTCCCACATTTTTGTTTCTGAGTGAATTGAAATAACTTGAACAAATGCTGGGATTTCTTGCTGAAAGTGCATAAATGGGAAAAGGAGTCTTCTAACATGTATATGTTAAAAGCTTTAAGTAGGATTTTTAGAAAAATAAGTTGTAGTGTAGTGCTCTAGTAGAACAATAACCTTGCTTTATTTTATGAGTTGAGAACAAATTTAAAGAGAAAATAATTTATTTGTAACTTAGTTTGTTTCCTTCTGTTTTAGGTGATGAGGTAAAACATCTCTGCCTTGAACTGGCTGTGACACAGGCCCAGTCATCTCAAAATGCAGCAATGCTTCTGGGGATGTGGGTGGCACCTCCCCTTATCTACAGTCTCAGTGTACGTATGTCAGAAAACTTCTGGGAGCTCAGCACCTCTTTCATATAAAATTCCTCAGTGACAATGTTTAGGCTGTCTCACCAGACAAGGATTACTGGTTCAGAATTCTTCAGAAATACCATTTAGTGGGTATTTATAGTGAGAGAAGGGTTATTCTGGGGCCTTGAAATTCAAGGCAGACTTAAGACCTGCTACACTGATTTTACTTCACTGCTTAAAACCTTTTTCCTCTCTCTCATTTCATGCTATAGCACTGATAACCTGTAGACATAAAGCATGGCATGTAGGGAGAAAAAGTCTCTTTTATATACCTGCTGATAGTGTTAAGAAAAAGTCCACTCTTATCTGTCCAAAAGCTTACCTACTTTTTCTAGCAAAGTCTCTTGATCTAACTAGCTAGTTTAAAGAAGTTATATCTTGAAAACCTTGTCTTAATTTTGTAGATACCCAACAGGCTAACCTACAGTATAATCAGTATAATCAAATTTGGGCTTATCCTTCATTGCTGTTCTCTTCTTAAAATGTGGATTCCATGTACAATATGTAAAACTCTGAATCCCACGGAACACTTGACTGCACATTTCTGTCATTTTATACAAATTCAGGAGCAGATTCATGACAGTTTTCAGAAAATTGTTTGTTTCTGTGATCTCTTTAAGGAGTTTTTTTGTTTGAATTCATTAGTCTTAGAGATACGAACATTTGCTTACAGTTTTAAGATACATAATTGGTAAGATAGCAAAAACCGAGATTTTATTTCTGACTACCACTTTTCCAGCTGCAGTGGGAACTTGAGGTCATAAAATGAGGTGAGCCACAGCATACATCAGCTCTGCATTTCGTACAGGTTATTCATTCTTCTGCACTAGATAGCGACATTAATGGTTCTATGGCTATCATACTTCTGTCTTTGACTCTCTAGACAGTCTGTATGCTTTACGTAGGAGTGCAGTGAGCACCATGTAATAAAATTGCTCTCCGCATATGGAGGTGTGATGTCTAGGGTTCATTCAAAGCAAGTTCTTCAGTTTTTAATGAAAACAGAATATTGACATGTTTGAACTCTTTTTAATTCAAACAATTCATCAAAAAAGGGAAGAAGAAAAGAACTGAGAAATATTTATGACTTTAAGTGCCTTTATAAGTGGAGTTTGAGCCACTCTTTTTATAATTTTATCCAACAATAGTTCAAGGTCAGTGAAGAGCTAGAATTTGAAACTGAGCAAAAATTTCTTCTTTTCAGATGAAAACTCAGAAATACCTTCTCATGTCCCTGTCCCTGTGGATGCAACATGTTGCAGAAGACAAACTGCAGTCTTTTACAGAAGCGCTTCTGATACAACAATTTGAAGTGAAGAACCGCACAAAAAGCCCAGACATTTGCCAGTGTGTTTTACAGGGGCTCATCCAGGCAATGAAACTTCCCAACCCTGCCCAGTTTTGCTGGAGCTTCTTGTGTCAGGCTGTGGAGAAAATATATGAGCTGCTTCCAAGTGAGGTTCAGGTAAGGCATAAGTATGAGCTGTATGAACACTGTAGCTAGATATTTTTAATGATGGTAAGTCCCATCTTTTTGCACTGATGCATCAGTTTGAAAACGTGAATTAGATGTACAATTTTTAATGATAATAGTTAAAATAGCAGCATAATTTCAATTTAAGTTACTTTTGGTTATTTTGGAATATGACATTGTGAAACCAATCTAATGTACACTCCTCCCTCATAAACGATTCAGTAGTGGAAAAATACAATATTAGGACTGAAATAAAAGTTACTGAAAGAGAAGAAGTGAACAATGAGAAGGTTTTTTTTCCCCATAGAGTATTCAGCTCCTCAGAGTGATTTAAAGAAACTATTTAGCTACAGAAAATACCTCCAAAGAATGGCACTTTGCCATTAAAAATAAAATAAACTCTTTGAAAGTATTTGAATACCATTATTCTTGTCGATTGATGTACATTGAATTCCCTAGCAAATACAGAATTTCTAAAATAGATTAAGTAATCTGAGGCTAGAGGATAGATTAATTATTCATCATTATCATTAACAGGTTCCTAAACTCACCAATTTTGATGATGAAGAAAGCCAGAAATATGCATTTAGACATGCATTTACTTTTCTATTTGCAGACAAGTGAACTGGAGATGTATATTGACGTAGCAAGATGTATCTCAGAAATGGCCGATTCTGAGATTGATCGCATTGTCCAGATCTCCAAGGTAATTACATTTTAATTCTGATCTTTTATCACCAAATGATACGAAACAAGCAACCTTGTCATTTTTATTGTCACCAGACTGTTTTAGCTCATGAAGAGCATTGAATTGTTTTATCTGATGTGTAGGTAAGAGTGTTCTGGATCTAATCTGCAGGCAGCAGACAGAAGCATAAGTGATAAGAATCCATATCCCAAACTTTCTCAAAGCAAGTGAAATACTCATGATTCTACCTAGGAGTTTTGAACTGAACAGTCTTAAGTAACTTGGTCAGGTGGGGGTTGGCCTCTTCTCCTAGGCAACCAGTTCCAGACTGGACGAGAGGACATGGTCTTAAGCTGCACCAGGAGAGGTTTAGGCTGGACATTAGGAAGGATTTCATCACAGAAGGGGTAATTAGACCTTAGAATGGGCTAACCAGGGAGATGGTGCAGACACCGTCCCTGGAGGTGTTTAAGGAAAGACTGGATGTGATACTCAGTGCGATGGTCTAGCTGATATGATAGTGTTCAGTCATAGGTTGGACTTGATAATCTCATAGGTCTTTTCCAGCCTGACTGATTCTGTGATTCTGAGGAGTTACTTCTGTCAGCAGAACAGGAACGGTGTGAACCAGAGTGATATTTTATCTTCTAAATCTCAGACCAGTGATGCAAACACCAGACCATAGTCACCTTTGGTTAATATACCCACCTGCTTGAAATTGGACTGTAAATGCATCCTGGTGACTAGCTGTCCTTAAACTGGTGGAGCTGTACTTCTGTTAAAAATGTGAAATAATTGACTGAAAAACCTGTCATTCTTGACTTTATGTTCTATATTTATATTCACACTCAGAATGTTTCCTGGTGGACAAGCATTCGCGTAGGTTGTGGAAGCTGAACTGTCATTTCCTTATATTTTTCAGTTCTTATTTCACACTGGAAGGCATCATTTAAGAAAACTTCTTTTTGTCCCTACAGTGTATTTGTCTTGCAAGAAGACCTGAGTGTCCAGAACTGTCAAGCTGGTTCATTTTGTTTGAAAGGGGAATGTAAAATTTAAAGCAGTATGAAAACAAGCTGTACTGAGTTACGCTTTGCTGGACTATTTCAAAAGTGCAACGTTCAAGTAATATGTACAGCCCTCTGTTTAATAATATATCTTGGGGAAAACTGAGCCTACTTAGTTATTCAAGGAGTTTCTTACTTTTTTTATAAAGAGGAATGCAAAATTCACTATTCCCACAAGAAACGTACCTTTCAATTTAACATGTTTTTTTATTGCATTTGCAGAACAATATAGAGAAGGCCACGTTCATGAAAGTGTATTTCGTTTCTCAAGGCAGATTGTCCCTGACAAACTTGAGTGCCGTGATTGATATTGTGGCAGGATATCACCAGAAAAAAAAAATTTTGTGGATGCTCTTGCATAGTTTCTATCATGCTCGTGTTGTGAGACATGAAAACACAGGTAAGATTAGGCTTAAAGAGAAGTCAACAATGCAATCAGCAGATATTTATGAATCTACACTGATTCTTTTAAAATAATTTTAAGATGGTTTAACCAAAGTGTTTCCAATATTTTCCATATTAGAAACTACTGTCTTCAGAATTCTTGTATTATTCAAAATACTTGTATCAAACTTTGCTTTTGTTTTTCTCCAGTTATTTATGTTTCTGTGGTCCAGTTACAAGTCATTTGTCTCATCAATGTGGTTTATAGACCAGAGTTTTAACTCGATCTGTGTCTCCCACTCGTTTTAGGGTAGTGTTACAGATGTACGTAGTACGTCAGAGACCTCTAATAGTCCAACTCTGCTAACCTTCTGACCTAAAGTCTGAGTTATTGGTATGTGACACAGAAGGTGGGAGGTTGTTCCCACGAGACTGGTTGAACTAGGGAGATAACTTGCTTTCCTGAACTCCATGCACTGACTTAACACAGAAAATAAATTTCCCGTCTTTCCTCTTCATAACTGTACCAGATAGTCATCTGGTGGGTTAGTGATTTGGGCTGGCTCAGCTATGGGTCTTACAGAGCATAGGGGCTGATGCAAGAGAAGTAGGAGAATCACACAGGAAGATAAAGAAGGAAGAAACGAGAACAGAAAGAGGCAAGAATGAGGTCTCATTTTCATGGCAGAAGGGTCTTTGTCTGCCTGTGTTCACTGAACAACTTCAAAGCATTATATTGCCAGATGCCTTAGCTGCCAGCTGTGTTTGAAGAACTTCAAAGAGTCGTGAGCTTTGAGTGAAGTGAGGATTCTTCGGGTAAAAGAGGAGAGAGCATGAAAGGGGGCACTTGGGAAGATTACATGGACATAGTAATGTATGCTCTAACGTGGTCTCAGTGGTGAACAGGGTTATTAGTTTGTAGGAGGTAGAACAGATTATGGACAGCAGAACCTGAATCAATGAAATTTCTTCCATCCTTGAGATGCATTGAGGGCTGATTTTATTTTTGTGCCTTGACCGTATTTTACTGACCCTCTCAACATTAGGACCATTTTCACAGTACTTCGCACACTGAGGGAGGCTTTAGGATTCTGTAGCAGTCATATATGCAGCCTTGGTTAGTGGGTCCTGCAGGCTGCCGTTACGTGAAGTAATTCTCACTCAGTTTTTTTCTTCTGTGTGTTCAGTGTGTTGCCTTCATTATAAGCAAAATTTCTGTATTATATAAGGGCCTGTATGTTTTCTGTCAGTGGCAGAATTAATCAAATGTGATAGTGGTGTTGGTGATCTTTGTTCTTCTACAGTTGGTACTTTCTTGCTGTAGTGATTTTCTGTGCTTGCTTTTTAATGAAAAGCAGTGCATTCTAGTGTTTGACCTGAGTCAATGTTCTTACTCTTTTTCTAGGAGTTCTGAAAAGAATGGACTGGCTATTAGACCTGATGGGCTACATCAGAAATGTAGCATACCAGTCAACACCCTTACAAAATGTTGATCTGCAAGAGGTAATGCTGTGAAAATTATTTGCAGCAAGAAAAGAAGGAGATTCTGATGTATTTCACGTTTTTCCTCAGTAATAAGTATTATTCCCCATGTTTTTGTATTTTAGAAGATCGTGATCTTACCACACAGAGAAAATCTTCACAATTTTTGTGAATGAATGTGTGTTTAAAACTCTTACTTTAAAATAACCTTTACATTAAAGTTATGATAGACCCTTAAGGCAACTAAAGGAAATAATTACTTCAAATTTACCATATTTGGAATAATTGAAGGAAAATTTTGACTTCACTAGTAGAACTGTCTAGGCATGTCAGAACAGTGTAGCTGCTGCTTCTGAGAGCTTGGACAGTTTTAGAGAAATAATATTTTTCAGCTGCTTAGGTCTTCTGTTTGATGACATAAAATAAGCTGCTGCTTAGGTCAGAAAGACGTTCATTACATTGTTGCAATATTTCCCAACCATTTATAGCACATAAATGGCCACAAGGGTGACCATCTCTGATTTCCCTCAACAGTCAGGCTGCTGTGAAAAAGTCATTTCCCCATTTTAAATGAATTGTGGATCAGCTTTAATCTAAAAGATGATTCTAGAAGAGTGTGATTTTACTTTTCTGTCTGTAGATATTTTAGTTTGAATTTAGAAAGAGGCTTATGCTCTTCAAAGCATAGAATGATATTAAGAACCTTTTAGTTCGTGCATTTTGAGTTTTAGCTGAATTTTTAGATTATTGTTTTTAAGAGCAAGTCACCATGTGGATTTTGGTCTTGGGTTTTTTGTTGGTTTCTTTTTTGGATGAGTTTTTTTGTTGTTTTTTTTTGGTGAGGTTTTTAATTTTTTTTTTTCTTCTTCTGTATTATTGATTTATTAAAGTGCATTTTTGCCTTTTTCCTGTTTAGTGCGTAGATTTCCTCCTGTGGCTGTTTGCAGCTTCTGTGGTGGCCTGGGCTGACCATGATGCACCACTACTGCTTGGCCTCAGTGCTGACTGGTCCCTGTGGAAACACCACATAGTATTACCAGAGTTATCTGAGGAGCACATTGGCAAGCACCCCACTGAGAAGTTTGCTGTGCAAGAGACTCTCACTCTCCTTCCAAGCAGCCTTTCCCTTTTGCTGGCTAAAGAACCATGGAAAGAACAAACACAGAAGGTAAAATTGCATGTAGTGGTAAGCACTTTACGTGACTCAGAAAGTGTACCCCATTTTTAGTAGTCAGCTTGGGTCTTAGGTAGAGCAGTTATTTCCTCTATATTTTATTACATCTCAATTGTGATCTTACTTTATTTTTAATTAGATATGAAAGTAGTTTCTCAAGTAAAATTTGAGAGTTGCAAAAAAAATATAAAATTCCAAAGCTGGGAGTTAAACTCTTAAGAAAATGCAGCTGGGAGAAGAGAGTTGGGAGCTGCTGGTGGCAAGTCAGTGTTTTAAACAATGAAAGAAAGATCCTCTGCAGTTGGACAGACCACACTGTAAATTCAGAGCAATCAAAGGTCTTCTGTACTGTTCGCAGTGTGTATCATTTATTTTGAAGTATAGTTGAAAATAAATGTGGAAAATTGTGCCTAATATGGCAAACCTACTGTGCATTACATGTAGTTGCTATATGTGGAAGTACTGTTACTAATCTACAGATTAATAGTTTGCTGTTTTGTGCAAACTGGAGTCTGTTGAGAACTGGTTTCTCTGAGCATGCTTCTGTGCTCAGAGCTACCACTGGTCAGAATTCAGAATGTGGGAGGAATGCAGGGGTAAGCTGTTAGTATGTGAGTGCCTAATTAGGTTTTAAGGAAGAATGTGAGGCCTTGCCCTGAAAATCATCCTTATGAGTTTGAAATACCATATTGTCATCCAGGCACC
The DNA here is from genome assembly GCA_013398955.1 of Callaeas wilsoni. Lineage (NCBI taxonomy): Eukaryota > Metazoa > Chordata > Aves > Passeriformes > Callaeidae > Callaeas > Callaeas wilsoni. Next base: position 124,253 of record VWPU01014787.1, on the reverse strand, counting down.
CTTCACTGCCAGAAAAAAATACCACGAAATGAAAGAGATCAAAAGAGGAACAAAGGCAATAAGAGTTCTGAAGGATTTGCAGTAAAACACTGGGACAAGAGACTGATAAGAAAGAATTATATTAATAGGTTAAAGGTATGAACAGGCAAGATGGAGGGAAGCTATTTAGTGTGCCCTCTTCTTACAAAGAATTATTGCTGAGATAATGAGAAGGAACAAAGGGAGTTTCAGATCCAGCTGTGGGAAGAATTGCGTTGACAGGGAGATCTACTCTAGGGTGTTTTGTTTACTTTGGGCAGAAGCTTCTTTGGCCACTGCCTCTAATTAGATAACTGAATTTAGCAGAATTCAAATGTTGTCTGTCAAACTGAAAAGAATTTGTCATGCTCTGATACAGGGGCTCTTTTAATTCAGATTTTTCTTCATATTTCAATCTTCAGTTTATTGACTGGCTGATCAATATGATGAAATGTCCTAAGGAGGTATTATCAAAATCTTCCATGGACCTGCTGAAAGGTAATATAATTTTAGTTAGGTCCTTATTTTTCCATAACTGTCAGTACAGATCAAAATGCAGTTGTTATAAGGAGTGAGATTTTGTCTTTGAGGTAATTGTCACAGGTAAGTTGACATTCTTGTCTGTAACACCTTACATTTACTGTCTCATCTGCTGACGCTTATGATGTAGCACTTAGGGTCCAAAGGACCTAGAGGTACATCTAGTGCAAAAGCTTATTTCATTGATAGATCTGTCTGCTGGTTTTGAAGTCACCCTTAAAAATAAAACGCAACATACTATTGGGAAATCCTCCAATGCTAGAATACAAATCACGTAACTTAGGTGCAACTAAAGACTGCACTGTGTGGAAGGGATCAGAGGTGAGCTAGGACAGCCTAGTAAAGGGGTCCAAGAAAAAAGGAAAAGAAATGAGGGTTGCTGAAAAGATACGTGAAAAGAAAGATGAAAAGTAGACAATATGTTGAATTATGGTAGCAGTTAGAGCCCTAGCATGCATTCCATTGATTACTTACATATGTAGGATCTGTGCAAGTAATTTTAAGAGGACACCACAAATATTCTCAAGTGAAGTAAGTGCACTTGTGCTTCTTTCCATGAACACAGTGCCCTTCCTTTGGACCACCCAATTTGTTGGACCTAAACAAGGCTTCTTGAAATCCAGTTATAAGTTATTTGCATTATTAGGGTAATTTCCCTTGTTTTGATGTCTGCAGTCTTTAGTCACTCTCTGATAAATTCCCCTGCAGTGTCTGCTAATCTCCACCAGAAGCAATGCTAAGGGAGAACCTCCTCTGTGTATCAGAGAGGTCTCATAGTCACTGTATATTCTCAGTATGCCCTGATAGAGATAAGTCACTGTTCCTCCTGAGTTTCCCATTGTTTTTTTCCTTTTACATATTAAAACATGAAACTTCTATTTGAATAACTAGACTCTGACTAGTTTGGTTACTGGATTTTGTCTAAGCGCATGATCCTTTCAAATTGAATTAAGGAATCAGTGAGTTGCATTTCCAGTGAATTGAGCAGTGGACTTAAGACTTTGTGCTTCTCTTGTTCCCAGTGCCTCCTGTGTCCTGGCTTGCATCATTGATCATTGAATTTGAACTTCCTGCAGTGTTGGTTGATCTGTGTGCCTAAGTGATAGAATAATTAGAAGATTATGTGATACGATTTCAGTAGGAGATGTGCCACAAAGCAGAGGAAGGGCCTAGTACATCACCACAAGTGAAAGAGTTATGAAAAGAGTCAGTAAGGAGAACTAAACCCATACCTGTGTTAGTAAAATTACTAGGAAGAATACTCTCACATCTTTTCCTTTGGACTGCACGATTTAATGTAATTTGTCCCTGTCTTCACAGTTACACTTCTGGCCTTGAGGTCTCTTGCAGAGTTCAAGAAGAAAGCAGTATGGACTGAAGCTTATGGGTGGTAGCTGCACACCGTACCTTATCCAATGAAGAAAACTGTCCATACTTGAAAACATAATTACTCAGGCATCAAGAAGCTGTATTTCAAAGAGGTTTCCTATCACAAGATTTTTTTATTGGGTTTGCATTTTTTTTACCCTTTTGCTTCATCACAAAAATTCCTAAGATGAAAACCAATATTTTATCTTTAACTGATGTGGTATTGTTTTGCAAATGTGCTGAATCTAAATGAGAAATATACATTCAGTTTCAATTGAGTTGTTTCAGTCTGGGAACCTCGAAAGCTGGAGTGGGATATTCCATTAATTCGTGGAAGCTTTGAAGGAATGACTGAAAATAAAACAAACTAGTAAAATTTGTTTGGATATAGCGTATTTACTAAAGTATGTTTTAATGTAACAGACTTTGAATGAGCATTATTTTTTAACTGATAATCCTTCCTTTAGCAATAACACAATGTTCTTGTGCAGTACAAGATAATAGATAATACAAGATAATATACATTATCACTATACAGTGTGAGCAGGGTTTCTGAAAGGGATGGTATGTGTGTCAGTTTTGCAAAGGCTTTATAAAGATTGCTGAAATTAGTCGATGATCTTAATGGTTGTTGTATCTGTTTTATCTCCAGGACAGCTGCAATTTTCTTTCCACTTTTAACTGTTCTTGTCTCCTTTACACTTCTGTGCACAGAACAAGAGTTTATCTCTGCCTCTAGGGAAAACGGACAATACAGCAACTCTTCTCCACATTTATCATCTTAAATAGATTAGCCCCTGCTATTTTCCTTATTTTAATACTTTTCTTTTTCTGAAGGAATAGAGAATTTTTCCACTTTGCAATCTTGCCAAGACAGATATTAAAAGAGCTCTTATATTTAGCAATCCTCCTTGCTGAAGTAGACAAAAATTAACTGAGTATAATTGTTTGGGCACTGTTCCATAGTGTCTTTCAAAACAGCACTGGTAAGAGCATTGTTGATTTTTGATCAGCTTCAATGAAATGATATTTCCATACATCTAGAAGACACACCCCATTGGAGGAAGTGTCTTATTTTCAGATTATTTCCCCTATAAAGTAAGTTCTCCTCTTGGTCACTTGGTCTGTTCACCCTGGAGAAGAGCAGACAGAGGACAGACCTCATCGCAGTCTACAAATTCCTCATGAGGGGAAGAGGAAGGTCAAGCACTGATCTCTTCTCTGTGGTGACCAGTGACAGGACCTAAGAGAATGGCCTGAAGCTGTGTCAGGGGAGGTTTACAGTGGGTATTAGAAAAAGGTTCTTCACCCAGAGCCTGTTTGGGCAGTGGCACAGGCTCCCCAGGGAAGTGGTCACAGCACCAGCCTGACAGAGTTCAAGAAGCATTTGGACAATGTTCTCAGGGACATGGCGTGACTTGGGGTTGTCCTATGCAGTCCAGGAGCTGGACTTCAGTGATCCTTGTGGCTCCCTTCCAACTCAGAATAATCTATGATTCCATGACTTTTTCTAGGTTTTTCTCATCCAGTAAGGGTACTGTGTGAAGGCTGAGCCTCACAAAGCAATTGGGCATTTCTTTACTGTTTGGGTGTGTAGAGGATTAATGCAGTACTTGTTTGCCTTTCCAAAATAGTGGCTAATTAGTGGTAGTTTTCTGCTACATATGCAACACTATTTTGAGAAAACTCTCTAAAGGTGAATATGCAGAAGGACTCACTGAAAGTCCTTGTCACTGAGTCTGTATCTCAGTTCTTGACATTTCCATTTGTGTGCACTTCTAAGTAACCGCTAACAAAGCCATATGTCACATTTTAATGATGCCACGTTTAATGTACTGTTTCAAACTAACTTACACCTTTAATTATCTCAGTTTGCATGTGTATTAGCATTTTAATTCAGATGAAATTTTGTCTTTTTTAAAGGGAATCACTGTGTGATGCCTGCTTGCTGTGTTTCAGTTTGCATAGAGGAGCAATATATAAATATCTGAATTAACTGAATTCTTACTGATGTGTAGTAGAAAATGTAAGCCAACGGATGGCATAGCATGGCCTGAGGGTGGCAATGCTAACAGAGCTGCAGAGAGCTCTGAGAGTTTAGGAGAATATCTGAAATGCTTGTACACCAACGCACACAATACAAGAAATAAACAGGATGAACTGGAAGCATTTGTCAGCTCCCAAAGCTATGACATCATTAGGATTAGTTAGACTTTGTAGAATGAGTCCCATGACTAGAATGCTGGCGTGCAGGGCTATAGGCTGTTCAGAAGGGATAGGCAAGGTTGGCAAGGCAAAGGAGTTGCATTGGAAGGCACAATTTCCACTGTACATTCCTTGCAGTTAGGGATAATGTGGTTGAAAGCCTCTGAATGAGATTTAGGGAGATGGAAAACAAAGCAGATGTCATTGTAGGTGTCTACTGCTGTTCACTCAGCCACAATGGTAGCACTGATTATTTAATCTATGGGCAATGAGGAGAAATCTCTGGATCAGTAGCCCTTGTCCTTATAGAAAATTTCAACTTCCTGGACATCAACTGGAAATGCCAGACAACTGTGACAAGGAAGTCTGAGAAATTCCAGAAGTATGTTGAAGATAATTTCTTGTCACAAATGTTCTTCGAGACAACTACAAAAGATGTCCCCCTCCCTCCCCGCCCCCAACTTGCTGTTTGTGAACAGAGAAGGAGAAGATGGGATTTTAGGTGGCTCTTTTGGCTGCAGTGATCATGAGTTTAAATGATGAGTTTAATTTTTTTGGTCTAAATGAGAAACAAGTCAGCAGAGTTGCTATCCTAGATTTCAGGATAGCAAACCTTAAACTGCTTAGGGAGCTAGTTAGTAGTGTCCTCTGGGAATCTGATTTTCAGGGCTTAGAGATCCGTAAGTGCTGGTCCATCTTTAAGAATGACCTTTTAGAAGCACAGGAGCAAGCAATCACAATATGCCAAAAGTCAAGCAAGAAGAGCAGCTTAGCTGAACAGGGAACTCTTGGAACTCGTGAAGAAAAGAAATTGTATGATCCTTTTAAGTAAGGTCAGGCCTCACAGGATGATTACAGAGCTGTGGTTCCCATGTGTAGGGAGAAAACACAAAAGTCCAAAGCTCAGAGTTGAAACTGGCCAGCGTTGGGTCAGATAACAAAAAAAGAAATTCTGAGTATGTTTAGAGCAAGAGGAAATCTAAGGAAAATATTCAGCCAATTCTTGATGAAGGTAGGCACCTATAAAAAGGGTGAAGAAAAGACAGAGGCATTTTAATGCTTTTTGTTGCATCAGTCATTAATAACACTGATAGACATTGGTCTGGCCTGTCCTCTCAGTTAGAGGACATACAGCAGCAGTGACTTTCCATTTCTGGACATTGAAACTGTAAATGAGCAGTTGTACCAGTTTGATCTTTCTAAGTCCATGGGGCCTGGTGGGATTCATCCCAGAACACTGGTGGAGCCATCTCTTGGGAGTCTGGGGAGATCTGTCCTGACTGGAAACTGACTGACATTATTCCAGTGTACCAGAAGGGCATGAGGAAAGACACAGGCAACTACAGGCCTATTAGTCTAACCTCATTACCAGGGAAGATTCACAGAGATCATACTGGGTACTGTTGAAACGCATTTAAAGAACAATACAACCATCAAGCACAGTCAACACGAGTTCACAAAGGGAAAGCCCTGAGTAACTCATCTGATACCCTTCTATGATACAGCCACCCACCATGTGGGGCTTTTGATACTGTCCCTTACAAGATCTGGCTGAACAAGCTGTTTTAATGGTGAGATGAATGGGTTCATGGTGCAGTGGTTAAAGAACTGGTGGAAGGGCAGAGCTCAAAGAGTTATAGTGCAGGGGCTGACAAACAGTCATCAGCAGTGTTCCTCAGGATTCAGATACAGGGCCAGTTAATTCAATGTATTTATCCATGATCAGGAGGCAGGAGTTGAATGCAGCATCAGCACATTTGCTGATTATACTAAACGTGAAAGTTGCTGTTGACTCTTGAGGAACAAGAGATCTTGTAGAAAGATGTGGATAGACTGTGGCATTTGGTATGATTAATGGCATGAAATTTACCAAGTTAAAATGGTGGATTCTGCACCTGGTACAGAGTAGTGCCTGATACAAGTCTAAGTGGGTAGAGGAGTGGCTAGAGAGCAGTCCTGCATAAAGAGATCTGGGGGTGCTGGTATCTCAAGATACAACGATTTAAGTTCACAGAATCACAGAATTGTTGGAGTGGGAAGGGACCTCTGGAGAGCAACACACCTCTCTTCACTGGCTCCTCCACCACCTGCACTATTGAGTTACCTTCCAGTATCTGCAGGAACTTCTCGTCTGTGTGCCAAGCCACATTGTGCCTCCAACAAATATCAGGGTTGTTGAATTCTCAGAGGAGGACCAGGGCCTGTGATCTCAACGCTTCTTCCAGCTGCCTTTAGAAAGCCTCATCAACTTCTTTGTCCGAATCAGGTGGCCACCTGGTGTAGTAAACACCCACAACAGTGTCACCCATTTTAGCCTGTCCCTTAATTCTTACCCCTAAGCTCTCAACTCCTTGTCTGTCCCTGGGCAGAGCTTGATGCTCTTTCACATAAGGACCAACCCACCATCTCACTTCGCTGACCTGTCCTTTCTAAAAAGTACACAGGAATCCATGACAACATTCCAGTGGTGAGCTAGCCCACCATGTCTCTGTAATTGCAGTGAGATCATGGCTCTGTGACTGCACATAGATTTCCAGTTCTTGTTTATTCCCCATGCTCTGCGCCTTTGTGTACAGGCACTTCAGGGAGGCAGTCGAGCATCCAGGTTCCCAAGGAGGGGTGTAAGAGCATTCCCCATAGCCATATGTACCCTTGATGTGGTTAGCCCTAGGACTCTCATCTTGAGGCAGCCAAGGTTGCCCTGATTGGCATAGCCCACTCCCCAGGACGAAGAAATGGCATGAGCATTGCCACTTTGGACCCCAACCACTGAGTCCTTCAGTTTAAAGCCATCTCACCAAACTGGCCAGTTTGCTGCCAGAATTTCTCTTACCCTTTTTAAACAGGTGGATCCCATCCCTTCCTAACAGGCTACAATCATTGAAGTACAACTCACTGTCGTAAAAGTCATTGTCTTAAACATCTTTTTGCCTGCCCAGTTCTGAGCTTTTCCAGGAACTTAGGTGAGACATTGGAGCTGAAGTTACAGTGGCCTGTTGTGGTCACACATGGAAGGCTGACTGCCTCAATCTCCCAACTGCCTGCCCCAAGTACCAGAAGGAGGTGGGGAAGTCTTCTGTCATGAACTTCATCCCTTTTTCATGCAATTTACATTTGGGGGTCCATAGTTCACTCTATAGTGAATTTTAAAGAATCCTTTTCCTATTCCAGCCTTTTAGCCATCTGTAAGACTCAAGACATAACATTAACATAAAACAATAAACATTACTTAATCTGTGATAGGTTTGACCTCAGCTGGCTTCCAGATGTCTGTTCAGCCCCATCTTCTCAATAGGACATTCATTCTCCCTCCTCCTCCTCAACAGGACAGGGAGAAAATAGGATGAGAAAGTTCATGGGTCAAAATAAAGACAGAGTACTCATTTACCATTCACTGTCACAAAAACAGATCCAGCTTGTGGAAGAAAAATTTATTGCCAGTTAAAAATAGAGTAGGATGGAAAGAAAAAAGGCAAAACTAAAATTACCTTCCACCTACGCCTCCCTTCCTCCTAGGCTCACTTTATTCCTTCAGTCCTGCATCTACCTCCTCCCGCCCCAAGCAGTACAAGGTGGGTAGGGCATGGGGTGGCATTTAGGTAATAAACCTTAATCTCTGCTGCTTGTTTCTCTTCACACTGTTGCCCTGCTGCAGCATGGGGTCCCTCCCATGAGATACAGTCCTTCATGGTTTCTTCTTACAAGCTGCAAGCACTCCTTGCATAGGTCCATAAGCAAGTGCTTCTCTTCAAGCACTGTTCTAGCATAGGTCCTTTCCATGGGGTACAGTCCGTTAGGAAAAAGCTGCCTCACTGTGGCTCCCTAATGGGCCCCAGTTCCTGCTTTGCATGTGTGGGCTCTCCATGGACTGCAGCTTCCCTCAGGGCACAGCCCCCACACCTCCAGCGTGGGGTCCTCCACAGGCTGCCATGTGGATATCTTGTCTGCTGTATTTCTCCATGGGTTGCAGAGGGACAACCTGGTCCACCATGGTCTTTTCCATGGCCCGCAGCAGAATCCGCTGCAGTGCCTAGATGTAGAGGGTTGGACGCTGGCCAAACGCCAGTGCACTCATGAAAAGCCATTCACTCATTTTCTTCTGCTATAGTTGAGGACGGGAGTGGAAAGAACAATTTAAGAGTTTATGGGGTGAGATAACGATTAGGAGAAAACACTTTAAGGGCAAAACAGGCTCAAAATTTTAAAAGGTATAAAGAAAAAGATAATAACAGAATTTAAAAAAAAAGATAATGAGGATTAATATAAACCTTTAGAACACCTGCCACTCCCCAGCCCTTCTTTTCTTTCCACCAATAACACAGGGAGACAAAACATGGGGTTTTTAGTCAGTTTGTTACCCTTAAAACAAGTAAATCTTCCTTCAGTTCATTTAGGGAGAGAAGTCTCTTTTGCTATGCCATGGGGTCTTTCCCGCAGGAGACAGTTCTTTGTGAACTCTTCCAACGTCATTCTCAATTTCATGAGAGCAGTTCCCGCCCGAAAAACCTGCTGCAACATGAGACCCTCCCATGAGCAAAGCAGTCTTCCCACAACTGGTTTTATCTTGTGGGCCAAAAAGTTCATGGGGTACAGTTTTTTACAGATGAGCTGTTCTAGTATAAAAGCAAGGGTCTTTTTCCTCTATCTCTGAAAGCAAGGGTTCTCTCTCTCTCTGTTCAAGCCTTTCACCAGATCACAGCTTCTCAGCAGCCACACGTTCCAGCATGAGAAACTTTTTCTGACGGGGTGCGGGTGAATTCTGCATCCCCCCATGCACTTCATGAATTACAGGGAAACAGTTTGTTGTATTATAGTGTTCCTTATGGCTTGCAGAAGAATCTCAGCTCTGACGCTCAGAGCACCTCCTCCTCCTTCCTTTGCACCAACCTCGGTGTCACCATGTTGTTTTCCTCATGTGTCTCTACTTTTCCTTTTCTCTGACTCGGGAGAGAATTGGTGTTCGTAAGTTCATTTGTTCTCAAGTTCTATCAATTGAAATTTTTTTTATAGAGTTCTGCAGTGCTGAAAGGTTGAACTCATTCCACACTGTGGAATCGCTTGCCCTGCCTCTCGCTGCCGATCACATGGTCCCCACTGGCACCACGCGGGCCGCGTCGGCCATTGCAGCGTCCGCTCCATTTAGCGCCTCTGTTCATGCGGGGCACCGAAAAGGAGAAGCTGCTGCTGCTGCTGCCATTTCTTTTGCTCTTCTGTCTGCAGCATGGCTGGCTAAAAGTGGCTAAGCAAATGAAGTTCATTGCGAGCCACGCAGAGATGGCAGCGACCGCACGGTGCCGCGTGGCTGCTCCCAGCCTTGGCCGCCGGGGCTGGGAGCGGTGCCGGGATGGCCTCTGGCAGCACGGCTGCGGCGGCCGTGTCAGAAAGGGCCCTGACCCTGCCGGGAAGGGCCCTGGCCCAGCGGGCCCCTCACTGCTCCTCGAAGGTGAGGAAGAAAGAGAGCTTCCCACAGTTTTTTTCCTTCCTTAAATATGTGATCGTAGAGGCATTACCAGTTTTCTATTTGGCTTAGCAGTGTACCTATTCTCAGAGCCAGCCAGCGATTGTTTTTTTCCAGGCACGGTGGACACTTTTAGCAGCTCCTCACACAAAATCACTTCTGTGGCTGCCTTCTTCCCTCCTCACCAAAAATCAACTCATACAAACCACCACACTAGAGTAGCTCTTCCTCTCCTTCTCCATGACCTTGGTATCTGTAGAGCTATTTCTCTTTTATTTTTCTTACTCTTCTTTCTTGCAGCTGCTGCATAACATTTCTTACCTTTTCTTAAGTTTTCAGAGAGATGCCATGCCATCACCTTTGCTCTTTGGCTCAGCAGTGTCCTGCAGTGGCTCCGTTTTGGAACTGGCTGGAACCAGCTGTTTCTGGCACATGGGAAGCCCATGGCTTCTTGTGGAGGCCATTCTGCAGCTTCTCCACTGCCAAAGCCTTGACATGTAAACCCAATACAGTATCATATGTCATGTTCTCTCCTGCAGAGTAAACTCCAGGCAGCTTGGTGACAAACATGTTAGATTGAATTTCCAAGGGAAAAAAGTTCATGTTTCAACTTTAGCAAGTTATATAGTGGTTTGATGTGGACTTATTCTGGCTGTCTTCAAAACTGTCATCTTACTCAGCTCCTCTATATGTTTCTTCACACTGTTCACACTTGAATCAGTTTGGGTCAGACAGAAGCCCAAAGTGAAAGCACTCCTGTTTCTCTACTAAGTTCCAAATTTCTGTTTGCAGTGGTTTGAAAAAAACTAGTCAGAGTTGACACTATACTATTCTACATGTGATCTTGTTGCTTATGGTCTGCAAATACTCAGTGGTCAAAACAGTCTGCAGGCATTTTCTGCCACATGTATTAAATAAATAAAGATTATAGTAGGTGACCTTTCATAACAAATTAATTTAGCTTCACTGTTTCCTTTTATAACCTCTTAGTCTGCATGGTCGAAAAGTCATACAGGCAAAAGCCTCTTCTTCATATTGTAACAGTGTTTAGTTTCCTTTTAAATATTATCTTCTCTCCTACTCCTATTATCTTGGCTCCCTTCCCACAGTTTTCAGTCAGCTAAAAAAAAAAATGGCCTCACTTTTCTCCTCCACATGCTTGAATTGAAATGTAGGTGATAATCAATACAGATGAACCATCAGAAAAGTTCCTTCTGGCCTCTAAGGAATTATTTGGCTATTTTTGCCTGTACAATCCACTGGGTTGGTGTGTATATTCCTCATTCTCAACCTTTGAAAAGCCTATGTTCTAGCTGCATTCTCACAGATTATCCTAGAGAAGTATGAGGAGGAATACAATTCAGTGAAATGCCTAGAATTTTGCACATGGCTTTTGATAGTCATTCAGGTCTCCTTTAAGAACAACATATATTTGACCTGACTAATATATGGGGGAAGAGACTGACATGCCAAACATGTGATTATAAGTGTTTATTTCTGACCCTTAAACATCCCCTTGAATATATAGTAGGTGAGTACCTTAACATTTGTCTTCCTGATTTAGCTGCATTTTCTGGAACCTTCTTTTGATAACTGAAGAATGGAGTCAGAATGTGCGGGATCTTTAGTGAATGCCTGGGTTAATCAGCATGTCAGTCTCTAGGCTGCAAAGGTATTGACTTCTGCTCCTTGAGAGATTCCAGTTCCAGCCAATTTAGCATTTATGTGTGAGGCACATACAAGTTGGCCTAGTATAAAGTAATGTTACAGGTTAAATGATATTGTCATTACAGAATATCTGTAGCTAATAAGAATTAACACCAAAATAAGGGCGTGGCTGTGAGTTGCGGCATTCTTCATTTTTTCAGAATTCTGTAACATATGTTAGATAAAGATGTTAATTTTAAAAGCTCTGGCCACTTGAAGTCAAAATATTCAAAAGTTTTCAGATGCTGCTCCATTCCTGAGGTGCACTCAAGACATCTGCCTTTTTTGAAAATTCTATACAGCCAGATAATGTTAACGCAAAGAGGAGTTTTGCATTGAGAAATATTTGTCCAGTTTGTTTTTAACTATGATGTGCAGCAATCCGCTAGGAATATATTTTGTCCTTCCAAACAAAATATCAACTTAGCTTCTTTTATTTTTGATATTGCCTGTCCCTAGGTGTGCCATTCTCTCAGAGAAGAGGTTCCGGATGATAAAGCACATACCTGAATCAAAACACAAAATGGTGTATGAACAAGGGAGCAGAATTCAAACTATCTTCAATTAATTTAGAAGGAACAGTAAGAGCCTTAATCTGGCAACCTCGCAGAGTTCCTTCCATGTACTTAGGAACAGAACACTACATCATAAAGATGAGATCCTTCAAATTCACATTAAAGCTGAGGACAGAACAAAGACTTCTGTATGATGCAGCTAAATTCAGGAGAAATTTTTCCAAAGTATTTTGATGAGAAGGAGAAGGGATCTATTTATATGCAGGTTTTGGAGTGGCCTTCTTTTTTCATCCCTTTAAATAATCAAGCTGTAAAAGTCTTAACTTAGATATAACTTCTCATCCCAGCTAGGAGTTATGAGTGAGGAAGAATTGCACAGAACCAGAGTATGATCAAAAGGGAATTGATTTTTTTTTTAAAAGCAAACAAAAAAGCAAGTTTCACTAAATAGCTGTAAGGCTAGGAACACTGAAACAACTTTTATAGGTTTGGGTTTTTATACACCATATGCATGGTGTATCTTGCAAATTTAACTATTTGTATTTAAAAGATATTGGAAATCAAAACAGGTAGTGATGCACTTCCCTGCAGTGGTCTGCAGGAGATGTGGCAGAGAGAGTTAGAGTTTGTGAAAGGCCCAGTACAGATTTGACTTTTTGTTGCCATAGGCATCCCAGTTGTGTTGAGACCCAGCTTTCTCAAAGATGAGATACTTACCTGTAAAGAGGACTAGCAGGTACATTTTCAGAACATAGGGGAAGTAGATTGAGAAGGTGAATGGAAATGGTAGCTTGATGGAGTATGTGCCAAAGGATTCAAAATAAGGCAGTGATACACAAATTGCAAATCCTGTAAACACATGATAAATCCTTAGTCTAAAGGAAGCAGAAGATCATCAAAAAAAGCTTAATGAACAAGTCAGTTACCTTTTATATTTTATATACCTATATATATACATATGCATTCATATACATATGCACCTTTTCTCCTTGAGTTCAGTTTTGTAGGTGTGGAGTGCTGATTGCTCATAATACTAAAATTAGTATTATATCTTATTGACTAATAAGTTCTATCAGAAACAAGTGCTTTCGGTGTGTTCTCAGTGGGCAGAGTTCTTGGTGTAAGTATGATAACCTGCTAAATATGGCCTGAGCCAGTAAGGTCAGCCTCAGTGGGGGAGAAGCTTTGGAACTTGCTTTCTAATATACTCAGTCTGGAAGGGAGGAATCCATATGTCTTTTATGAGGGTATCTTTCTGCTTTACTCAGAAAAAAGAACCTCTTCCTATCTTTTTAAAAACTTGAACAAAACCAAGTAAACAAAAAAACCCCAAAACCTACCAGACACACAAGCCCCAAACCCCAGATTGTCCCTATTAAAGAAAAAATAACAGAAAGGAGAGACAGAGGTGACATACAGGTTAATATGAAGGTACATGACAGCTTTGGTAGTACATGAGGAACTATGTTAAACACAAATGGCAGTTGAAGTGATCACATTTTACTGAAGAATATTAAGGAAGCACGTGGTTGGTACCCTTCTCATCTCCTTACCTTTAGCCAGAACTGAAAGGGGATAAAGTGGGATGCACAGTGAGAAGTTGAGCCATGTTAATGGTAGGTAGTATATGCCCATCCTTGCCAACATGTTATAAGTGTACCTGCAATAAGAGTAAAGCAGATGAGCTCAGAGGAAATTATGATGTCTTTAGAATAAAGATACACTATTGGAAAATTCAAAGGAATTGCAGAAGAGCTTGGAGCTGTCTGAGTAAATTTCAGAGCCAGCAATGGTTTTTGTTCAGGCTCCAATGCCTGAAAGTAGATGGTTCGTTTTTTCAGAAGGATTGTCTGTGGTGCTACCCTAGAGCAGGCAGACAGCAATAAAACCCTCCAGACAGAAAGCTCTATCAGAAACCAGCATGATTTCATACTGGTCCATCAGAAAATGGATTTCAGATGGGGGTGTTGCAACTGAGAGGGGCAGGCAGAACATGACTGTCGCTTCGGACAGAGACAATTCTGATGTATGACTGCTGAGCTAGCTGAATCACTGCTGGAAAAGGTTAAACAAGAAGGCAATTGCAGGTACATAACCTTCTGTAGTACATCTGCCCCTCTCCTGGACCTTAGTAGGGGTAGTAGGTCCAAAAAAAAGCGGTTGCTCACCAGTGTATTGCAGCATTTTATTTTTACTGTGGCTGTTACTGTTGCTCATTGAGAGACCAGAATGCTTAATACTTCAGTCTCCAAAGGTGACCGAATCTTGGTTTGATCTTAAAGTGGTACGGCAGCTCTCCAAACACTGGAAAAACAGGTCTGATTGCATATTTGGTCAGCTGAAAGACTTTTTGCGCCGTGGGCTTGCTAGAGATGTGTAAATCTGTTACCCAAGACTTTCTGACGGATGAAACTAGTGTTAAACAAATTTCCTGTATTCCCATCTTATTCATTAATTTGATTAATTTTGCATCATACCTGGACTGTAGAAGAGGATGATAGGCTGAAAATGGACAATTGTCTCTCAAGGTTGCCCTTTGCAATCTCAAGATTGTCTCTGTTTTTTATTATTGTTGCTTTTAAGGCTGAATTGCAATCCAATACAAAAAGGAAACAGCTACTCCCTCTCTATGCAATTCCACGGGCTTTTATGGTATAAGCAGGAAAGATCATGTATAGAAAACCTTGCAGAACTTGCTGTCAGGATATCACCAGCCATGATGCATAATAAATAGTCCTTCAGAGAAATTTATGTCTCTGAAAGTTTATGTGGAAAAACTTGTAATACTTCAAGAGTGGTTGGCTCTTGAATGGATGGGAGAGATCCCTATGCACTTTAAGACATGAACTTTTCTTTGAGATATTAGGACGTAGCACAGATGCTGTAAAATAAATCAGGTAAGAATTCTAAATTTGTATGAGTTGTACTATGGTTTATTTGAATTGGTCATTTGCTGCTACAGACCACAGAAGCTTTCCTGTTTAAACAACTGCTGCCACTGCTGGGGTGCTTAACTCTGTTCTTTAGCAAGGGTACAAAATAATGATGCATCAATGGGACTATTATGCACTGACAGGACGTCACAAATGCCAATATTGTTTATATTTTTGGCATTTCTCCAGCTGCACTGAACCCTTTCATTTCAGATTAGGTTCTATTGATTTAGTTTTACAAACTTCAAAAAGAAACGCGATGGAACTATAATCGAAATAATGAATACAAGTAGCAGCTTATGAAAACGTAGTTCAAAATAGTCTGAAGCTGACTTAAAATCTTTATCAATTCTCTCTGACACTTTCCTGTTTCAGATCTCTTTTATAACATGTTTCCTTTGCTGCCTAAATCCCTATTCTTCAGTCAGTCCCCTAAGCACTATATTTAAATTAGCAGAAAGCCATTTTAGCAGCAAAAAAAAAGATTTTGCTGCAATACATAGGTTGCTGCGATAGCTGTGTCTTCTTAAAATGCCTGTTAATTCTGTATGTACCTGCTCTAAGTCTACAAACTGAGGTGCACAGAGGCTTACATTACGCATGAGAAATATTTGTTCTTGTGGTGTGATATATGCCCTACTACACCAAAACTCTCAGTCTCCTGCAGCAGGAGCTCTTGGCTTTTTGGAAAACACAGTGCAATTAACCCAGAATAGTCTTTCTGCCTTCGCAAGAAGGTGTGCTGGTGCTGCCTTACTGTGCTGTCAATCTGGGATCAAAGTGGATTAAAAAGTAAAATAATAAAGCAACAGGATGGTAGTGGCAACCAAGATGGTTTCAGGAATTGCCGTTCTCCAGAAGGTAGTTGCGATTTCCTTCTAAGTTTTGTTAAAAACATCAAAGCCTGTGAACTACAAATGTTAATGCAGTCCGCTAATGCATTACTCTATATTATATCTGTAAATTACTCTGCCTCTTAACCATGTGGATTTTTGTAAAAATCATTAAATAACTTATAAAGTTCAAGCTTTTATTTATTTGCCAATTTTGAAACAATGAAATGAGCCTGCTGCACAATGTGAGTGGAGTTCTGCTGGCAAGAATAACCCATTTTCCCCTCATGGGAGCTGAATAATTGACTCCTTACCTGACCACATCTAATAAATTCCAAAGGAAAAATAAAACACACACGACATATTTCCCTTGAATTTCTTCCTGACTGTTGATCACGACAAATAAAACAATTATTCTCTCAGTGATCTGAAAAGAAAAGAAAACTTTGAATTCAGGTAGCACCTTCTGTAACTGTTATTCCTGTGGCATTCTGGCAAAATAGGAGGCCACAAATGGATCCAGTTTTCTTTACACAAAATCAGCAGTGAATATTTTGTTTCATGGCCTGCTTTTGTTCAAGGTTCTTCAGCAAAGAGAAGTGGACACTGCTGGCTGCAGCATCAAAAACCTGTTACGGTATGTGTGGAAGTTTGCTTGCCGGTTGGGATGACTTGGGTTTGTAGCCAAGGAAACGTGTGGATGAGCCCACGGAAGTCGTAGAAGCAAGGACTACTCCTGCTGCACCTGGCTGCCTGGAGGGCTGGCAGGGATAACCTTCCTTGCTTGTAGTCTGTGTGGGAGGCAGTGGGATACAGAGGGCCCTTCTTGCAGGGGTCATATGCCAGAAAGTACTAATCTTGCACTCCCAGATCTGTTTTTCTATCTTGGAGATCTGTGTCCCAAGGAATCTCTTTCATGTAAGATTTGCAGAAAGAAGGAGGAAAAGTAGAATTCCTTATCTTTCTTTCCATCTTATTCTTAGTTAGGGGAAGTGGGTTTAAGCTTGTCACTTACATGAGTGATTGCCACAGTATTTATGTCCTAACATTTTTCTAGTGGTTGAACTTTATCCAACCCACAAATGAAAAGATAACATGGATTAAACAGGCAGTATCTCCATCTTAAAATAAATACTTTGGTAATATTAAAACTCAAGAAATTAAAAACAAGTGTGTCCTTTTGCAGCTTTCCTGACAACTTTTCTAAAAGTATCCATGCCCCCTGCCCTGTAAAGTAAATGTATCAGTACTGCCAAAAGTTGTCACGGTGTCCCAGAACAGTAACAACTCACTCTGATCTACACTCTATTTGATAGTGTTGAAGCAGAAAACATGCACCTAAGGAGCTGGTATAAATCGATATAGCGTCATCGAGTTTGGTTTTTTTACCCAATGCCATGTCTTCCACAAGGTACATTAGTTGTAATGATTTCAGAAGTTGAGATGTCAAGTCAGTTAAAAGTTACAAAATGAAAGTGGATTACCAAGGTTGTTTTTATAAGCACTGTTATTCTTCATTGGCTTCTCCGGAATCCTACCTTAAACAAAGTAAGAATTCTGCCTCTCAGCAAGTTTGTGTGGTAATTTTGCTACATAATATTTACGGGTTCCTGCATGGACCATTCTGGCCACAAACTCTCTTTTTTCACAAACCACATCTGTCAGATAAAGCAGCCTTCACTTCACTATTCAGCAAAATTACGTGAGACCAGTTTTTCATACAGAAAGAGAGCATGTCTATCCCCCAAGGATTTGGTTCCTCATCTTGGAAAGCACGGAGGGGCCACAACAGCTAAAAATGGTTTTCCTGCTTCTCACCCTCCTATGACCATCATCTTGTGCTGCTGGTCCCATAGGTCCCTAACTGAGGAACTGATAATTAAAATGGTCAGATGTTGGCAGATTTTTGTATAGATGGGTCAGAAAACAGAAAGTGAGAGCTAATATGTCCTGTGTTTGTACACGGATGCTGAGGAACATGGCAAAAACATGGGGGAACTGGAAGTATTGATGCAGATCTGAAACCAGATAGAACAGAGATACAAGAAACACCAGGGCAGGGCAACCATCACAAGAAGGAAATTAAAACAAAGATAAAAGCCATGTGAGCACTGGGTGGGATTGTGTGCTGGAGAGAACAGATAAAATAGAATCTGAGTTAAAATTGTTAGATGAAGAGTGGTAAAGAATGCAGCACTAGTGGTATGGGCATTTTGTTACTGACCCGAAAATCAGACTTGAGATGTAGAGAGAGAGTTCTGCAATATTGTTAATACAAGAGCTGTTTCACGGAATTGCTACACATAGTTGTCCTAGAGACCAAGGGCTTTATCATGATAGTGAAAAGATGGACATGTTCTTAGATGTCAGAGCTGGAAGATTTTCCAAATGGTCACTCATTTTTCAAGAAGTGGCTGGGTGGAAATGTGCTAGAAACAGCATGGGATAAATGATTGGGATCTGATCCCGTTTCAGTGAGAGAAAGGACAAGCACTAGGAACGTAGTTACCATTTCAAATTCCAGTTTGACACTCCAGTTTCAAACAGATGTGTCCTGGCCAGTGAGACAGAGAGACTGTGGAGACCCGCAATTCAGCCTTATCTGGAAGTGGAAGAAGCTGTGGATTTTCTTCCCTCCCCAGGATACAAGCAGAAACATGAGACAATGAGACCCACCTACCTAGGCCTCAGCAGATTTCCTCCCTCAGATATTCATATTGGGGAAGGGGAGCAATGGAGACACGCAGCTTTACTAATTACACATGATGGAACTCAGTAATCAGACTGTAAAGTGTGTTAAGCACCTGCAAGAGCAGGAAATTTGACATAGCACAAACTGGTTGCCTTGAGGTACTTTGTTCCTGTTAGACTGCAGTCTCATCTGGCAAGCAATGGGCTGCACAAAGCACCCACCAGATTTTGAAACTGGAAGGACATGACCTTCCTCTGGAGCACATCTAAGGGGCAGGACACAGAGCTGGCTGCTCAGGACAATTGTGATGTCCCCGTGAGGACAGACAGTGGCATCCTACCTCTTCTTCTGCATAAATCAGGACGTTGCCTGCCTGCTTGTCTTTATTCTCTTTCCTTTTGTAGCACTCCTAGCTTTAGATAACCCACACAAATCAAAGGTAAATGCAGGGGTTAGTCAAAGGCTGAAGAGGCAGGGTGCTTCTTGGAGAAGAGTAGTATATGTTGATATTGTGCCTCTGTACACACATACCTGTATGCATATATACGTGGAGTCATGTACATTTATAAATACACACACATATACAAACATAGATCAAATGTATGTGCTGCTGCTCAGCCATAGATCATTTCCTGTGTGGATCATCCATCCTTGCATGAATGAAAATGATATTCCCTGTTGCTACTCTCTTGCTTTAAAATAAAAAACAAAAAAAGCACAAAACTACAAGTCCTATGTTTTCACATTCATAAAGAGGAAGTATGTGCTAACATATCACAAAGCATAAATACAATGTTTTCAGTTTTCATTCCTTCTTTAAAATCAAATTGGAATTACTTTCCTTTTCTGACACTGATCTCTCACAGGATACAGCAAGTTCTATAGAGTGATATAAATATCTGCAAGGCAGCCCTGAATTTTTAATCAAGTAAGTGAAACAGAGCAAATTTGGCTAGAGAAAATAGCACATTCACTTCCTTTTTTTAATAATCATGACTGTGCAGTTTCATACTCAGTACCTGAAATGCATACATAGTTCTTCAATTTCATATATATTAAAAAAAAAACAGCAAAAGAAAGTGAGACAAGTGCCACTAAATATTTAAAGTTAAAAAATAATGCTTTTATCACAAACCCATAGTACATTGCTTTTGGCTTGGTAAATCAAATCTGTTTGCACAGGATGAATAACTGCTGTTTGTTTCACAAAACCACCAGTCTTTTCTTACACCTTTCCCCTCTCGTTGCTATGGTACCAGTCCTGTCAGCCTTTACTCCCTAGCCAGACTAACACATTTCATTATCTTCTGTTTTGGTGACAACAATGACATGTGACATGTTCACCTGCCCTCCTCCAATTATTTAAGGTGTAAATGGCCTGAGACACATCACTTTGCACCAGCTCCATGACTACCCCTGCCTCACCTTACCCCAGCACATCCATCACACAGGACTCATCTATCTTTCATGGTGTGACTTGGCCTTGGCCTACCTTGCTCTTCTCAGGCACCTGGTGGCCGGAGACTTTGTCCCTCAATGAGTTTTTCCAGAAGACTCCTCTGAGTTTGTTTTTCCACTATCTGTATTGTGTATCTCAAAGTGTTTTTCTTAAATGCTACTAAACCACGACAAACAATACTAGGCAATACTCGGCAGAAATCTTTCACTCAAGGATTCATTTAGACCTTGTTATTTGCTATAATGCCTACAGAAAAACCTCCACCACAGGGCCCTTTCACAACTTGTTCTATTCAATGTTAATTTATACCTCCAACCATGTGCTTCCCTGACATTGCCTGAGCCAGCTGTTCTCTCATCCTAGTGATCACCCAAGGTGAAATTCACTCTGGATATGCATGCATATGCCTGTTATGAGGGATGCATACAAGGATATGTTTTAAGCTCAGAGTCAGAATAGGAGGTGGGAGCACAGTGCCCTGATTGTGCAGTAGTCTAGTAGGCTGCAGCAAGGTAAGCATCTCTTAACTAACTGTCCTTCCCTAGTTTATTTTGGAAAATACACCTTTTTTTTCTTCCTAAGAGGCAGTGAAGGAAGTGTGACAAGGCATGTGGGAGTAGTACTGGCACACAGCTGCTCAACCTACACTCTCTCAGCAAAAGCAGGTAACCCACAGGACAGCAGAGTCTCCACCAAAGAGCTTATACATCTTGTTTGGACAGCAGGAGACTGCTGCTGACATCAAGGGAAGAGAGTTGTCTGCGATGAGAGTGCAGTTGGGGAAAGAACCAAGTAAGGATCCAAAACTATATTTGGTGTGAGGTGAATGCTGAGAGTCACAGTGCCATATGGTTCCCTGAGCTGCCTTTCCATGCTGCCCAGGAGAGCACTGCACAAACTGCACTGCCCAAGAAAGGTCACAGTTTTCTTACTCAGAATATCCATTTCATACTAATGTCATTTGTGGCAACAGAGAACAGTGTTTGTGCAGGCTTCCCTAATCTCTGCCTTCTCTAAGTCTGGCTAGGAAAGAAACAGACTATGTCAGGGCTGGGGAATGTGTAAACTCTGCCAGGACAAGGCTTGGTTTAATGACTAAGAGCAGGCTGCTCTTCTTTCCAAGACATGTGAGATTTGTTACAGGTCATATTAGATAGGAGACTTCTTTCTCCCCTAGATTAGTGTCAAAGCATGTGGATTTAGGCAGGGAAAAGCAGTTATTTGCATTTTCATGAAATTGCTACCATACTTAGTACGCAGTGTAAAGAACAGAGATCTGTATTAGTCAATTAGTTGATTAGTTATTTAGACAATTCGTTAATGGAGATTTGAAAAGAGGAATGTCTTCATCCATTAATATGTCATTTGACAAAAATGGGCTATCCAGAAAACTAAAAACATAACTTCTTGGTCTTCTACCTTCTGACTGCTGAGAGAAACACGAGTTTCGCCATTATTCAAATACTAAGGATTGGAAAGGTTTGAAGGTAAATTCAAGTCATCATTTTGCTTTTTCCAATGCACTGAGATAAAATACCAAAAGCTGAGATTAGCACCCAAAAGGAAAAAAAAATAGTGTGGCAAGGAAAATGTCAGAGTACCATCTTTCTGCATGTGATGTTTTGGCTGGTTTTCTGCCTATAGCTGAACATATGGCAAACGACTAGGGAAAAAGACCAGCCTGGTTAAACAGAGAAGTTACTGGAAGTTAGGGAAAAAGAAAAGAATGTGTCAGCTCTGGAAAGAGGGGAAGATAACTTGGGGGAACTACAGGGATGCTGGGAGGTTATGTAGGGAGAAACTCAGAAGGGCCAAACCCCCCTGGAGTTTAATTTGACCACCTCAATTGGCCACTGACCCACTTCTGCTGGTGGCCACTCATCTGGACATTTTCTGGGTCCATGCTGGGGACCGAGCATGGGGTACTCACTGTGCAGTTTCACTTGAAAAAAGTTGACAGGACAGTTCTTTCTCAACCAACCCAGTTCTGAGGAAGCAATTCCTGCAGTTAGCAAACTATCAGCAAATCAGGCTGCCTGAGGAAGGGTGCAGGTGCAACATCCAGGGTAGTTCAGCCTGGGCTTGTCCCCAGGGGCAGCCATGGCTGACGTATGTCAGTCGTGAAAGGAGAGTCTTGAGTTCTTACCTGCAGAAACCTGGGGAGGAGACGGCTTTTGTCAATGCCAATGAGGATGTGTAGGATCTCCAACACGGATAACAGCTGGCAAAGGCGCATTACAAGTCCTATGGAGTAAAACGTGTCAGCCAGCGAATCTACAGACAAAATGAAGAGGAAGATTAGAGGATGGTTACACAGTAAAAGTCTGGAGCAACTACTGGGTTTGCTTTTACCCTATAATCACTGGAGAGGACAAGAAATAAAGTTCACACAGTACCGAACTCCTGGGTAGCAGAAGGAAAGCTTCAGGGAGTGGAGAAGGCAATGTGCTCTGTGTGTGTGGCTCTGACACAGAGGCAGGAAGCTGAAAAAAGCATTAAATTCCCTATACTTAATGCATGGGCAAACACTGTGCAGGATGTGTTGGTTTCGAGATACCACTTTAGGGTATTTCTAAACAGGAGAAAATGTTGAGAAAATGCATGAGGAGCTTCTAAATACTAGGAGATGTTGAGTTCCTGCCTGTATCTACACTGCCTAAAACAAGCAGTCCAGAAAGTAGGCATTTTATATGCCTACAAGTGTTCACCGTTATAAGTAATTTTAAATTTCCAGTCACTAGCTTTCTATTTTCATGTCTTAACCCCAGGCAACAGAAAGAGAAATATATTGTAATGTTTCTGGAGATAGAGTCATGTGCAATAACCACAAAGATATTCTCTCCTGGTTGCTTCAGTAAGATTAATATTTGCCATAATGACTGGACCTAGTCATATTTAGGTTTATGTCTAATTCAAATGTTACTAGCCTGCCACTGAATATTAAAGTTCATTAGCAAAACAAGAGCTTCATTCCCAGTTTGACAAGGGTAGAAGACAGGCACAAGTAATTTGTCCAGCCTTTTTAATGGAGTGTCTTTCTGATTGAATTGCAGTCCCTGGTATTGGACATACACATGTTCAGAATCTTAACTTTATCTCTGATTTGATATTTCTATGTGTCTGTCACTGCTGCTTAAAATGTTTAAGGAAAATAGAGAAGGAGCCTTACCTTTTCCAAATGTCATGAACCTTATGATCATATTTGTAAATATCCAGGAATGTCCACAGAATTGCATTAAGTCATACACAAACAGGTACATGTTCATGGTAAAGCTGTGGAAAGTGAAAATAATAAACTATATGACTTACAACATTATAAGAAATTGCACCCTCTTTGGACATGCTAATAAATCAAAGGAAAAGAGCTGAAATTGAGAGCAGCCCTGCCAAGAAGGGCTTGGGGCTGCTGGTGGAGGAGAGGCTGTACACGAGCCCACCATGAGCACTTGCAGCCCAGAAATCCAAACATGTCCTGCAATCCGAAGGCCATCCAAAGCAGCGTGGCCTACAGGACAAGGAAGGGGATTCTGCCCCTCTGCTCTGCTCTGGTGAGACCCCACCTGCAGTGCTGCATCCAGCTCTGGGGCCTCAGCACGGGAAGGACATCAATCTCTTGGAGTGAGTCCAGAGGAGGGTCAACAAGATGATCAGAGGGATGGAGCTGTTCTCCTGTGAGGAAAGGCTGAGCGAATTGGGATTGATCATCCTGGAGAAGAGAAGGTTTCAGGATGACCTAATCGTGGCTTTCCAGTACGTGAAGCAAACTTAACAAGATGGAGAATTTTTTTTTACAAGAGCATGTAGTGACAGGACAAGGGAGAATGGCTTTAGACTGAAAGAGGGTAGGGTTAGATTAGGTATTAGGGAAACAGTCTTTACTTTGAGGGTGGTGAGCACTGGTGCAGGTTGCCCAGAGAATGTGGATGCGGAAGCCCCATCCCTGGCAGTGTTCAAGGCCACAAGAAGGATGGGATTCTGAGCAACCTGGACTAGTGGAAGATGTCCCTGCCCATGGCAGGGGTGTTGGAACTAGATGAAGCTGAATGGAACTTAACAATTCTTAATGTCCCTTCCAACCCAAACCATTCTTTGATTCTATGAAACATAAACAGATCAGTGAAAACTGTGTGTGTCTCTCAGAGGTCCCAGAACAGAGCTCTATCTAATGGACAGAAGGCTCCCTTTGTTGCTATACTTAGGATATGGGCAGAAAAATTTTCAGAGTTCCCACCAATCATTAGGGTGATCTGTGGCCATAAAGTGAACTTTGTGCTTTCAGAGGAAGAAGTATCTAAACAAAGATACTCCATTAACTTCTGGATTCAAGTTGCATTTAATAAACAAAATCTTCTTCTGTAGAAGACCAACTTTTGCAGCTATTCTAACCTAATTTTCATGGACAATCTGACTTTTTGCAAAACTTCATAGGCTCTGGATATTCCTAATTTCTCATAAATATATTTTCTTCTGGTCTATTCTGAAAAGAGAGGCTTACCTGTCCTCCAGCTGTAAGACTACTTTTTAGGAAATTAACTAGAATTTATCTCCTATGTTGGACCTATTAACTTCCTGCCCTAGTAAGTACTATTCTCTTGAAGTTGTGCCTTGATCCTGTATGGTCTTGCAGCATGTCTCTGCCAAAAAACTTCATTTCATTTCAATCTGTACATTAACAAATGGAGTAAATGTCTTTGTTCAGAAATATCTGAATTTGAGAAATGCCTATACTTCATTCCAGCATTGGACCATAGTAACAAAACAGAGTTACTTAAATTGATCTAATCTTCTAAATTTTATTCTAAGTAAATCCCAGGGAGGTCATAAAAAGTGCTTGTCCTCCTCTCTTCCAGTTATGTAGGATGACAGCTATTCATATTATCCCTTCTGTAAGCACAAAAAGATTTGTGGAAACAAAATAACTCCCAAAAGACATCACTGTCCTTTGATACTGTAAAAATGAGACATATAAGGACCCAAACAAAGGAATCTATTCCATATATACCTTCATTTTGGGAAAAGTGGGATACAACTGAATTGAACTAACGTCCAGTGAGATCAATTAAAATTTAACCCAAATTCCATCTGTTTTATTACTGAATGACACTTTGTTCCATCTTGTGGCAAGAAGTTGGGAAACTATATATTATGAAAAGACAAAAAATTAAGAACATTGTTCTCTGTTAAGAAACAGCCTTATTACTGGATGGATAGGAATTACTGTATGGAAGTTGCAGGAACAGACATGAAAATCTTGAGGCTTTCCAGTCAGCAGCTCCACCACTCTCTTTGGTCTGATACTGCTGTGTGAGCTTCGCACTGGATGCAAGCTGAGCATATGGTTTCTCTCTTCTGAAGTTAGTTTGCTACAGCTGTCTGTCATCCTCAGAGCCTGTCTTTCAGTGATTTGGGTGTATTTTCCAAACTCTTCCTGCATTGGCTGGCTAGAAAACCGTTGTTTTTGCAGCTCTTAAGGTACTTAATCTTGACTAAACAGGGAGTAACATTTGTAAACGCAGCCTCACATTAGTGTTTTGGCAGTGTGGCAGCTGTTGCACATTAGAACACATCATCTTTAAAATACACAAGTGACTGCTGAAATGTGTACAGATTGTTGACATTTATGGAGGGCCCCATACTCCCCAAAGAGTGTAGAGATGTGGTGCTGGGCAGTGTGCTGGTGTTACACGGCGGACAAATCCTGGCCCCAGAGCTGCGAGCAACAGAGTTCCCTCCCTTGCTGAAGCTCTTCGCTGTGAAGAAACAGCTCTGATCTGAGAATGCATCACACTTTTTCAGCCTACTTTGTTAATCCCCGCACAAAAGGCACCTAAGACCAAACAAAAGCTTTTCACAGAAGTGATGAAATCTGAAGAGACTGAAAGGGGATTTCAGTGTGATAAAAGGAAGCTGAAATGTAACTTTTCACCAAGGTCCGTCTCATCTAAAGGCTGACCTCTTTACCTATTGAAACAGAAGTGGGCTGAAGATAACCTATTTCCCTGTTCCAACAGCTCTGTGTCACAACACAAAATTCAGGCATCTGCTTCTATGTGAAAGGTCAAGGGCAGAAGAGATGGTCTTTATTTAGATCCCCTGCTCCCATCGGTTCACAGCAGGGATGATTCCACATTTCACTCAGAACCTGCTCCTGCAGCACTGTTCCAGACAAAACACAGACTATCCATCAGGTAGTGGTTCAGTCTCCGAGCCTGCCTCAGACTGGCTGGCTAGTCTTCCAAACCTCACTTTGCCACCCTGGTGCCTGACCTGTTGCCACATTGCTCCCTTGTAGTGTGATTTGCTTTAAGGCATTCAAGTTTCTTTTATTTGAAGGCATTTTGGGGGGGATCACAGCACATTTCAGTGCTCTGCCTGCATTAATGACAGGAGAAAGAAACCAACATGGGTCTTGCAGGAGATAGACCCAGAAAGCCGCACTTGCTGTCTGCTGTTTTAATTGTCAGTTTCACCTTATTTACCGTAGCTGATTTTATGCAAAATACATTGAAATACTAGGGATGCACTTATCATACATAATATCAACCTTGCTTAGCAGAAAACTTATCTGCTTTCTCTGTGGGCTCAAAACCCGGAAAACTAGATGAAATGTCAGAACTAGCCCACACGGCAAAGATTTTATCATTTTAGTTGCAAAGTCTGATGTATTTCCTTCGGCAGAAATTTCACAAAGTGTAAGTGTTGCATTTTATTATTTTTATCACGAAGGTCTTTGATGTGTCTCTGTGGTAACTATCATCGAAGGCAAGCACGGAGGTAGGTGCCCTCCGTGTCTGAAGGGAGGTCAGGACCATGCTGCACCGTGAGCTAGGGTGACAGCACAGCAGAGGCACCCAGCTCAGGTCAGCCCTTGCCCCATCAGTGTGTCCCTTGCAGGGTGCCAGGACAAAGGCCACACTCAGGTTGCTCTCAGGGCGTGTCCCACACGGAGAGTCCCACCCAGGCCTGCGTGCCCAGAGCGCTTCCCTGCCCCTCAGGGCTCCTATCCTCGGCCGCCTTCCCGTGTGCCCGTGCTGGCTGACCACACTTGAGGAACCAGTCCTCATGCTGAAACCACAGAGCAGTGTTCTATTTTTTTTTTTTTTTCAGCAGGCAAGATCTGCTAGAAAATTCCCTCTTCTGACATGGTTTCCTTCTAAGTCACGTTAAGTCATGTTGGTCTGAACTTCTCTGTCTTCCCCTTCCCACCCGTGACAAGCTGCAAGCCCTGCAGTTCAGGAAGAAGAGAGCTGCTGAGTACAACTGATGTACTTTTCTCCCACAGGCACATCCCACCCACTGTTTTTCCCCCTTTCCTGTTTGCATCTGAGCACTATGTGTCGCCTGCACTGAAGAAGTATTACCTGTTGCAGGGGTCGGATTGCTGCTGCTGCTCCTGAGCTTTCTCCTTTTTCCTCTCTGCAGCTGCAACAGCTGTTTGTTAGGAGATCACCCCTCCTCTTTCCTCTTACCCCACCCTACGACGTCACCGTCTGTAGCACTAAGCAGGAACACTGCACTTCCCGAGCAAGAAGTTTCTAAACCCAAATATCTCCACTGCATTTGCCCTGACCCAGTCAGGCTAGCCCAGCCCAGCTCAGCCTAGCACAACCTACCCTACCCTACCCTACCCTAATCTAAATTGGTTTCTTGCTGCTGTACCAGTAAGATAATCTGTAAATCCCACTAACTTTATTCCTTAACCCACAGCTATGTTTTGCAGGATTACTGGAGAGAAGAAATGCAAAATTATAATGCTTCTTTTATGCTTCAATCATCAGCACTACAGCAATGCTATCAGCTCCATCAAATGATAAGGAAGGATGAGAGCACAGCGTAAAAGGAGAACTTTAAATTACTTGAGAGAGAGGAAAGAATTTTCCACTTATTATGTAGAAATGTGTGGTTTTTCACACTCCTGTGAAATACTACTTGCAGAGTGAAAATATGTTTTCATCCTAGTTTACTTCTGCCCCAAGTGTCTGGGATATCTCAGCGTAAATCAGATGAAGAATACCCTAACTTGTTTATAAACTGCCTTCTGCCAGTAAGTAAGTTTCACCACAGACATTAATGTTGAAATCACACTCCATCCTGCAGTGAGATTTGAAATTTGATGCTATCAGTGAAGAACACACTGAGGATGTAATTAGCATAGGATGTTATGTGTAGGTACAAAATGCTGAAGGATAAAATGTCTCTTGCTGAGTCTCACCCCTATTGCAAGTGACAGTAAGCTCCTGGCAGGACCATCCCTGTGGTGTCCTGGAGAGATGTGAAATGCCTTCCGGGCTAGTGGATTTTCTCCTGGCAGGCACAGTGGGACACCGTATTTTCCATGGTTACGTCTCCCATCTGAGACCTGAGCACAAATGTCATACAGTTACGACTGGCTTTCCTGCCATATGGCAGCTTACTTTCACTGCTCCAGAATCATCTTTTTCCAGGCTAAAGAATTTCTTTCTTTCTCAAGAGGAAACAATATTTCAGTGTTAAATAGAGGGTTAAGCAATTAAACATACCGCTGTTGAAAGGTTTAGCTGAGCTCTTGCAAACAGCCTCCACACTGCCTGCCTCTGATAGGACAACTGGAGTGACCAATGCTGCCGGGAGTGGAGCTCATCGCTGTAACCACTGTAAAAAGATCCAGGAGCAGAAAGAACAACTCTTTTCAAATACCTAAAAGCAACAAAAGCTCACATAGCTTCATGATGTGCAAAACACTTCTTGGCTTATAGAGGGGGCTGACAGTGGCCCAGTGCCAGGCACCCATCCGTGATAACTGCTTAGTCACTACCCTCTGCAGCTGAAAATTTAGCAAAGGGTTCATGGATTGAGTTAAGGACTGGGAGAGATCCCTCAGCAATACCATCATGGGCAAAACAGGTGCAACTTAGAGATATGAAGTGAACTTACTACTAACAAATCAGAGCAGGATAATGAGAAGTAAAATAAGCCCTTAAAAAAACACCTTTCCCCCACTCCTCCCTCGTTGCCAGCTCTAGCTCTACCCTATCGGCACAAGGAGACAGGGAATGGAGGTTAGAGTCAGGCTTCTCCTGCTGCTCAGGGAGAGGAGTCATTCCCCTGCTGCACCATAGGGTCCCTCCCACAGGAGACAGTTCACTGAGAACTGCTCCAGCGTGGCTCCATCTCATGAGCAACAGCTCCCTGCAAACTGCTGCAACGTGCGTCTATCCCACAGGCAACAGTCCTCCCAAAACTGCTGCAGCGTGGGTCACTCTTCCATAGGGGGCCGTCCTCCAAGGACAGGCTGCTCCAGCCTGGGAGGAGGGACCCCTCTCCCCACAGGTCTCCCACAGGATCACAACCTCCTCCAAGGTATCTGCCTGCTTCAATGCGAGGCTCCTCTATGTGCTGCAGGTGGATCTCTGCATCCCTGTGAATCTCTGTGGGCTGCAGGGACACAGCTGCTTCACCATGGGCTGCATCATAGCCTGCAGGGGAAGCCTGGAGCTCCTCCTGTCCCTCCTTCTGCACTGACCCTTCTGCAGGGTTGTTCCTCTCACATGTTCTCACTCTGCTCTTCTCTCGCCGCAATTACAGCTGTGCAACTACTTTTGTTTTGATTTCTTCTTAAATCTGTTATCATAGAGGCATTACCACCATTTCTAATTGGCCCAGCATTGGTCAGCAGTGGGTCTATCTTTGGAGCCACCAGGGATTGGCTCTGCTGGACATGGGGGAAGCTTCCAGCAGCTTCTCAGAGAAGCCACCTGTATAACCGCTCCTACTACCAAAAACCCAGGCCGTGCAAACGCAATACACAAGGGCACCAACAGGGTTTGCCAGCTGAATTCCACTTCAGGTCCATGGCAGTGGCCACCCCTGGCACAGCCTGGTAGGAGGCAGGGTCAGCCAGGGCATCTGCACCTGACTAGTGCTGGGGAGGTGCTGCCCACCACTGGAGCATTTTCAGGGTTTTCTTTGGCAGCAGTGTGGCCCTGTGGAGTTGATGCTCATTCCCTGCTGAAAAAAAAAAATTTCCTGGAGTGATGGCATGTGGAAGGAGTGATGTTGTCCTCCCAAAGGAGTGATGTTGGTGCCTGCTCTGTGATGAGGAATGAGGCACAGCAAGGGGCAATGAATAGAAAATCCACTTCAAAGGTGTGCTTCTGACTTGAACTATAACGCTCTTATTAATCCACGCATTTGAGTGGCAATGCACTGCAGGGATGGAGGCAAGGTACAGGGCTCATAAATCAATTATTACATAGATATTCAAGTTCTCCTTTGGGAAATGTAGAATACAGTTCAGCCAGTGGCTTGTAGTTGATCTAGCCAATCAGATCTAATGCTGGGCCTTAATACAAAAAATCCTTCTCTAAATTGAAGAGTTTTTTTCTGCATACAACTTTCATTTGAAAACACACGAGATCTCTTTAGCTGTGTGATTTGCAGTGGTGTTTTTAGTGTGGTGAATATGAGAAAGTAACAGGTAACAGCTTTTATTAGATAGAGGTAGGGACACTTCTAGGCACACAGAGTTTAAGAAAGGCTTTTATGCTTAAAATATGTAACACTTTTGTATGCTGCAAAGACATTCAGAGGAAAGGAAATATTAAATGGCACTGTTGAAACACATGTTAACTGGATATGGGAACAAGAGAGTAAGTCCTGGAAAAAAATCTACTTTTTTATTTGTGGAAAATAAACTTTCTTCTCCACTTCAGCTATTCTCTTGTAGACTAACTTCTGTCTAGAAACTACTTACCCAGCATCAAAAAATTATTTGTATGTTGCTGCTGCCATCCCTTAAAATGAGCTTTATGACTGTTCCGCTTATGATGTTAAGAGCAAGTCTCCCGGGCTTTTCAAAATC
Source organism: Callaeas wilsoni (assembly GCA_013398955.1). Classification (NCBI taxonomy): domain Eukaryota; kingdom Metazoa; phylum Chordata; class Aves; order Passeriformes; family Callaeidae; genus Callaeas; species Callaeas wilsoni. The sequence goes on along the minus strand of VWPU01014787.1, from coordinate 93,685 downwards.
TAAACAGATTTTAACTGCATTTGGTTTCCCTGGATCACGAGGTGGGGAAAACACATTCTGTCTGGGCTTGTGTCAGGAGTTTTTGCAAGGGGATGCTTTATGTAGAAAGTTAATGGCAATCCTGAAATTCTTCATGTGATATGGAAAGAATTTCATTCTCTTCAAACAGGAAACATCATCAAGCTAAAACATCTGTTCCTTTTATGAACAGGTTTTGTTTCCAAATCCTTGCTATAAAACCAATATGCAGATGTGTTTTTAAGAAAAGAAACCATGTGTCTTAAAATTAATTTTCAATGTTCCTGTTAATTTTATGTCTCCCTTCCTCTATTATTAGATTTTTTGTCTATGTGTGAATTCAAGCCTATGTTGGCCAGTGGATTATGCTGTTTTAAGCAGTGATGAATCACATCTCTGAAATGTGTGCTTAGCTGTAAGCACACACTCCTGTGCTATTCACCTCAGTTAAAGTAGAAGAGTAAACCCTGGGCTGCCTGGGGGCCATGGGGCTGATGTGGGGCTGCACTGGCCACTCTTACTTTTTGCTAGCAGGTGGAGTTATTTGCACAGTGCTGGGTGATGTTTATGTTGCGTGACCACGACTGCTAGGGAGGAAAGGAAGGCTGTGTGGAGGCAGCCAGGGAAGAAGCAAAATCATCTTCACTGCAAGCAAATAATGGGGAAAAGTGTCTGTGTTTTTGCCTGTATTCTCAAGCTGGGCAAAAGAGGAAGCAGTAGCCATGCCATCTTCATACTTCTCACACCCAGGAGATTTCATAAATTCAGCAGAGACTCTGGCTTGCAAACAGGTCCTGCCTCACCGGAGCTGGCTTGCTGGCGTCCTCTAACAGAGCAAGTCACACCAAAGTTCCTGGCTGCTTTAGGATGAGAAGAGCTGTACTGGGGCAGCAAGCATTGTGCCACAAGGGTCCACCAAATAGACACACAGCTGACAAGGGAGTTAGCTTTACAATTTTATCACGTGAAAAATTACGTTTGGAAATGCTTTTGGAGAAAAAAGAGGATCCTGGCCAGCCTGTTCAACTTTGTGCATCCTTTTGCATTTTTCCACCTTTCCTGTCCAGACTTCCCAAAATGTCGCTTGGAAAAGTCATAGCAGCCTTACCCTCCTTACTGGTCAGTTCCTGTGAGTCTCTGAGAGAGCAGGTCATATGGCCTCTAGATTGACCTGTGTACTCGTAACCAGCTCCACAATTCCACAGGAATATGTTGATTTGGGGGATTCATTATTTTCAAGCACTGATTTCAAGCACTGAGGCTACAATATTACCCTAATCCCCAGGTCGAGGTAAACAACAGAAAGCTACTGCATAGGATAAAAATCCAAAGCACTGTGTTTCTGTAGCACACCTTAATCCTGCTTTTCATTAAAACATTTCCACAATGGAAGCAACTTATTTTTATGATGCAAAGCATGACTTTTTAGGCTGATTATTATAACCTGATTTTACTGTTCTTAAGGAATCTGAATCTGCATATTCAGGAACAATATAATCCATTTTTTTAGGGTAACAATTTTTTACAATTTATTTTTCTTCAGGGAACAGTGTAAGTAGCATCTCTCATTTTCCATTAAAAAAACCTAATCTTTGTCCTTTATCACCCCCTTCCTTCTCATTTCCAACCAGCCTCTTTCCAGCAGCATGGGAAATTCACAGGTTTTGCTTGGGAGTAATTGAAAAGATTAACTAAATATCAAAGACATACCCAGTTTTGAAATAAGTCATGTTTCTACAGTATCTGTAGATAATTCACTGCTCTCAGTTTCATTGCTGGATGAGACCCACAAACCCATCAAATATATTACTACAGTAATAAAGAGGAATTACTGCTAGATGGGCTGGGACATTTCATGTTATTTAAGTGTTAGTCTTCACCAAGTTTCTCATAACAGAAGTTGTGATAATAGCTTCTGACATTTTCTAGGAATTTAATGGTTTGCAGAAATACTGAACTCTGGGGAACTGGGAAGGAGAGGGAAATATGCCCTATTTTTCTTTAAAAAAAGAAAAAAGAAGCAAAAGAGAAAGCAAACGAAGTGTTTAATATCTTGAAATACTTCTAATGATCAGTAATCATGTCCAGCGTAAATCGTTTTTAAATTCAAGTGAGTAGCTCTGACAAGATTTAATACTTGTCACAAGGACAACACTGTGAGTTCTACTGCAGGCAGCAGGAACTTATTTTTAATTATTAAAATACTATATCACAAGAAAAAGTCTGTTATAGCGAATGTGAGCTTTTCCCAAAAAGTGGAGGGCAGAACAGAGTACAATTCAATCCAAACAGATGTGAAAAAAAAGAATTTTAATTGCTTAAAGAGAAAGCAACATTTTGAAAAATAGTTGAAGTAAAATAGGCTTTATTACTTTGCTGATGAAAAGCTTTCTGTTTTATATAAATATGTCTGTCAAGATATTTCCTTTCTGGGAATTGTAACACACAGTACTCCAGTTAAGTCCAGAGGAAGTTGTGCAGGTTCTGGTCTACCAAGATAAGAAACTTGAGGAATAGAGTCGACAGTAAGAATTGCTGTGAGTAGATGTGTTGGTAACTGGTGTGCAGGGGCCAGATATGCTATTTCAAATCTCAGTAGTTAATCTCCTGAGTGTGGATTTTTACTTTGCAAATGCACTTCCATGCTTTAACAGTTATTTTTTAGAAGGGAGTGTTGTGTTTACTTTTATGTTTTCAAAAGCAGATGACATTATTTGCTTAGAACACTGAATACCTCATTGACGAAGGTAACATGGTTTTAGTATTCTAACTGTGAGCACTTGGGCTCAACAAGCTTGGTCTTAGAAAATGAACTAAACTTGCAACCTCTTGTGTAGAGAACTGAGGCAGGACATGAATTTCCCTCTGCTCATCTGCTCATCATTTGCCATTGCGTCTTCCTCAGCTCCACGGAAATTAAACCAGAGAGCTGCTGGTTCACATGAGATGGGATTTTCAATTTTGACATCATGCAGAGAGAAAAAGAATTGATTCAGGATACAACTAATGAAGAGCCTGAGTGAAGTTTGGAAGCATGGTGGAGTTGTCAGTGTGTGGCTGCAGAGGGGCGGCCCCGCAGTAGCACTGCAGCTTCTCTCTAGTTTGCAGGCTGGGTAGGCGCACTGGGGTGGGTGAAGTTTGAGAAGAAAGATTGTCCTCACATTCCCTGTCAGATGTTTGCTCCTCCGGGAACTCTAAGCACTGAAAAAGCCCTTGCATCTTCCTGAGGATATCATCATGTCGGTAGAAGTGTGGGAAATAATGGTACAAATGACTCATACCTGCCTATATGAGGATTAGAAGATTTTTGAATATTAAAATGCAATCATCTTGTTGGAAAGTATAAATTGCAATCTTCCTTGCTTTGTTCATATGTTTTTCTTTGCATTAAATTTCTGAAGCAAAGTAAATTCATTCTGTCAGTTAAAACTGAGAACTGACACCTTCTTTCGGGATTTACACTGTATCTTTGTCACTCTCATTTCTTTGTCTTCCCTCTTATTGGTCTCTGGAAGAACCTAGTGTTCCTCCACCACTGGGAGGGGGAAAACAGATTAGGGCTAGCCCTAACAAGGGGCAGACTCTCCTGGAAGGGGTGAGGACTGGCAGGATGCAGCAGTCTGTGGGCACTGTCTTCCCATGAGCAATTCCTGATCCCTTTTCCTGCCCACACCTCCAGCCTTGGGGTCATCTGCCTGCTCCACCCCCATAACTTCCCCAGGGCTGCTCTGAAGGACAAGCAACAAGGGCTAATCTTCAGTGATTGTTTGGAGAGTTATTTCCACAGGCTATTGTCCTGTTTTGCTTTGGGATTTTTTTCTGGTTTGGGATTACTTTTTTTATTTCCCCAATTTAAAAATTAAGCCAGAGCTGATGGAACAAGCCAAACCCATGGATGAAGTGCTTTGAACAGCTGTAGTTGATAGCTGACTGAGCTTTGTGAATATTTTTTTCCAAAATAAAGTCTGGAATAAGCATTCTTCTGTTCTGCTGTAGCTATTCTGTAATTTCATGTGGAAGACAAGGCTTTTGATCCCAGTTCCATAAATCCACTCCAGAAAACTAACTCTGCATAGATGAAAACTTGCCATTTTTAGTGTCCCCAAAAGCGCAACACAGCTAAGTCCAGCACAACACAGATAAACAAGCTGCTGTGAGACTAGCCATAGGAACAGCCACAGCTGTGACTGGGACCTGTGCTGCACAGCACTGGTCTGTGAGTCTTATGGAAAAATTTATGAAGCTTCTTGGCTTATGATCAGTCCCTTCTTGGAAGGATTTTGTTTCATCTGTGCTAAATTTTCCATGGGGATTTGAGACTTCACATTTACTGCTTTATTAATTTCAATTTGAAAATAATGTATATATTTGCCTCATCTGTTTAACTTCTAGAAAAATACCAACTGGAAGAAATACCAGAGAGTTTCAGCTAGCCAGGGACATAATACACAGCTCCCCTGGTAACACAATGGCAATGAAATAAACATTACCCCAAAATGTTAAAAGGGCAAGGTGAAGATAGATGGTCTTCTGAATCTCCATCTTTCTTACCTTACCCTTAGGAATCATTACTTTTCTTTAAAGTAAGAATAAAACAAAGGCATATCCACTTGCAATTTTCTTTTTCCTTTTTATTTGTTCCACAACTATGAGTCTTCCAGGGTCCCCATATTTAAATGTCTTCTAGATATTGTCTCAATACAAATAATTTCTGTTGCCTCACAGCTGGTCAAAAAGTAATTTAAATCAAATGTTGCTTTATTAGCTCCTGCCCATCATCTCTGAGATCTTGTGTTTTTCAAGAATAGTTAATTTTTCTTTCAGTTCCCTTCTGTGGACCAATAGCACTTTATTGATAAGCATGCTCATAAAGGGCTGAAATACTGTCTTGCCAAAATACATGTACATTCACCTAAAATTCTTATATTTGTCTGTAATTTCACTTTGCCCTCTAGTGCCCATTCTGGATTTTCTCTGCACTGCAAAGTACTGTGTTGACTGAAATATATCAAAACAGATTTTTATTTGATGATGAGATTTTTAAGGATGGCCATGAATTAAAAAGAAAACTTAATGATACAAAATTTCTGAGCAATTAGTGGGCCATAAATTAACATATTCCAGTTGCAGACAAATTAAGAAATAAAAACTGGAATACCTCACAAGAGAGCAGCTGAAAAATATCTCATGCTATTTCCTAATTTTGGTAAAAGTAAGATCATTTCAATAACAGTTTTCTGCATTGCAAAAGCCACCCAAGGATATTGGAACCAGAAATGTTAAATTAGGCTGAATGTCATTTTATTGTACAGGTTTGAAGAAGTACAAAAAAAACCAAGCAACAGAAATGAGATTTGAAACAGTCCCAGGGTGGGTCCATTGCAAGTGCTGTTAGTTATGAAGCCAAAGAAGTACTTATTTTGCTGTAACATTTGTAGCAGGGTGTCACCAGGCGGAAAAATTACTCTGATAATTTACTCTGGTTTCTTTGTCTTTTTTGTTGTTCTGGATCATTGCTACCTGTTTTTATTTCTGATATTTCAGCTTCATCCATGAGATCCATGTCTGCCATCTCTTCTTGCCCTTGCATCCATGAGTGGTAGAGAGGAGAGTATGGACACAAAAGACCTGCAAAAGAGACCTATGTCATAGATATGATACCTGAGACCCTGTGCACCATCGCTGCTGTTCATACCAGTCCATATTTTGCTTAGATGCACCTTTTTATTATCTCACCTTTCAATGATGCTTTTCTGAATGGCTGGAGATCAGAAAAAGCTTTAAAGTTGTTCCTTACCTGATGCTTAAACCTTGCCTGAATGCTGGCAATTTCATCCCTCCAGGACTAACACCACCCTCTTTTGGAATCCACAAATATGCTCCCTCCTCTGCTTCTTTATGCCAGACCCAGAAGCCTGTGCCAAATGTACATCAGGGTGGCCACAGATTTTTTTTTTTAAAGTTGTTGGGGTTTTACCAAACTTTTAACTCTATTCTTTGGGTAAAAGATACCTGATATAGCTCTGCTCCCCTCATAGCAAGTTAGGGAAAGCACACTGTTTGAAATTGAGTTACCCAGGGACAGGGGTAAAACCCAGGGGAAAAATCCAGGCCTGGTTTTATTACAAGCTGTTTTAAGGAATTTGATTATATTGTAATTATTACTGAAGGCTGTGTGGTTTAGAGGGGAAATTAACTGGAGGGCTATACATCTATGTGGTACAATTTGTGAGGAAAGAGGCATATTTTTTGCAGCAATAAAGCAGAGCAGTGCATGGTGATGTCTGAGGTTGCAGTAGCCAGGATGAATATACCCATGAGCAAATTTAATGTGCCACAGGCAGATGTGGCTTTAGAGTACTTTTATATAGAAAGGTTACTTCAAATAATCTTATTTAAAAAGTTGAAGTGAATTGGAAACACTGCAGGAATGAATAAAACCCTTGCCTCTAAATAGTTAGAGGCAATATATTTCGATTAAAAGTAACACTGTCCAACTGGGAAGTCACTAGAGAAGCCATAACTACTGCAAAAAATGTACTATGGAGACAAATCCTTCTAGAATTACTTTACATCTTTGAACAAAGCAAATGTTAGAATTACTTGAATGTAAAAAAAATGGCTTGCTTGGAAAAGAGGACACAAACTTTCAAAGAAAAATGCATGTTCTCAACCTAAGTCAGGACGACCTAGATAAGCAGTGTACTACTTTATCTTCGATGCAGTCTGAATCAGTACAAATCTACCAATTCCTGTAAGGCATGGGATGTGTAGTTCATTCACAAACATATGATTCTCTACTTGTAGGTGAAATACAGATGGAAAATAGCTGCATGTTTTCTCAGCAGAAAACACCATAAGATGTCACTATCTGTCAAAGGTTGCAATATTCTCCCAGGGAGTAACCCTCACTGAAAATCCATATAGATTAATTTGTAGCTCGAGTAGACAGCTTGCTTACCAAGGAAACACATTACATTGAATAATGCATTACATTTGCAAAATTAAATTTCAGAACCATAATTATTTAAGTACAATAAAAATTAACTAGAGGACTGCCACAAGATAGATCATAGAACAAATAATAAATGTTATTTATAATACTTGTTTATAAATATTATATATTATGTGAGGTTAAAATCTTTGTACCTTAGTTTTTAATCTTCCTTGTCACCTTATCAATCAGTTGGAGACATCTCCTCATTTCTGCGCGGCTGATCTCCCAAGAGCATAGGTCATGTTGTTTGTCTTTGAGAAAACAGTCTATTTTTTGGAAGTACTTTTTTAATTTCAGCCTGCTGACTTCTTTACTCCGACGGTAGTGGGTGTGCTTTTCAATTACACATGCCTCCAATTGCTCAATTTGCAGATAAAGTCCATTTTGGAACTGATCCAAAGCTGTTCCATCCCAAGCAGCTAGAGTCAGATTTTTGCTAAAGATATAGAAGATATGTTGGAAGATCTCTTCAATGGCAGCTCCAAGAGTCTCTTTCTGCCTGGGCTGCAGAACCTGCGTAGGAAACCTGAAGGACATTTTCTCTTTTAGACATTGTTCAGGAAACTTTTTTCCCATTTTATCCAAGAGTCGCAGGCTGCTCTCGATCACTTTTCTTTGCTGCAAAGGGAGGTGGTTGCACTGAAGACTGGAGATGATGGTGGTGCACGACAGTATGAGGCCAATTTGCATCAAGCCAAAAGCATTCATGATAAAGACAAGCTCTAATGTTCCTCCTTTCCTGTGTATAAATTCTGAGTGCTAGGCTGGGTGCTTTGAAGTTATTTGTAGACTCCCATTTCTTCAAAATCTTGACATTTAATTATTCTGTAGGAGAAGTTTTCTTTCATCATTTGTTGGTTTTTAAGGTTTTTCCCCCTGTGTATGCTTTTGACAACACTTTCATTTTCTGCTTTATGACTTCATAGTCTTGTTTTGTTTTGCTACTTTCTTTTTATTTCAGCTGGATATTAGAGTATAATATATATATTAGATTATTACTGAAATTCTATAGGATGTATAATGAGAATTCAAAATAGAGTTACAGAAATATTTGTTTTCTTAATATTCTAGCAGTGGAAGAACATGCTGAAATAAAGTAGTATTTTCAATGATGGGTCAGGGACCTGCGGAATACTACTGCCATCTTGTCTCCTATACCATGATTTATACTTCCAAGCTTCCATTAAGCTTTCTCTACCTATGTTCTTTCAGGAAAAACATTTTCTTTCTCCTTGCTTTTATTTCTTATGACAATTTAGACTTAAAGGATGGATACATATCATTAATGTGTGTGTGTGTGTGTGTTTTTCTGTGTATAAATATGTATATTAATATCTGGGGTTTGATACGCAAACACTGCTAATTAAATGAAGCCTTGATCTCACTTAGACACTATACATGCCTTGCAAATACAAACACACTGACATGGGAAGAAGTTAGATACTTGGATGAAATACTCTTTTTCCCTCATATGAGTAACTGAGCAATAATTAATATCAATGCCAATTGAGTACACTTTGGAATTCTGACAATAAATGGGAAGAGAATGAATAGGGATGACAAAAAGTACAATTCAGCCATTTGCTTTCCCATGCCATATAATAGAGGCAGTTAGAACTATCACAGTACTTTGGGATACCTGGCCCCTGTTTTTGATTGTATTTTGATGAAAGCTGGTCTTAAACAGCCATTTTGCTGTTGCCCCTGCCTCCTGTGAATACATATGTGATAGAAAGGCAATAGCCTGTCAGTCATACTGTCTGGATGAAGAGGTCAGATAAACCGTTTTTTTAGTCTGAGACCTGGCTGTGTATTTGTTGCATAAAAAAAGACTGGCAGAAAATAAATCCCCTTGGTTTCCAGCTGGTCCCCAGAGAAGAAAGGGGCTAGGTGCAGCTGGGCTTAATTTCTGATTAGAACCAACTTGACACTCTAAGTCCAGTCACATTCAATGAGATCCCAGAGGCACCAATATTGTGGGTTACACCGTAAGTCTGGTCTCATTCGTGATCACAGAGTCACAAATAGTGCAGTTTAATGATTCAACACAGCTGGTCGACTTGAATAAGAACTTTCAAGAATCCAGATTCATCAATAGTTCAGTTTATTGGGGCATCAGGTTATAGCTTCTCATTAGATTTCCAGAGACAGTCACTAGACATGAAAAAAGTGTACAGTGCTGTGTGCAAGGGTTCCCAGGTGCATTCTGACACAGTTGGAGGTCAAATCTTGCCAAAGAGGTGTCTCTGCTTTGGGGAGGAGAGAGGAACAAGCCCATTGACTTGTCTGCAGGGCACTCATGTTCTCATCCTCTGCCGTGAAGGATTTCAAATACCAGTTTATACATATGGGAGAAGTGAACGTGAGACTGCAGCCAAATACCCTGTTACTGCCAGCATGAATGCGGAGAGGGGGCAGCCACTTTCCGTGTTAATGAAGGATACAGAGAGAGATTACAAAACCTGTGGGTCTTGTGCAAGGGCGGAACACAACACAATAGGGACACCTTGGTGTCACTCCCTCTTCAACCTGGCCAATTGCAGCAGTAAGGGCCAGCTACAATCCTCCTGATGACCTGTCACCCCATCAGCAAGCCATCATGCCCACAGTCATCCCTTCATGACATATCTCATGGCTCTAGGCCTCATTCCTACAGTATTTTTGTTCTGTTCTTCCACCCACTGCTATGTGGTTGGCTTCATTCCCAGTCTGGTAGTCACTCCAACCAGATTGATGATACTGTTCTAGAGCTTCCTTTATGTTCAGCATGTAGGTATTCGGGAGGCTTTAAAAAGTTGCTTAAGCAAAGTTGGACTGGATGTACTGCCAGTGTAAGGAAAAATGTATCCCCTATCACTGATGACAGCAAAGAGTAACAACAATCAGAGTGGGATACAAAAAGTGTATGAAATCTTTTCATGTACTTGGAATATTTATTACTTAGGAGAACTGGCCTGAAGTGCATCAGAAATCAGTAAAAAACATATGTAATATGTACTTCAAGAAAATTAATAAATAATGCTACAACAATATCCATAAATTATACATAAGTATTTGTCCAAAACTGTAATCATTGTATAAGTTGAATCCTTCTAGTGATTTAAACAGATAAACGTTGTCATATTTATTATATCTCCCAGACACACAAGTTTTCTTTTGCCTTGCAAAATAGTTTTGTCCAGGTTTCCTTCCTAGTGAAGACCTGAGGATACCATCCTGAGTGTCACAGAGGCAAAAATAGAAGATGGTCTCTTCATTATTTCTTAAAAAGATAGGGTAGGTCCAGGTGTCTTATTCTCTTGCCTGTCTTAACATGTTGTCTACACTTTCTCACAGAACAGTTACACTTGATTTAGTCCACCAGGGTTTGGTTTCTGTTTGGTTTTGTTTGTGTGTGTATGTTTGTCTAATAACAATAGATTGTTCCTCCACAGTCAGCCAGTTTCTTGATGATTGCACTAAGCAAAGCATAGTAGTGACATTGCAGGATTCAGGACACAATCTGCTCTAATCATCTACCTTTACTGCTTCATTCAGGAACAAACAATTCATTAAAAGTAATGACTAGAAGGAGTAACTGAATGATAGGAAGCTGCAGCACAGATTGCTGTTTATTTCTCTACCTGTGGGTGAAGCACAGACCAACCACTCTAGGCTAGAATGAAATGAGGATAAGAGTTGACAAAACACAGCTGTGTTTCCAAGTAGACCTAACAGATCATTATTTTGGAAAGGTTATCTAGTCTTCAACTTGCAAAAAAGCTTTGCTCCTGAAAGATCATCTAGCTATATATTTATTCGTTACAGGAAGACTAAAGCTAAACATATGCACAATTTTGTCTAACATCTTTAAAATGCTGTAAATTACTTCTCTAATGAAAACTTTTCATTATATTTTATAAGGCAATAGAGGAATTCAATGAATATTTGCTACCCATGTCTTCTTTTGTCTCAGACACCAAGGCAAATGGAAAGTCTCTGTTCAGCCTGTGTATAGGATGGCAGATGGAGCATTGAGACAGAACATTCCTGCAAAAGGTCAACTTCTGACCTCTTATAACTACCCTGTGTTGAACCATTTAATCTACTCTAGATATCAGTTTCTTTTCTCCATTCAGTCAAAACACACTGATTTTAAAAAGTGTGTAACAAAGGAGTTCAAGTAGGTTTGGCTTGTCACTGCACAAGACAGCTTCCTCCCCATCTAGCTTGACCTTGCCCATGTTAAAAGAAAATATTTTTCTCCATTATGCTTTCCATACAGCTGTGTGTGCCAGTTTTCTCTCTTACAGGTGACAGAGTGGCTTGGGTTGTAAGGCACCTTGTGAGTCCAGTGAGGAGCGACTGAGGGAGCAGCTGGCGATGTTTAGCCTGGAGAAAAGGAGGCTCAGGGGTGACCTGATTGCTCTCTACAACTGCCTGAAAGGAGGGTGTAGCCAGGTGGGGGTCAGTCTCTTCTAGGAACAGGACAAGAGGACACAGCCTCAGGTTCAGGTTGGACATCAGGAAGAATTTCTTCATGGAAAGGGTTGTTAAGAATGGAGTGCTCAGGGAGGTGGTAAAATCACCATCCCTGGAGGTGTTCAAGAAATAGCCGGTTGGGGACCTTGGTGCCATGGTCTAGTTGACAAGGTGGTGTTTGGGCAAATGTTGGACTTGATGATCTCAGAGGTCTTTTCCAATGTAATTGATTCTGTGATCCTGTGATCATCTAGTCCAACCCCCCTTGCCATGGGCAGGAGCACCTTCCACTTGACCATGTTGCTCAGAGCTCTTTCCAACCCAGCCTGGAACACTTCCAGGGATAGGGCATCCACAGCTTATCTGGGCTGCCTGTTCCAGTGCCTCACAACCTCACAGTAAAGAATTTCTTCCTAATATTTAATCTAAAATTACCCTTCTTCAACCTAAAGCCATTGCCCCTTGTCCTGCCACTAGATGTCCTTGTCAAAAGTCCCTCTCCAGCTTCACTGTCGACTCCCTTTAGGTACAGGAGAGTGCTGTAAGGTCACCCCAAAGTCTCCTACAGGTGCCTCCGCGTTTCTTCATAGGAGTTGCTCCATCCCTCTAATCATCTGCATGGCCTCCTCTGGACTCTATCCAACAGGTCTGTGTCCCTCCTGTGCTGGGACCCCAGAGCTGGATGCAGCACTGCAGGTGGGCTCTCGCCAGAGCAGAGCAGAGGGGCAGAATCCTCTCCCTGTCCCTGCTGGCCACGCTGCTTTGGATGCAGCCCAGGATGCAATCGGCTTTCTGGGCCACAAGTGCACACTGTTACCTCATGTTCATGTGTTCAGCCATGAGAACCCACCAGTCCTCCTCCGCCAGGATACTCTCAATGAGTTCACTTCCCACTCTGTACTCATGTCTGGGATTGCTCTGGTCCATGTGCAGCACCTTGCACTTGGACTTGTTGAACTGCATGGGGTTCTTGTGGGCCCACTTCTCAGGTTTGTCCAGGTTCCTCAGGATGGCATCGCATCCTTTTTCTTTTGTGTCACGTGCACCACTTTTGCATGGTGCAAAAAATCTTTCATGTCATCTGCAAAACAGCAGCACTCGATCTCACCATCCACGTCATTTATAAAGATCTTGTCTTCCAGCTCAGGGGGCCGAGTATCCAGAGGGTGACTGCTCTTACTGTTCAAGACTGAGGCAAAAAAGGCATTCGGTACCACAGCCTTTTCCTCATCACTTGTCACAGCGTTTCCCCACGAATCCAGTGAAGTTCCGCTTCTTCATCCTGGTTGATGGGGGATGATCCCTGAGTGAGTGGGGGCCGGGAAGCGGGCAAGGGAGCTGCGACCCTGCCGCCCGCCGTCCCCATCCCCGCGCTAGCTGGGCTGCGGCTGGAAGCCGTGCGGCTCCGGTGGCAGCCCGCAGGCGTCTCCAGCGCCTCCCGCCGGCTGCCGGCGCCGGACGGGTCTGCCCGCCTCGGGATCGGCCCCGTGTGCCGCAGTAACGCCGCTCGCCGCGCTGCGGACCGGTCTCAAACAGCTTCTCTAGGTGATACCATTTGGGTTTTGCCTTTTTTACTTTTATACCTTCTCTGTATTCTTCGCACATATATTTGTAGCTCCGTAGCCTATTGTATTAGTGGCTAGTTTTCCCAGTAGTGTTCCACAGCCTTTCCCTAGGCACAAAGACAAAACGAATCACGGAGCTCCAAGCCCCAGGGGGTACGAGGCCCCAGTGCTCTCTTGGTTCTTCCTGGGAACCAAGGTTGAGAACAACTCTTCGAGATACATTTCATGGACAAAATACAGCTAGTGCCGAGGGGGGAACTCCAGAGAAGAGGCTTGACCTGGGGGGAATTGCATCACCACTTGTCATCCTAATTGGTACTTTTTATCAATTATGCTAATTTCCTAAAACTTATAAAAATGTACTCATCCCTGGGTGCGTGGGCTTTTGTGTATATCCTTCCATAACTGCCCCTGAAGGCCTTCAAATAAAGATCTGCTCTTATATTACCTCCTGACTAAAATTATCCCGAGTTACATTTCCAGTTTGGGAAAAAGGCAACATAGGAGAGCAACCCCTTTAGCTCCATTACACCTCATTTAAATTAATATATTTAATGTGTTCTGTATATTTATGTCACATATTTGTATCATATTGGTACCTTCTTTATCAATGATCTGGAAAGGGATCAAGTGCCCCCTCAGTCAGTTTGTGGGTGACACCAAGTTGGGTGGGAGTGTTGATCTTCTCGAGGGTAGAAAGGCTCTGCAGAGGGCTCTGGACAGGCTGGATGGAAGGGCGAAGGCCAGTGGTATGAGGTTTAGCACGACCAAGTGCCAGGGCCTGCCCTTGTGAACGCCTCTCATGCTGGGTCACAACAATCCCAAGCAGTGCCACAGACCAAGGCCAGAGTGGCTGGAAAACTGCCTGGCAGAAAAGGACCTCGGAGTGCTGGTCAACAGTCACTGAATATGAGCCAGCTGTGCCAAGGTGGCCAAGAAGGCCAGTGGCATTGTGGCCAGCAGGACCAGATAAGGGATTGTCTCCATGTATTTGACACTGGTGAGGCCACACCTCGAGTGCTGTGCTCAGTTCTGGGCCCCTCACTGCAGGACAGACATTGAGGTGGTGGAGAGTGTCCAGAGGAGGGCAACAGAGGTGGTGAAGGGTCTAGAGCACAAGTCCTGTGAGGAGCGGCTGAGGGCATTTAGCCTGGAGGAAAGGAGGCTCAGGGGCTTTCTACAAGGAAGTTGTAGTGAGGTGGGGGTCAGTCTCTTCTCCCAGGTGACAAGAGACAGGACAAGAAGAAAGGGGCTCAAGTTGCACCAGGGAAGGTTTAGATTGGGTATTAGGAAAAATCTGTTCATAGGGAGAGCTGTCAGACATTGGAACTGCCCAGGGAAGTGGTTGAGTGACCATCTCTGCAGGAATTTAAAAGACACGTAGATGTGGCAGGGACATGGTTCAGTGGTAGACTTGGCACTGTTCGTTTACGGCTGGACTTGATAATCTTGGAGGTCTTTTCCAACCTAAAAATTGTTCTCTGAGCAGCACAAGTTTCCTTATCCTATTGCTTCAACAAGAAAATTCTACCTTTTTTAAGAGAGTGTTACAGAATCATGGACTTTCTGAGTTGGAAGGGAGACACAAAGATCAGTGAGTCCACCTCCCGGCCCTGCACAGCACCATCCCCAAGAGTCACACCATCTGCCCAAGAACATTGTCCAAATTGCTTCTTGAACTGTCAGGCTGGTGCAGTGACCACTGCCCTGGGGAGCCTGTTCCAGTGAGTGCTGACCCACCCTCTTGGTGAAGAATATTTTCCTAATATAGAATATAATGGTTAGGATTGGAAGGCATTTTATTTTTAGAAGACCTTTAGAAAACCATCTTTCATATTGTATGATCAAAATAAATTTTTCGCTGACACTTTCAAGACTTTTTTTGTATAAGGCTAAAGAGCAGAAATGGTGAGGCAAAACGTAATATTCGAAAAGGTAAGTCCCTTGCAGGAATTCCATAGTTTTGCACCAGTTTTAAATCACAGCAGATTTTAAATGATGTTCAGAACAGTGTGAAGCACATCAACAGTGATGTTTCCCAGTTACTTGAACAGAAGGAGAGGAGAGCCTCAACTGAAACAGTGTACTCATGGAAGTCAGCAGCTCTAGACTAATACTGCCAAAAAGAAAAATGAGATACACAAGGTTTGTCTAGAATATATGCTTTATTATTTGCAGTCTGTGTAAATTTTAATTTGTGACTGAATTTTCTACACCATTTTCTCTGTTTAAGCACATCCTGGTCTTTTCCAACCACTCAGTCAATTGCACCTTTAATATGTACAGTCAGTATTTATGAATATTGCATATGCATCTATGAACTTAGAAAAATAACATGCAAGGAAAATTGTTACCGTGAAACTGATAAAAAATAAAGATAGATAAAACAGTCAATCCCCTTTTTAGTGTGTTATGGCTTTGCACCAAGTATCAGATGTCAAAACAAACAGCTTCAGATGCTTCTTGTTAAAGGCACTTACTGTTCTTCAAATACACTTTCACATTTAGTTCTATTGCATTAGGAAGTGTATCTCTGGGATCATACTTTCATACACAGCAGAACAGTCCAAAAAGGCAGCATTAATAAAAAGGAAAAAGGGGTGCTTATATTAAAATATGAAAATACCAAGAATTAACACAAACTTTAAGGATTTGGTCCTTATAAAACAGGCAACAGCACTCAGGCAATAGTGATTTCTTTTCATAGACGCTGACAAAATAATATCCCCAAAAAACGAACTCTTCCAGTTCCAGTGTACAGATATGTCTGAGTTGAGTAGCGTACCCTCTAACACCACTCCCAGTAAAAACACAGCTTTTCAAGACTAACTACTGCTCCACTTTGGCTGCGAAGGAAGAAACCTCAGAAGAGTGTTAGACATGGACATGCTAGCAAGCCTACAATTCCGTGTCTCTGTATCTGGATGGCTGTCCATAATAGCCCTTCTTAGAGTGGTCTGCCAGCTGCCGGCGGTACTCCTCCTCCTCCTCCTCCGCATCGCTGCCGTAACTGACACGGTTCTCCAGGTAAGGTCTAACTGGAGGCTTCTGGGGTTCCGGAGGCCTGGAGCTAACGTTAACAGAACAGGGAAAGAGGAAGAGATCATGTCTACTCCCATTATGAAAAACTGAAAAATAGCTGTGCTTAATATCTGCTTTATGGCCACATACAGCTTAGAAAGGCAGATGGAGCAAATGAAACCCTCTCTAGCCAATAAAAAACTGCATGACTATGGTAAACCTATCTGGAGAGGCATCTTATTTCTATCAAGTTGGAGGATGTGATGTGAGGATCAGATTTGATGTACTCAACCTACCTGGAAAAATGCCAGATTTAAAATGTTAAACATCCCTGCACACACAGAGACATCAAGAGTTTTACAGTACTCTATTCCCTGAGCAGAGAGGTTTTCAGCCTTGCTACTACCTCAACTAACATCTCCTTTGATTAGTTTTGCACAGAATTTATTCTATTCTTTTGCATCCTCAGTATTCTGTCTCAAAGTCCAAAGACTTCCTTTGTGACATTTTTTAAATTGGTAGCCTTTTCATTCAAGGCTTTCACTAGGGCTCTTAGCCTTAAAAGTGGGCAGAAATAACCCACACATTTGCTTTTTATACTCTGTGGTGCTACACATTTGACATGACATTAAGCAGACATAGGAAAATAGAATCTGTCAAGGAAGGGTGTTTCCTCAGTTTCAAACCCCATGATTTTTGCAACCCACATTCTGGAAAAACAAGTTGGTATTCTCCTTACATCTTTCTCCCAGGGCTTAAATACTCCTTTCTAGGCAAATCATTAACACTCCTTTAAAAAGCCAACAACACTGATTTCTACATGTAAAGTAAACACTCTGCGAATGTGGTGAAAGATTAATTTTTATTACTTTTATAAAGCTTCCAATGCTATATAAAAAGGCATGCTTTTCTGAACCTGCCAAGAAATACAGAAAATAACAGTTTTCCATCTTTGCATTTTAGATTATTTACTGTGACATCAAAGCATTTGACTCACTAGAAAAAAAAGTTCCATTGCTGTTGGCTATTACACTAAGATGCAAGAAAAAAATGAAGAGTCCTGAAGAGCAGAAAACAAAATCCGTCATGCAGTGTGTTAGCTCTTGCATAGGTGACTGCTCAAGTCATGGAAATGTGCAGTGTGTAGGGTAAGATGACGCAGTGGTCAACCCATCCAGAACTCACTGAATTTTAATGAAAGACTACTACTTTAATGAGATTTGATGGGTTACCTGAGACAACTTTCATCCTTAGTTTACCTAGCCACACTACTTATCTGTAAAGAATAAGCATTTAAGTAATTAAGTGTTATTAGAACAACAAATATTTGTTAGGATAGACTAACAGTCATCAAATATTTACCACAGGTAGAATGGACATCAGAGGACATAAAATGCAGACCAGCTTCTGTAATACTGACTGGGGCAAAAAACTGGCTCTGCAAATATTTCAGTGAAAGAATACAGTGTTTCTTCCTGGATGACTCAAATACTAGAAATGAACTTACTATAAACAAACTAAAAGAAAAAAAATCCTGAAATGAGTTCACTGCCAAGTTCACTAAAATTTTGCCCCACCTTTACAATAATCTTTGAGGCACCACAACAAAATACCAAAGCAGGATGACCTGTATGAACAAAAACTGGCAAGATCAGTTTTCCTCCTGCCAGCGAAGTAAAGAATTGAGACAGAATGCTTGGAACTGGATAGACCTTACCTCATCGGCTGGGGCCAGTTCGGTTCTGACTTCTGTGTTTTGACAGGGACAGCATAAATATCCGGATGCTTCTGGGCTATTTCAAGCTTTAAAAGAAAGTAGAAGAAAATAACAGTTCTTTTTAACTCTTCCATTAGGGATCCTATATTAGGATCTAGGATCTAGCAGGTCACTGCTACATCTGAAACAACTAAAACACAAATTGGCAACATCCTATTGATATCCCTACAATTATACAGTCTTTTGCTAGAGAAGTAATTCAAAGCACACTTGAGAACAGTGGACTGCCAAAAGCAACAGGATTATTAGAAGTCAGGTTTTTATAGTTACAATAGGAAACCTTAAAATATGACCTCTTTTTATACACAAATACACACAATGAGTGAGAGTATGTCTCTACATGTGGATTCCCAAACTTTTCCCTCCAAAAGCAAGACAATGCAAAGGGCATGATTTTAGTTTTCAGGACTCTGGCTGTTCTATAGGTCGCAAAGCACAGGAGGGGAAAATGCATCTCTTCATACCCTGGCATTTTGGGCCTCTTGTAGCTCTTGCATTCTTTGCATCCTCGCCTTGTGATCCATCTCCTCAAATATTTTTACTTTCCTCAGTACTGATTTTGGAGTATTTTCTTGTTCGCTTCCTTCCTCTTCCAACTTCGCCTCCTCCTCCTCCTCTGCAGGCAGGACTGTTGGCTGAGTGTTTCTCAGAATGGGACGCCCGAAGGCAGGTTTCACAGAAACAGGTGGTGGTGCTGCTTTAGCTGATACAGTTGAAGTCTCACTGCTGACAGCAACATTACTTGGTTTGGAGTCATAGTTCTTGGGGAAGTCATATGGATCCTCTTTGTTTTGTAACTTTCCCTGAAAGCATAAAACCCACAAATGCACATCAGCAACTGTTAGTTTCAAAAGAGGGCTTTAACCTGAAAGTAATCACTTTGCCTATGTATTTAACAGTGTGGATCTTCATATAACACTTGAAAAGTATTTGCACTGCTTCAACATTTTGGGCATATGCTCATAGACTACACAACAGCCTACAGAAGACCAGGACATTTAGAGTTGTTTGTCCTATTTTTTAAGGATTACCAGAGCAACGTGTGTTAGAGCACAGCACAGAGAAAACTGATGCCCTAAATAATTTTTCACTGCTACTTAATGTGGAGTATCATGACCTAAAATTTAGAAGTGCACAGAACCCAATTCTGTTTTATATTCAGCTTTTGTTTTCCCCACACATGTCCTCCTCTGCCCTATCTTCAGTGTCAAGGCACATTTGGGCTGTATTTTGAATATTTAGAGTATATGAGGGCACCAATCCTCACAAAGAAAGGACTTCAGGGTCAGGTGAATTCAGAAATTTCTAAAAGAGAACTTTGTGTCCAAACACAGTAATTTTTTCCCCTCTTGCATCATTCCTGAGCAGCGTTTGAACAAACAGATAACATAAATTTCTAGTGATGGTCAGGTGGCAGATTCTGATTTTGTTC
This sequence comes from Callaeas wilsoni, assembly GCA_013398955.1. Classification (NCBI taxonomy): domain Eukaryota; kingdom Metazoa; phylum Chordata; class Aves; order Passeriformes; family Callaeidae; genus Callaeas; species Callaeas wilsoni. The sequence goes on along the minus strand of VWPU01014787.1, from coordinate 74,414 downwards.
TTCACAGTAATAGATAATACTATTTTATAATAATATATATAAAATATAATAAATATTATAAATAAAATAAATAAATAAATAAAAATAATTATAATAAATAATACCAAATTACCACAGTAATAAAATACCATCAGGTATGTTTTTCCTGGTGATTAGCCTACTTTTGATCTTGCTGAGCTAAAATAGTGACTCTTAAGTTTGTTAGAAGATAGGAAAAGGAGTTTACTTTCTTATTCTGTATTATTTCCATATGGAAATTATATATTAGAGATCACATGTATTGGAGAAGAACTGTTATCCAGTAAGTCTTCTTTCTGCTTGATCCTGCAACACTTTCAGTCACTTCTTCTGTCCACACTTAAAATATTTTCCAGTCTCTGACCATGTCTGGTGGCTGTTTCCAATGTGCCACCCTGGAGAGATCTCCAGAAAGAGGATGTTTGTATTCAGATTTGTTTCTACAAATTTACCTTAGGTGGTTCAGGCTTGAAGGCTGGAGGTGGACTCGGTTCTCTAAGGATCTCTCTGCTACCAGCTTTTCTCAATTGAGCCCTTGGTTCTGGAATAAATTTTTTTAAACTCTATGAAAGAAAATAAGAGAGAAAATCACTGCAGCAGCCAGTAATTCAATCTTTTTTCCTCTCTCTCAAGTTTACAATTTTGGGAACAGTAAACAGGAGTTGAAAGACTGCCAGCAACCTGACTACAATCACTGCAAATGTAATTGAAAAGTTCGAGGTGATGAGACATCATCAGGAAATCTATGAAGTTAGAAAGAAAAGCAGAACTATTATTATTTTTCCTCTTCACAGTGTAGCTAAACACTATCAGAATCAAGGGAAAGCTGCTGTTAAAAAAACCCCTCTGATGTTTAAGACATACATAAAGGGTTTTTGGAAAGCCCAAAGTTCAGTCTTATTGAAAAATCCAATCCAGCACCTCCTCGTGATGCACAGGTTCCGAGGATCGGCTAACAGATGAAATCCTTGGCTCCTCCGAAGGCTCGTCAAGTTCATTGTCAGTGTATGCACCACCTTCTCCATCTGTATCCTCCAGGTCACTGATCAGCCGGCTGTCACAGCTCAGATAGTCAGCACCCATGGCAGTAAGGTAAGACATACGATCATCTGCATCATCTTCCATGCCATCCAGCTACAGAAAAACCAGGAAGAGGTAAGGAATAAAGATTAAATAAATTAGAATTAAAGTCCAGTTAAGACTCAACATCAGGCCAAACAAACCCTTAGGAATGACTTTGTGGAACTGAAAGAAACTGATGCACAATCACAACGAAAAGTCCTGTAAAAGTTTATCCCTCATCATCATTCTCCCCTAGCCATGGGATTAGTGATGAAAGTTCCAAAGTGTTACAGAAAGATTAGTAAGTTTTTTTGGTTACATCAACTGACTAGTTGTCTACCCTGTTGACCACTTGCAAATGGAATTCTGAATGATTTTTTCTGGCATGAGATACTTTGAGACATCTGTATAGCTTCACAGAGTGTGGACTGCCTGCTTACCTTTCCTTCCGATACCCATACTGCTTCTCCTTGCTGTTGCTGAATTGTATCCTTCAGGCTACCATACCAGCTATCGTTGGCTGAATTCAAATTAATAGTTGCTGTAAAAATTGAACAAAAAGGTGTATATATACACGGTAAATGCAATGCAATCCTTTATCCATTCTTTGCTGTTTAACACTTTTTAGTTTAGGTGCGTGAGAATGTTAAACAGCCACTTCATTTAAATCATTGACAGACACATGGTATTTTTATTTTATTGTTGGTTCATTTCCAAGCTTATTAAATCACTTATCTTTTAATAGCAGTACACTAGCTTATAATTTCTTCTGCATTAGAATTTGGCAGAACAAGGAACTTTGAAAAAAGTCAAGGAAGGCATTACTCAGACCATACCTTCACACTCTTTTAGCTCCAGCCTGCATGAGTTAATATGCAGAAATAAGTAGATGTCTTGAGACTTACACAGTCCCATATACTACTGTCTTAGTCTTAGTAAGCAAGTTAAACAAATCTTCTTCCTTACCTGTAAAGAGGTGGGAACAAGTTTTCTTCAGTTTGTTTGCTTGCTCATAAAGTTTTCTCGAGCTCTTGTTTGATGTAGAACATAGCCTTTGTCTCATGGTCTTCACACCCTGCTTATTGTCTGGGTTAAAGAAGACCACAATTGGAAACCACTGGGTGTAATTTAGCAGGTCCACTGCTTTAGGAGTGACATCCAACAGTGCATGTTTATCCTGTTAACAAGAAAGGCCAGTCAATGTGGTGCATGTGGGAACAAGTGGAGGTGACTGGAGCATGGGATCCTAGGAAAACCAGGACATTTGTGTCCAAATAAGACCACAACTTGTGGAATGTTCTCCCACAGTTATACGACATTTGGAATGTTAAGAGCAAGTAGAGCACTGCATGACTGTAAAACCTTTGGCAAATTCAGAAAGCATATAGTAAAACAGATTCTCCTCTGTCCAAATTCAGAATGGACTTGAGAAGGAAAATGTAATTTCTAATATCAAGTTCAAAGCTATAAAATTTACCAAAATTGCTGTTGAACAACTTCGTAACAGCTTTATCATTAAGCTTATTACAGAAATAGATGCAGTGAAAACTCGAGTATTCTGAAAGTTTTAGGGGCAAACAAACCAAAGACCGTGCCTTTGAGCTTAAGCAATTTTCAGAGACCTGCCCTACCTGCTCAATGATTTGCCTCACAGTGTTCAAGCGCACTACCCCAGTTGACTTCTCCGAACCGGCGTCTCTGGGTTCTGTCTCTGCAAAGACAATATTTTAGCTTATCTGGAGTGGCCAGGCAGCTGTGATTATTAAGCTATCCATTCTTCTAGTTAAGGATGAAAAAGACACTAAGAGGACAACTTACTTGCTGTCTGGTACAGGTGAGGCAAATCATTTGACAATTTCTCCATAGCTACATCTGCAATGGGGCCAAATATCACCACAGGTCTCTTAAAACCAGCTGAAAGAAAATTATTTGGAGAAAAGAGAAATCTGGTAAGACTGGTTATATATAAAAAAACCAAGACTCTCAGTTACTATGCAAAGTTAAGAATTAAGTTGAAGGTACTAAAAATTTGTTTAAAAAAAATTATTTCTCAGAGGTTTGTGCAACAGCATAATAGAGAAAACTACTTTTACCAGCTGAGAAAGTAAGACACTGTTTTGATTTAACAGCTTTCTTATTCCTTCTAATGGAATTGTATTTAGAAGGTTCTACATTGAAAATGTACAGCAGATCTTTATTTATCTTTCCATCCATCAAAACTCCATGAACCTTGACACAGTGGGTTTTGTGTGAATAGAGACAAAAATGATAAACCAACTGCAATGCAGCTTGAAGAAGCAAAGAAATGTAAAACTATGTTATTGCTCATGTCAAAGCAAGTAAAAACAGAGTCCTTGGAGTTAATGGGGGAATGCCAGTACCCCAAGTCTTCATCCTAGTATCTGGGATCTCCTTTAAAATACTCTTTACTGTTTGTTTTGTTCCAGAATACTGTCATGTGTCCAGAAAATCAGCTTGATCTGCTCATCACTAGTAATACAGCTAGTTTACAGTAATGGAGATAGACCACATGAGCCATGATTACATCTGGACATTGAAAATACTTGGGTTCTATTTGCTCTGAAGCTACTGTTGAAGTGCTATTTATGAAGATTGAGGTTGATCTCAGGCATATGGATTCTACTTTCAGAGCTAGCCAAGAAGAATCTGAGGAAACAAGGAAATCCCTGCTGTTTCTTCCCTATTTCACGTCAAACCTTAAAACTGGCAGGTGTAATTTGGACGCAAGAGAGAACAACAACAGTTTAAAAGGGTAAAAAAGCTTTCTCATAGAGTAATTAGTAGCATCCAGAAATCTCCATTCTGAGAAAAATGTCAGCCCTTCTTGTTGTTCTAATTTAGAAATCACTTTCTTAGCTGACCAAACCTTTGGGTGCTAAGGCAGCCAGCAATAAATGGGCAGCCAGCTCAAAGCAGTGTCACCTACCTTCACGCAACTGAACGCGCTCGTAAGCTGGGAATTTTGTGCTCACAGATACAATAGCTGTCAGATCTTCACGACTCTTCCTCAGATTCTTCTTCGCTCCAGATCGCTGGCCACGTGTTCTCCAGAAATCTGCCCTATCACTTGAGCCATCTTTTTGGGCATTTTGAACACTGGCCATCTGTTCAGCTCTGACAGAGAAAGTAGAGAGTTCAGAATTAGTCAAAGAGGGCAAGGGTGCTTTCACTGAAGAACAGTGGGTTTTGAATTTGCAACAGATAATTTGCCAGGGAGATAGGAAGGAGCGGAGGTAAAAGCAGGCAAGTTCAGGTGCCTTTGCCTTGGAGCAAACACATTGTCAGAACAATGCTGCGACCTGCCACAGCTACAAGCCGCTGGGCAGGAATGAGTCCTGAGGTCTTAAACTGGTCACTTACACAAGTGTAAATAAAAGAATGCAAATGCAAAGAGGTGGTGAGAGGACGCAACTCAGAACTGAAGGCCTAAGAAATTACTGTCACTAATCTCTTGTCCATTAGGCGTCAAAAGTTAAGTCTCAAAAGTTAAGTCGTACAGCATAGAAAAAAGGCTGGTTTAGTCAGATCCATTAACAGAGAGAAGAAAATGTGCTTACCAGGAAACAGACAGGGGAGTCACATAAGAAGCGTATTTTGTAACTTATGTGTACCATGTAACTGTGAACTTTTTCTTCCATCATAAAATCACAACCATAGTCAAGAAATTAAAAGCTACAGTCTAAAAATTCAGCTACAGTCTGGCTGTGGTATTAGGTTTTTGGGGTTTTTTTTGGTTTTGGTTTGGTTTTTTGTTGTTGTTGTTGTTTTAAATTAATTTTAATACTTTTACTCACTGTACAGATTTGAACGCTTATTATTACCTCCCATGAATTTTGACTGGGAAAGCATATTTAAGCAAAAATGTTGCTGTGATTCACTCAGTATTTCACACAAAAATACAGACTACAGCTAGCAAAAAAACCCAAAGCCTCAGCAAAAATACTTAAAACACCATCCATAAGGATATACATAAGAAATTCAAGCACTGAAATTCTTCTAGAAGATTAATCATCAGAGTATTCTTGCACAAAGAGTCATGAGCTTCCTAAGGTGAAGGGTTTTTGTTTGTTTAGTTTTTTTGTTTGGTTGGGGTCTTTCATTTGTTTTTGATTTGATTTGGTGAGGGTGGACAAAGAAGGGGGGGAAAAAAGCAAAAACCAAACAAAAATAGGACCCACCACCCATTTTCTAGAAGAGGAACTGAAGCAGCTAGTGCTCAAAGCTAGGTTGATTGCTGAGACAGAAGTTCTAGGTCTGTGCTGCAAATAAATGACCTGGTATGTAGGTAACAGCACCCTCTCTCATTGTCTCCTTGTATAATGCCACAGTTCTAAAAGATCCAGTTTTTACAGGCACAGTTCTTGCAACAGTGAAGACAAAACAATTTACTCATTCTTGTAGAGGGGATTAAAAAGGAAGAAAGGTATGACATAGGAAGCAAAAATAACTTGGTGGAGGGAAAAAATCTTGCTTCTAACAATGGGTAGGAAGACATGGTGCCACCTTACCTGCTCTTATTTGGAATGAGGCCCTTTTCCAGTTCATTTCCAATTCTCACAGCCAGCCAGTTTCCCAGTTTGCCATCATACAGTGTATCAACTACTCTAAAGATCTCTCCTCTGGTGAATGCTAAGCTCTGTGGTGACTCTTTTTCACACTCAAAGTGACTCCTGATGAAGAATGAATCTCCTCTGCCACAGGCCATGATGTCTCTGTAGACTAAAACAACACGACCTACCTTTTAGTCTATATCCTTTTACACTTGAAAGAAAGATTAAGCTGTGGTTCTAGCAAATACAGCTTTGAAATTCTAAATGTCTCCTCAGAAAGATGTAAAACTCAGGCATTCATTCCCCCACACACACTTATCAGGAGTGTTCCACACTTGAATGTGCACAGCCCTTACAGCTCCAGGGCAAGGAGGTACTTGCACATTTCAAATGCAAAAGGCAGCTATGCTACTACAGTATTGCAGCAGGCCGTGTCTCCCAAAACGAAAGCAAGAAGCTTTGCTTGCTCCTTTACTGCTCATGAATAGAACTGTCCATTTTCTGCTGACCAAATCCCTTCTGACTGGCAAGGCACAGCAGATCTTCTCCCAGCTGCTACAGACAGAAAAGCAGAAGAAAAAGCAGTACCTTACCACTTTTTAGGATTAAGAGTTACTATTTGCTAATAATAAAAGACATGGAGAAATACTCTGAAAAACACATCACACATGCAGCCTTGTACGTACGGAACATAGCTATCTTCTCAACTAGTGAAAAGGAGAGTAACTAAAATGCTATCAAAAATAAGCACAAGAGAGATTATTTGCGGTTTCACTGACAAAGCACAGCTCAAAAGATTCATAGATATACATACTTTTTTTCAAAGCACCTACCTTCATACTTGCTTTGAGCCAAAATTGTCACAGTTTCACCTTTGGGAATTTCTAAGAGATACAGAACAGCTTCTTCCCGAACAATGCCTCTGAAGTCTTGAGTGTTTACCTACATAACAAAAAAACCCCACAACAACTGAAAAATCAACAATAAAAGGAATAACCACAGATTCTTCTTTTGTCTGAAAAATCTTAAATATTCCCTTATTATTTTTATATATATCTATATATCTATAGATATAAATATATGTATGTGTGTAGATATAGATATACGTGTGTGTATATATTTTTTTTTTAAAAGTCAATGCTTGTCTCTTGTGAATACTTAATTCCAGCTATTAACAGTAATCTTTCTGAAATAAAAAGGTTCTGGTTGTACACTGCTAGAGTCTTTCTTCAATTTTAACAGCCCCCAGAAGGGGCAAGAGAAAAGAGTTAGAGAGAAAAATACCTTAGCCTTCCATGTGAATTTTCAGAAAAAAAGCAGAATGAACTGATTAAGTGGCACAGATGATATAAATCCGAAACTTGAAAAATAAATCACCACAACCCAAAGTAACTGGAGAAAGATGAAAGAAGAAAATTATGATGGCCCTAACTCTTCCCTGTCCAAGACTAGGAAGAAACATTGTACAAAAAATGTATTGTCCCATCTTGCAGCATTTTTCTTGATTAATACTTAATTACTCCTTCCACAACATTATAAACACACTAAAGCTTGGTATATAATTCTCTTTCAAAAACTCATTTCTGTAAATCCATATACACCACATATACACCCTTCCAAGGCAGTAATTTGATTCCTAAGGTCATAATTTCTCCCATATTTCCACTGAGAAGCAAACGAGAGTATACAGAAGTTATTTGCATTTCAGGGACACATACTCATACCTTAAGAATCTGATCTCCTTCCTGCAATCCCTCCTGATCAGCTGAGGTACCTTCTTGAATTCCAGCAATAAATATCCCTACATCATTTCCACCAGCCAGCCGTAGACCCACGCTGTCCCCCTTCTTGAATCTCACCATTTTTGTATTAGGACTACAGGATTTACAAACAGAAAGTAAGGCCAGATATTTAGCATATAACAATATTAGGATGCCAAAAGAAAAAAAATTGCAACCCCTCAACAATATCACATTAATAATATTCTTATCTCCTTTCTTTCGCTATGTAGGCAGTATTTACCCGGGTAACCCTTCAGTGAAGGCAGGAAGCAGAAAATATGCATTTTTCAGAGTGGAAAATGAACTAGGAATAGTGACTAAGCGGCATGCACAGACTTGACTGAGCAGGCAAACAGGTCCCTGCTTTTGAAACCCCAAAGTAGCTCCCTACCTACTGTACCCTCTGTCATACGTGAAAACAGACTGAGTTATGAGCAATCATACTTACTGGTTTTTTTCCTATAATCTAAAGAACTGTCATATGAATCAAACCGATACCTATTTTCTTTACTGTTTAACATGTTTGTTAGAAGTCTTCAAATTTTCTTGTAATGAGAAATATTTCGAAGTATAATCTACTGATACATTAACAATCAGTCCTTTCGCATTGCAGTGGGAGAGACTACTGCACTAGGCTCAGCTTTTTTGCTGTCAGAAAAGCTGTATGCCTGAGTGACCTTCCAACTCAGAGGACACTACTTATCTGTCAGCCATTCTCGGTAATACCCTAAGCCTGTATTATAAATTCCCCTTCACCAAAATAATCACTTGATTAATTTGCACATCAATGACAACATATGCAAGGTCCAATCCAGAAAAGATCTGAGAAGAAAATCCATTTAAGAAAATGCACCAAGCTACAGAAAATTTTCAAAACTTAAGGCTTCTCCTTACAATTCCGTCACTCCTATTCCTTCTATTTCTGTATTTGGAAACTCTCAAAAGAAAACATGTAAATTTATTTCCTATTAATAAAAATAAAATAAAACCAAGCTCTTGCATATGTTCCCATGCAAGTCCAGAAACACAGGGTGTTCTATACCTTCCAGGTAGATTCCAGGCAGATATTTCTAAAACTAAGTTGATCTCAAATATCATCAATTAGAAGCCATGTCACCTCTTCTCGGCACTAAGCTATAAAGGGAGTATCACTCCAAATGGGAGACAGAACACAAACCTACGCAGCCAAGAATCACATACTGGTCATTGGAAGAATACTGAGTGCAAAAGACCTCAGCAAGTGCCACCTTACCCATATATTGCTTCATCTTCTGGGCTGGGTTTAAGAATTGTTCGTGTAACTGCTTTTGGCTGAGGCACTAAATGTGAAAAAAAAAAGACAAAAGAAGTTATTGAGATATTGAAAAAGTTATAAATGGCAGCAATTTTTAGCTATCAGATAGCAATCAAACCCTCCAGGGCAAAGATTTATACGGATTTAAAAATCAAGCATGTCTGACTAAAATGCATTTATTTGTATTTTTTTAATTCTTGAAAAAGAAAAAAAAGTTCAAGGAAGAGATATACAACTCTTTCAGGCAAGCTAGATCAGACTTCATTCTTCTGCTTAGGGCCATAGTCTAATAGCAGATGTTCCAGGAGAGTATTTGCTTTTTTCAGGTGGTAATTCTAATAAGCAACTGCTGTCAGACAGTATCAGGTGTTTTTTCCCTGCACCATAAAGCAAAGACAAACCTCTTCTCTGTGTGTCAGGGTGGGGCTGATACAATGAGCATACCAGCTTTGTCAACGTGGTTGAGGGAATAGACATTCTATGGCCAGGGGAAAAAAAGGCAACCAAAATCTTCAGGGTCTGACCTGCTGGGTCATCTTGGTACTTCAGTTCTTTGTTTGAGTCTACAGCTGTGACAGCAGGAGTAGCAATGTCATCAGTTGATCTGAATGGAGTAGGCATTGCTCCCATTCTGGACATCCTACTGGAGGGATCCTCTTTTGCACTAAAAGAGAGAAAGGGAAAAAATGTGTCATGAAACCAGATAAGAATGCATATATTTTAATAACTTCTTTGACAAGCATGAGAAAAATTAACTAGAGAAGACCATTTCTTACTTTGGTTTCTCTTTCAGTTTTTCATTGGATGAATGTGAATCTAGATCAGAATGATGTAATCTGTCATCTTGAGGGGAGAATGATCTGTTTGACTCTATTTCAGAAATATCTGTAAAGACAGTAGCAAATCAAGAAATGCAGGATTAGTTTAAGCTATCTGCTCACCTGATCAGCATGTGTATTTACAAGGTTTTCACATATAGGATACACTGAACATTTCAGCCCACTCATCTCAAGTTAGATTTGACAAAGATTCAAAAAGTGTCTTTTAGTGCTTCCACCTCTCCATCCTCCCAAAATATTTCAGGAAAGTTTCCCACAGCTTTTAAGAGACACTCACATCACACAACTACTTTGAGCATATCACAGATGCGTTAGCTAGTGTTAGCAGGTTTTGATTTGAGGCGTCATGGAGGTTTCCAAACTGAAGACCACCTTTGCATCAACAGTCCTCACACCATTGCCCTTCAGTGGCAAAGGAAACAAGAGTGGCTCTCGGATTTGAAATGCATCTCAGACTTCGCGGTAAAACCTACAGAAAGTTCCACCCCGTATTCTGACACAAGAAAAGCAAGTATCTTGTTCCAAATAATAAAACATTGCGCTCTCCCAAACATTCTGAGCCCTTCCCAAAGCAAGATTATGCTGAGAGATACAGCTCATACACTTGTATAGAACAGGTGCCAGGAATAGAAACCAGTTATCCAGGGGCACTTAATTTCCTCTTGTCCTGACATTTCTTCCCTCCATTTGAATGCTGCCATGAATGTTAATGCCCTTAGAAGGAGAGACCAGTCCAATGCACTTGTTTTTAAAGTTTTTATTAAAGCAACTGATTTGCTTGTTCCAAGAAGTAAGACTGATTTTGCCAGACCAACATTGGTTCTTCTATCTCTGCCCCTTCCTAAAATGTAATTATATGGTTACTACAAAATTATTTTCACCTAAAAGAAGGGGATTTGTTGTTTAATTGACTATTAGTTAAGTTTGTTTGTGTTTCATTATTTTTCTTAAAGAACCGAGTACCACTCTACCACAGCAGAACAATATAAGCTCCATTTTGTCCTTGCACAGAGTCCAGAACTTTGGATCCACATTAAACCTCACCATCCATTTCTGAGTCACTGTCGTTCAATGAAGGAATGTTGAGCAGTGTCTGCTTTTGGTCCCTGAGAACAACCAGCTGGAGTTTCCCACGTGATTTCTCAATCAGTTTTCGGGCATCAGCTAAAGACATGTTCTCTGTCACTGTACCATTGATCTAGACACAAAAAGGCAACAATAACAAACAAGTCTGCATTGTGCTTAAGTTTAACAGTGAACTTGACTATAACATGACTTAGTTCAGAATAACCACTATAACCAGTGGCTGCCTGCCAAACTGCTAGCAGTAAAACCAGAACAGACCTTGAGAATGATATCTCCTTCATGAAGGTTGCCATCTTTGGTTGCTAGGCCAGTACGGGTCATTTCTTTTATGAAGATCTGACTTCCAAGACGGAGTCCATACTCTGGAACCAAGAAGATAATCCACTGTATCTTAAAAGATGAGCAAGGATGCATTTTTTTAAAAACTACACAGTGTACATGCATCAAACACCATTATACCATGAGAAGAAAAAAAAAAAGAAAAAACCACAGGCCTAGTAAACCCACTTCACCCTAAGCTGAGTCTCAAGTACCTGTGCTGCCTTAACAATATGAACAAGCAACAACCCAAATACAACTAGAGCTGGACGACTGGTGTGCACCTTCAACAGCAAAACGTCTTTGTTCTGGAGCTGCTTATTAGCATACTGGACTACCTTCTCTCTGATTCATATTTTGCATGGCATAGAGGGGGAAAAGGGTCAAAAAGCACTAATAGAAGTATTTCTTTTCATCAGTTGCTGCATACTGACCCTGTCCTATCTGTACTCCAGGAAATGCCTTGGTTGTTTCAGGCAAAGGAATTTTTTTTATTCCCCTGCCCCCTTTTTTCCTCGTGATCTAAGTTACTTGGGTCAGCATATTTGTTACTTAAAAAGAAAGGCAACATCCTTAAAAAACATGCGTCCTAGAGTCAAGGAATGTTGTTCCGCTTTAAAAGATCACCACATTTCAGCAAGTCTGCAATGCATCCATATGAATGGCAGAAATTACTATGGTATAGCTAAACATTAAAGTTAACAAATGCACCGTAAATTTCTCCTTGTTTGTATACATATCTGCATTATCTTTACAAGTGGAAACTTTACATGCAGAGGAAGAAGAGGAAGGAGGAAAAAGGATTGTTGCCAGAGTCAATGAAGAAAAGAGATTAGGCTTTTGGCTTTCATTTACACACTTCAATACTCAGCAAAGAAAGGCTGAAATACTGCTATTTCAGTATTTCAGCTGCTGCTATTTCAGTATTCTTCCATGACTAGAACCAACAAACCTTATTAATAAAAGCTGAGTCTACTCTTCACCCTTTCTAGCTAACTCTTTTGTAGATGTGCCAAATGTAATCTGAATCATGATCAGATCCATGTTTTCCATCAGAACCAGAAAAAAAGGGCAGACAAAATGGAAAACCAGTGACACAGAGGCTTGAAAAGACTAAAATGATGTGGGTGAAAAAGTCTTTTTTCAAAGGTAAAGTTCAAGGTGCTGGGGAAAAAGTATTCCAAATCTGCCAGGAAGAGTGAAAGAACAACTTTCAGTTTAAAAAGTGAACACTTAACCCGTAAAAGCAGAAAATAATTCAGCTCTTCTCCTTTCCCCACCAAAACCCGTGCTGTAGTGGAAGTTGACTCCTCCCCTGTTATACTCGCCTTCATTATGTCTGCCTTTTGTTAAGAGGACACTGATCGGTGCACTCTGATCCTGCGGTCCTAGGTACTCATGTTGGTGGTGTATTTCAGGTGAAGGACTGCGGGAACGAAGCCTGTCCCGACTACGACTCCTCATTTCCCTCCCATATCTAGGATCAGATAAAGATCCGTGACTGTAACTGGGTGGGCTGTAGTCTCCTCTGTAGTCTCGTTCATAGCCAGCATCCCCATCGATGCTCCTTCCCCTGCTTCGATCTCTTCTATAGTCTCGATCCAAGCTCCTGTCAACACTCCTACCACAACTTCGATCACGGCTGTAGCTGCCTTCCCTGTCACGGTCTCTGCTTCGGTTACGCCCTCGGTCTTGCTCATCTCTATAGCTCTGATCCAGGTTGTTTCCCCAGCTTTGGCTGCGCCCTCCGTTTCCACTGTGCCAGCTTCTCTCGCTATAGCCACTTCGAGCACTTCTGCCGTCAAACTCTGCATGGTCATCCATTACATCTAAAGCTCTGTCCTCATAGTCAAGGGAGGGGCTTCTCTGCAGCGCAGCAGCCTGCACTTTCCTTGGTCTTTTCACTACCTGTTCAGTACAATAGAAAACAAACAAACAATCAAACTCCTATCAAAGATCAGAATCTGAAATTGAACAGATGAATATTCTTCATGTGTCAAATAGAGATTGGGGGAAAAAAAGGAGGAAGAACAATGTTCTATTTATTATTGGACAAGTTCTGTGTATGCAGAACATCATTTGCCTCATGTAACTTCTATTTTGTACCACTCGTTATTCAGTAAAATAAACATAATAAAATAAACATTTTATTCTCAATTTTTCAACACGACAACTTTGTGATACTGTTGATTAATTTCCATTTGTTTCACCTGCAGAAACTATATCTTTATTTATTTTGTACTTTGCATCTGGCAAAGGACTGCTTGCTTTGTGCCTTTAAAGTACACTTTATAGGAGAAAAACAAAATCCTGACTGGTTACCCAGGTACATACCACCGTACACTGAATACATTTGGAATTTACTTACAATGGTGGCCACTTTTCCACTCTTCCTAAGCTGCTGAACAGCAAAAGAATGTAGAACATTTTCCATCGGAGTCCCATTAACTATGACCACTCGGTCATTTTCTCTGGAAACAGGGAGGGAGATAAAAAAGGAAAAAGATGATTTAAGAGGAGTCTTCATGAAAACAGCAGAACAAAATTTCCTTTTTTTTTCCTCTTATTTTTCAGAGGAAACTTATGTATTTCATTCAGTTTAACAAGGAGTTTTGCTTTAAAACTGTGTTTGCTATATAAACTCTACAGTATCTGAATACTAGAAGCAGCTTTCAGAACACCTAAAAATTAGACATTGAGCAGCACTATCTTTGTGTATATACTGTGTTCAGCTTAAGTACCTTGCCATAATATTTTTTTAAAGAACATCTGTTATGAGTATTAAAATCTTTTTTTTTTTTTTTTTTTTAGTTCCTTTAGGACTCCTAGTTTTTCGCACCTTGTGCTAGACTTCTTTCACATAAGAATTTCACAAAAGCTTCAAACTGCTGCAGCCATACCAGTATTTAGGTAAATATTGACAAGTACAACTGCTGTACATTTTTCTGAAAGTTTGGTGTTCAGGTCACATCTACTCTGTAGAAAGGTGACTGGGAGAAAAAAAAAACCCAACAAAACGATAATACACAAGAAGTCCTCCCTGCCCTAAAACATAAGCCAACTGAAATTACTAACTTCTCTGTTCAGACCTCCTGCATACCAAATAGACCACTAACACCTAACTCACCTAACCCGCTATGGAATAGCCCCATAACACTGATTAATTTAACCCCATAAATTTCATAAAGGCATTTCGATGCAAAAAGTGAAAAAAGATTTAAAAACCCCCAAAGTACCACTCCTCACGCTCCTCATATTAGTTTATTCTGGTGACTACTCAGTTACAGTCAGAGCATTAGCTCAACAAATTACAGGTTACTTTGCCATTTTCTGCTAGATAAAAGAAATCTTTGCTACCAACTATTTTATCTTCATTATAATCAAATCGCATCACAATCTTCTTTTTAAATAAGAAGATTATATAATCCAAGAGTCCATCTGTAAGGCACTCTAACTCCTAAATGATTTTTGTGCCTCTCTTCATACCCTTCCAATTCCTTTTAGTGGGTAAGTATGCCAGAACAGCATGCTATATTTCAGTATCAGCTTCATCCACGTTTATGCAAGAATCTAAATAGCTCACTGGACAGTCCATACATCCAAAGCCAGTATTGAACTTAATGTTTTATATTATTTGAAGAGGTCCATTTACAGGTGCTCATTTTACCCTAAAAATGATGACATGATGGTTTTTCCCATACACTCCGAAGGTTAGACCTATATTCCTTGATTTGTTGGAGGAATAGCTTTGTCTTCATTTTTCTTCAGAATGTGTTTTGTCTGAAAGTGCCCAAATATCTTGGTATTCCCTTGCCATCATCAATTTACCTATGATCTTTCATAATTTCTGGACATGACCTCATTCCCAAATCACAGGTGATTATGGAACAGGAGGGATGACAGTGGTGATGTGCTGGGATCACTGGTACAAAATGTAGGATTTGTACACTTAGGTTAAAAATTATTTGTTACATGCTTTACAATTACCCTTTTATTTAGTTACTCAACAACTCCCATGTCAGCCATTTCATTTTCTGACCAAAAATAAATGTTTGGCAAAAGGGACAGAATCTAGTCTCTTGAATTACTATTGCTGCTCAATTACTTGGCATTCTTCCAAATTGTCTAGGCCTCATCAGGCATTTCAGGTCAAAGGACAAAAAATTGATGTAGCATAGAAACTCAGCCTACAGATTGTTTGTACATGATAGCAGCTGCCTCACCAAGGATGAAGTTATCAGAAAGACAACAGAAAATCTTTATTTCCATAGTTTTTTCCTTTCAGGTATAAAATAAAGATTTAGCAAACCTTCTTTGGGCTGACTTCAGTAATTCTTGGAAACTAATGACTGATCACTAAGGTGTTTACTGGAGGAGGAACAAGGAGGATGTTTTCAGATACTAAGTATTTCTACTGTTTCTTTAAATGAATGCAATCTTGCAAGAAACATATTTAATTGTTAAAGACTTTACAACAGCACTGGAATTGAATGTCTTACCAAATAGCAACTAACATCTCTACGTAGGGTTTACTTGCTTTGTTGTTTTTGGATTTTTTTTAAAGAGACATCTAGATATTCAAGAGGGCACCAAATCTTGAGGTGATTAAATGATTAGGATTTCAACCAAGTCTGTCTAAAGGTTTTATGTATTCTACAGCCATGCCCCTCAAAATGCCAGACAAAGAAAAAAGTGCTTACTGAAGTAATCCATCTGCTGGACCACCTGGAAGAACATCCGAAATGACTATTGATGTTTCACCATTTTCAAAATGAGGGTTATCTCTGCCGCCAGAAACTGCAATCCCAAATCCTCGTTTTGAATCCTTTACAACAAAACCAAACACAACAAAATTTGAATACATTGACAGAAATTTTGACAGGGAGAAAGAAGTGGAACATTAATGTTCTTGTGATGGCACTCTAAATAGGTATTATTTTAAATATGATAGCTGCATGCAGAGCGCTTCAGAAACACACAGTACCTCTAGATTTAAGAAAGATTAGATTTACACATCCATGTATCAAGATGACAAGTTCCCATCTTCCAAAACGTCTACAGCCTTATGATTGTTAGTAATTAAGTAAAGAACTCACTAAATTTGCCTGCATTTTGCTTCACCATCCCATGGGTTATTTATATTAAATTTATTGTTAGGTAAATCTATTTTGTTAGTGATGCTTTGGAAAGTGAAATAGCTTTCCCAGGATCTCATCTTCATTATGACTGCTAAGTAGTTTGTGACGACTACTTACTCCTCAATCAAAATAACAAGATCATGGTTGATTACAAAGAGCAAGTAGTGAGCTTGTGCACTGTCTATATGATCATTCTCTGTCACAATCAACTATTTTAAATATGTAAATTATGTCAGACCTGTCATCATAGAAATAACAGATCCATAGAAGTCCTAAGACAGCATTCATAAAACCAAAGAAATGCTTCACAGAATGCCAAGGAAGCATGT
Organism: Callaeas wilsoni; assembly: GCA_013398955.1. NCBI lineage: Eukaryota > Metazoa > Chordata > Aves > Passeriformes > Callaeidae > Callaeas > Callaeas wilsoni. The sequence goes on along the minus strand of VWPU01014787.1, from coordinate 57,978 downwards.
TGATAGCACTAAACCTGAGAAATGTTAGTGTAACTGAACTGCTGACAGCAGGGTGAGCACAAAAGCACACAAGTTTAATTTTATCAGCTATTTAGCATACGCATCATATAACTAAAAATTACAAACTATGCTACATTTGAACAAAATGTTTAACGTAGTGGCAAAGTAACAAATCAAATTAAAGTCATGGTTTTCCCCGAACACCCACTCAGCATGTGCAGTTCATCATATGTCAACTCGTGTTCCACTAATGCCGACAGTAAGTGATTATTTCTTTGAGGAGGAAAAAAGAAATGTGGTTTTCTTTTAAAACAGCACTTCACTTGCTGCACCTTAGTTTTACAGGAAGCAGTTTGATGCCTTACACCAAAACAACAGAGATTCAAAATAATGGTAAAATGCAATGGTAGTGGCTGATACAGCAAATTCAGCAGCCCTTTGCCATCTCAGTAGGCTAGGTCTGTCTCTGTGGTAAAGAAGTAATGCTAATTTACCTGATTTCTGAGATCTGAAATGCTGGAAATTACAGGAACTAAGATCTTCTTCAGCAGTGTTTCTCCTGTCTACCTCTGTAACCTAAAAACCAACCCCTTCTCAACCATACTTTCTCGCATGTAGAAACAAGCTATGTAGAAAAGTTTGCTTTTTCACCTTGGGTCATCAAGTTCAGAAGACGTGAAAAATCTTGAGCAGAAAAATCTTCATTGCAGAAGACGTGAAAAATCTTGAGCAGCTCAGTACAGGCTGCTCACTGAACCCACATCATCAGAATAGCTGGGAAGACTACCACCACCAAAGCCAAAGTGCACACCTTGTACTGTGGTGGGCCAGCCTAGCTATTAAAGAACACAGGCACAAGTGCTCTATTTTCTTTAATTCTAAAGGACTCCACTTGATGAGATACTTCCTCTTAAAAAAACCTTTAGAAGTGACACCTAGAGTCCATCTGTTTTATACATTTTAATGACAGTGTTTTTCCAGTGGATTCTACACTAGTAGATATTAAAGTATATTAAAAAAATAAAATCAGTGGAATCCTGTTCTGTGATTATTACAAAGCTTGCACATTAACCTCAGCCTGCTTGATAGAACCATCTGCTTTACTTTTAAAGCTCTTCAATAATGAATTTAGCTATGTGGCTGACACATGGTATATTATACTGTCATTAGAAAGACCAAACAGTAGCAAATATGGCACTTGAATTGTTCATTGAATTTACTCTTAACATTAAAGACTCACACTATTGTATGAGTAGCAGCTAAGTTTTAAAATAAAAAACATATCTGATTTGGACAATGAAGTAATCCTATTCTAGACTCAGATGTGCTAATAACATCTATTGCAAAACATATTCAGAGTAAACCAGTGCTTGAATATTTGAAAACTAAAAATATAACAGGCACTCACTCACCTTTTGTAAGGTCACTGTGTACTGTTCCCATATCAGCTCTTCCATGCCTGGGGCCTGTTGCACACAGAAACCAATTAGTAAGACACACAGCATATAACTATTTAAATTAAAATGTGAAATACCCCACTAAAACACAGGTTTAAAAATAATTTGCATATTCTAATATACTGGGAGAGTTAGCATGAAATTCATGTATTTCAATTAAAGACAATTTTTCTTTAAAAAGGAAAAAATATTAATAGGTCCAGGGTGGTAGAATCTCTTCACGTTTCACTGATTTAACAGCTCATTTTGATTTTCTGGAAAATCCTTATTCAGGAAAAGCATTTAATTCAGATCAACTAGCATTCTATAGCCCTGATTCAAATAACACATAAAATACTTATGGAAGACATTTCTGTCCCAGTATGCAGTAAGATTAATGGTTGAAACTGAGGTTTTCAAAACGAACTAGACTTCAGATCTCTTGCATCCTGTTCATATGGATTTAACAAAATGTTTTGTCCACTATGAATTACATAACTAAACATTTAGGTTCCCATTAAGAAATTAAATTTTACAGGAAAACACAATACATCACTATATAGCGCAGGTATAGCCATTTCTGTGACATTTCTCGGAAACACTTTTTTCCACATTTCCAGTTAAAACTAATCATGAACCGATCACTTTATCTTGAATGATATAACCTGAAATCTTTCCAACATCACAGCTTAAAATATAATACAGAATAATCACCCAGCTGTGATGCATCATATAGTACACAGCCAGCCCCTGCATTGTCTGCCCTGCAAACCTAGGAGAAAAATGAGGCACATTTGACACACTGCAAACATTTCAAAATGGAAAGCACCCAATGCAGAAGGAAAGTCCAGGCATCGCATAAGTATGTGCATGCACATACTCAAGGCATAGGTTTTATTTGTTTTTACTGAAAGTGGTATTCCTTTATCTCAGAAAACTGAATTTCAGACAGAAGCTCAGTTCAGACTTAACGGTCTTTTTAAAGGCATCATAGGGAGTACTGACAACTGAACTCCAAAACAACAGACAGAGAAGTGACACAAGAAGGTTTTGCTTGTACTTTAAGGCATCCCTTGCATTTCAGAGTAAGACTTCTGGCAGTGCACAACTGTTCAGCAAGCTATGGATGTTATTTTTCATATGCAAAAAAAGCCTTTGATGCATAGTTCCAGTTGATTCTGTGCACCCCAAAGAGAAGCTAGATTTACATTTTCCATTGCACATTCACTGTATTGAAAAACAAACTTAAAAATAGTCCTGCTCAGAGACCCTGAAGGAATACGCAAAACATTCAGCATTCTTACCAGGAATTTTACAACACTGAACAGTGTTAAATTTCCACTGTTCTGCCAGAAAATGAACAATGCTTTCCAGTTTCCAGAATCTCTGGGGTCTAATTAAAAAGAAAATTAAAAATAGATGCAGGACGTGATAGCTTATATTAAAAATAATACATATAAGTAATTGCTTCTAAATTTTGACTTGTCTAGATCAGACAAGAATGTGTTCATAACTATTAGTATTAAAACAGATGTGTCCTGGGGTCAGTGTTGAATATGCTGAATCACATAGTGAAATTATTTTATCTGATACTACCATTTAACCAGCTAACATGTCTAAGCTTTCAGCTATCTGAAACTGAACTCAATAGATATAGTCCCTTACACAGAGAATCTCTGCCACAAATGAAAAATTCCTCCTTAACTAAGCTCTTCTTTGGAACTGCTGTGATGCTGCCGTAAATGGAAGCGACTAGGCTTGCTCGTCTGGCATGCAGGAAACAGTTTACCTACTACTGACCCTTCCTACAGTCCTGCTTTTCTACATATTTTTAAGCTCTGCAAAAAATGAGTCTGTGCTGAAGAGAGGCCTAAGTGTCATTTAAATTCCATTTGACTTCACTGAATAAAGTTTTAGAAATGAAAGTCAGTACCAAATGATGGGTAAAATTTGAAGGATAAACAGGTGGGTTCAAATTTTGTAGAAGCACGAAAGACGGAAAATCTTTTCCATCCTCCTCTTGGTAAAAAAGCCTCAACAACTTACATGTGTAACACAAACATCACTTAAATTCAGTTTGCACTGTATGCAGCTCCTACTGACACTACCTCCCAGCCAGGAATACTGAGGCCAGCTCTGAGCAGCTCCAAGAGTAAGGCAGGCAGAATGCAGTTGTGGGGAGCTTACTATCCATGGGGACAAAGACAGGCCTGAGAAATGACTCCTTATTCAGTAAAACACTGCAGGAAAAGGACTGAGAAAAGCACTGTAAAGATATCAGGGATGGATGTAAGGATATGAAACAGGAAACTTACGGGAATTTCCTTCCAGAAAACTAGGCCTTCCATGACCAGTGGCATAAGGATAACCTTGTGCACAAGTGGAGAGATGTATTGGGTAGTAAACCAAAGCATCATAAGCCTACAGAGTTAAGTTTACTTTGCTCTGACAAATGAGTCTTACGGTATCTGGTCAAAAAAAAAAAAGTAGTAAGAATGAAAGAGAAACTACTGCCTACAGACAATAAAATTAATTAGGTCTTGCAAGATGCCAAGCCTATAGTATCATCTCATTTGTACCTAGAAAAAGTTCCTCATAGTATCAGCGACTGTTTCAGGTACATTCTGTGTAAATTTTGGGGGTTTATTTTTACCTTGAAACTGGTACTGAAAATTAAACAAAAGATAATTAAGCAATTCAGTTTTAAATTCACAAGTATTTGTTAAAGTAATCCATTTTTTGAAACGGCTCCTTGGGAAATTGTCTCCCATTTGCTGTATGCTACATCAGGGAAGGAAAGCACACTATGTTCTTGCAAAGCTGATTTTGTACAATGTAATTACCAAGACAACAGGACTAGCTCTGCCGTACTGATAAAGCAATGCAGGCTCTGCAACACAGTTCAGAGAACTGAATGGTCACCTTGGAAGCCCGTAAGGCAAAAAAAACCCTCTAAACAATAATCTCTTTAACATTATAAAATGTACTGCTGCTTGCCATTGTCACAATGCTAACCCATACCGTCAGAGTAATGGAGAAGAGAAGATTGAGAGGGAGGGAGACTATAAATGTTACAGATCATCAGTCAGGGACTTGATCAAAACTAATATCTAAGTCTCCACCCGAATTGCGAAATTCCTGTACTCCACATTTAGTGATGTGACTCTCCTCTGAATGCATCAAGTGATGAGTTATGAAAAGCCTTCATCACCTTTCCAATTTCTTCATACTTCATCTGTAAGGAAACACAAAGGGATCCTGAGCAGCTTGTGCATCCCTTACAGGATCGCAGTTTCACTGCAAGATTGCACACCAAAACACTGGAGAGAGAAAGGCAGGCAAAATGGTTAAGAACCCCACCTCCAGTTACTAACAGTAACTGTTTTACAAGTCCACCCAGGTTTCACAAAGACAACAGGCTACCTGCAGTAAATGCAAATCATTGTCATTAGCTGGTCTAAATTTATTAAGGACTACAGTCAGTTCATTTCTAACTAGAACACTGTAGTCAGAATTTGCTTAAATCTGTCTAATGCTCATATACTAAAATGACAGGTGCTTTCTGAATACCCGAAATAGACTGCTCAGTAGAATCTTTGGCAGGAAACTAGTCAAAGTGCTAAAATCGGCAGTGTGCAACAAACAGGCAGCTGTTGCAGCTCTAGCTGACAGTCATCAGATTTACGCAGTTACTTGCTACTGAGAGATCACCGAAGACAACTTCATTCACACTGAAAGAAGAACAAAACCAGAAGACCTGCCACAACAATCATCTGGCTATAAAAGTGAGCTGGAGAGGGGAGGGATATATGAGGGGAGGAGGGGAAGAAAAGACGCAGAGCAAGATGCAACAAAAAGCAACTCACGTGCCCTTTCAAAATCCCCAACTTTTTGACTGCATGTGACCACATTCTCTGCAGAGCTTGAGCTGTCTTCATTGTTGCAGGATATAATCTGTGAGGGAATGCCGTACATCCCGTCTTTTCATCTGTTTCCACCACTCAACACGGTTATGTAATTCTAATACAATAGTGGCCTACATACTTGAACAAATCCTGCTGTCAGTTTCACACAGAAACACATCAAAATCACAGCAAGGAAATGTACTGTGAGTTTAACTAACTCCCAGTTTCAGAGATCCCAGGAAAATGCAGTGCTGTAATCTTATGTTTATTTGTTTGTTTTTAAATGAAGTGTCAAAAACAGATCACTATGCAGCACCTTATTCTTCTTCCAAGCACATACGGGTTCACCCTCGCTGGGAATCTAATTTAAACTTGAAAGAAAAAAGGCTTAAGAAGCACAGTGCAGATGATTTTAAAATTCATATATTGACTATAGTATTTTATAGTTCTTGCAGAACTGTGTGGGCTTGGCTCCAGCAAGCAAAAAGAGAAATAAAGACATAATTATACTCACTGCAAATAACAGTATTTGCCCTCAAACATTTAGTAAGGTATCATTTGTAAGAACGATAAGCTAATCGTACAGCCAAACAGACAGGTTACTTTATTGGAAAATAGGTCAAGCTATCACTTCCATTTATGCTGCATGAATGCTGTGAAATTTAAGCCTCAAGTGAACTTTTCCCCTAGACTTTATGTAAGTTTCACAGGCATTGAACAGATAGGAAGACATGCCAAGTTTTGTACACAATGCTAACCAAAACCCCCATACATAGATTTCATTTTTCACTAGTAGACCAAGTTTAACTGCTAAAGAGTATTAAGTCAGACAGCAGTGGAAAACGTGAAGGGTTGTGTTGCTGGTTTTTTGGTGGGTTTTTTTTGGGGGGGAGGAGAAGCCACAGAGGGACAATGCATGTGTTCAAGTTTTTCCATTCAAAATGAAGACTGAATTCAGCATTCTGCGTTTTGACTGTGACCCCACCTCAGCACTGGCCAGCAGAACTAGGATGAAGAGAGGCTTGCATCTTCATCACTGAGCTGCCAAGAGTGAACACCAAGGGGATCCAGGGGAAGCACACTGACACCAGCCCCCGACTCAGGCTACCCACCTGGAAGCGAGTAAGACTTTTCTTAGAGTTTGGTCAAAATACTTTAGAATCTCCATCAACATTTCTAAAGAGCAAACACATTCCTCTCAACAGAGTCACATTCACAGCTTCCAAAACTGGTATTTATTTATTTATTTTTAGAAAAAGGGCAGGAAAAAGAAACAAATATAAGCATGTCTTTGAGATTTCTCTAGCCCTGTTTTCTTAGCTTTTCTGTTTTCCTCCCCCTTGCCCTGAAAAATGCTTCAGAAGCACTCTGAATAGAGAAGAAAAGACCACAATGACACAGAGAATAAAAATGGTGAAACATTATCCATGAGCTGTAGCAGTTATAACAGCAAGGACTCTTCTTTCTTGGTTTTGGACTATTCTTTTTCTCTGAAGGAACATAATGAGAAAAACAGATGGATTGCCTCTGCCAAAATTTAAAATGAAAGTTTTCTGAAAAGAAATTTTTAAAAATAATCAGGAAATCTAGGAATATTGCTGCAAGTGAAGAGACCAGACAGTTAACAGAAAGATGCAGGTGTTTGCATTTGGATGGTTAATTTTGAAGGAAAACAGTATCGCCAGAAGAGGAATACCTCAATTCAATTCTTTTAAAGTGAGATAGAAAAATATTTCAAACAAGCATTGTCTCAGACACTGTCCTTTCACTTTACCTGTATGCCTCTTCACAAAGACTAACTATAAAGGGGAACTATAGCCTACCTTCACTCCTAGCACAAGATTACCAAGGCAATTACAACCCTTTTACATATCACACCTATTATCCACAGATATTTAAAACTGAAACTCTTTTTAAAAGCAAGCTCAATTCCAATGACAGATACAGTCCAGTTCTTTCTGGGAGTCTATCCTGACAATGAAATGTTCATGAATCATGTGGGGAAAGAAAACTAAGCATGATGATCTAGTTTATAAACTGGGGAAGGTGAAAAGAAAAAGAGAGAGCTCAGAAAACTCAACAGAGCAACCTCAGAATGCCACAACAAAATCTTACAGCAGCAGGCTGCATCTCTCCACTCACCCTGGTGAAAGTTTTACACCTAGCACTGTTTTGATCTCTTCCTCTACAGACACGAAGAAAAAGGGTGTTTCCTCACACATAATCTATACAAGCAAGACATAATCTGTCCAAGCAAGCAGAAAGGACACCTGAAACAGTCTTGTTGGCTCCCTTATGGAAGTAACACAAAAAGAGAGGTCCTTGCCCTCCAACTTTTCCTGTCCCCCTTCATATGCTACTATGGATGTAAGCATAGAAACCTTAAAAGCTGAGTCCAGGTTTTCCCTAAAGACAGACTCCTAAAATGAAGACAATCAAGAACTTCAAGCTTAACTGAAAGCTACCCACTTGTAAAAGACAGAGGGGGAGGGACTCTTCTAGCCACTGACAGGAGCAGCCACGTGAAGGTACTCCAAAGCTGCATCAAGACAGTAATATTCCTGGTCTCAAAGACCACGTACACTATCACAGGAATCAGAAACTGCCCTTACACGTCACCTGCCCTCATAAAGACTATTACAATGGACAAAAAAGGATGGCCCTAGATTTACAGGCTTTCCAAGATCCTGATCCACTTCAATTTCTGGGTGACACTAAAGAAAAGCCCTCTGTAGAGAGTGGAGGCTCAGTGAAATGCGAAGCAATCTATACATCAGAGTGTGGTGTGAAGGACCACATCTCCTCATTTTCAGCTGAATGTCACAGCCTAGGTTATGAAAGATGTCTACAAGATGATGATGATGTAACACAAGTTGCATAGCCAGAACTTGTCAAGTATTCTTAATATAGTGACAAGTGACTGAAGAGGAACAGGACCTTTACCAGGCCTTTCCCCTGCAGCGAGGAAGCCACTTGGAAGAAGGCTCCAACTGACATGTTCCAATGAATTATCTGTGTATGATACAGCAGACCTTTGATTAGGATCCAGGAAAATGAGAAAATCTACTTTTACCCATGGATCTTTCACAATACAGCCAACATCTCACACAAAAGGAGGTACCTTCTTTTCTAGCAATAAATGCTCTGATTCAGAGAAGCATATCCTATTTTTAATATAAGTTCCTGCACCAATACAGCAACTCCCAGAAAAGCAACAGATCCTCCTCAAGAAACAGGTTCCCAGAATGATGAATGGCTCAGATTACAGAAAGAGAAGTGATAAAAAATGGTTTGCAAAAGATATCCACTAGAAGTAACAGATAATTGCTCTTCAACAATGGCAGAAATCCCTTCTCTTTCCTCCTAGGGACACAAAGAAATGTAAGGTACAGCTCCATGTTAAAAGATCATCAATTCTACTTTCACATTCCAGTAAAATCAAAACAGTTGTTAACATCACAATGGGTTATATTATCAGGATGCAGGAAGTTGGGAAAAAAGTCACAAACTGTACACATAAGTATACTTCTGCACTGGAATGGAAATTTTTAAAGGAGAAAGAAAAAAATCACATAGAAATGAGCTGTGCAGACAATCCTTTCTTCCTCTTCCCTCTAATGGAAAATTATCACTTATATTATAAAAGGTTTCCTTTCACCCAAATTACTCAACAAGAGCAAGTATTAGCAAAATACTTTTGCTCTAATTTCAAGGTAACAAACACATTCATCAGCAACCTGGTCTAGTGGAAGTGGTCCCTGCTCATGGCAAGGGGGTTGGAATTAGATTATCTTTGAAGTCTCTTCCAACCAAATCATTCTGTGATTCTGTGTATTATCAGACTTTGTGTGAGAAACATTTTTTTACAAAATGCATATAGAAACAGCAATATGAAGAGCTGCCTAAAAAGATCTAAAGAAAACATATATAGAGCATAATGTTTCTAAAAATGTTTCATACATATGATAAGTTCAATGTCACTATACAGAAACACAAACCATTTTTCATGTAAAAGACAAGATATTGTTTAAAGCTTTTCTTAATCATGTTTCACCCAAAAGTTACCATTCACTTGCTATAAATTGTAAATTCTATCTAAAACAGTACTGGCAAATACTGCATGAAGTACAATAAGCCTATTCCAGGCATTCACAAACCAATCTTTACTTTTTAAGTTTCATGAAAACTTTTAAAATTATCAAATGAGAACTGTTAACTAAATAATAATGAAAGGGTCTTTCATTTCACTTCTTTCAGGAATAGTATGAATCCATCATAACAACAATGCCCACAGTCATTACTTGACACTGTGCTCAGCACTATTTCACTATGAATTTTGCTTCCAGTTAGCAAAACTACTGCTTCTTACAAATTACCTGGTACCAAAGCTCTCAGCTGCAGAGCCAAGAGCATAGTTTAGGTTGCTTAACTTCAAGTCAAGTAGCCTAAGCATTGTGCAAGGAAGCCAACACACAGATTTCCTCCATTTCTGTCAAATACAAGTCTTGTAGGAAAACAGCCCCTGTAATCGGAAAACAGGGATCAACCTTCTCCCACTGTGGGAGTTTTAGCCAGCTAACAGATGAGGAAGAACCTGGGTGGCAGAACCTGCTTTCATTTCTACCTGTTGTTGCACTACGACACAGTAAATGACTTCCAGACTGCAGACTGAAGCAGAATCCATTCCTATCCAGAACTGTGGAGATGAAGGGCAACAGCACTGTTCATTAGACTACTGAGAATATTAATTGACAAATGCATCTAGGTTTCATTTGCATTGTAGTCCTGATATTAACATTCACAGCCTAATGCCCCAGATCTCCCAGTGCACAAAAAATTGTTTCCATCCAAAGGGGATGGATGGAAAAAGGCTGCACACACAGAGAAGATCTGTGCTGATCTGAATCTTTGACAAGTTGTGTGCTTTTTAATGCAAAATGTATCACTTCGTCCAGCTCACAGCATTTCAATGACAAACGATGCTTAAATGTAATGAAGGGTATCACACAATCCGCCCAGGGCAGCAGCTTCTGCAGCAGCATTCTTCAAATGGCTCACAGTGATGAAACAGCATGCCCAGTCGAGGGAATTTTTGCAGGAATTTGCCCAAGCATAGGAAAAAAACACACATCAAAACTGAGGCATGGGATTTGAGTTTTGTAAACATTTAATTTTTCTGCAATTCCAAAATAGAAAGGCACTAACCTGGACACTGAAAAGAAGACAGTAAAGAATGTGGCATAAGGCATCTTTTTGCTGGATTATACCATAGGGCACATAATCTCTGAAAAGTTTTGTTTTGTTTCAACTCTGTATTAAAGAAACACCTAAATAAAAATGGGGAGGCTGCACATATAAATATCTGAGTAATGCATACACTAGACTCTTTGGGGAAGGAAGAAAAAACCAACTTTTTTGAGGGGGAATTTTTCTTCTGTTCAAGACAGTAAGATACTCTCTAGGAAAACTGTATTCCCTACATATTTTTACCAAACATTTACCAATTACATTGAAAATTTTCAGAAGGCAGGACAAGCATTTTTAAAGGACGGAAGGAAAGAAAGAATCAGGGGTTTTTTAAAATATTTTGAGGTCAAGTCACAATTCACCTTAGAAATAGCTTATGAAAATCTCAGGTGGGCTGTATTTTTATTTTGTTCTTTTGCTTTCTAGGTGCTTTCTTCTCAGACTTGTCAAAGTTTCCGTGCCTCTAAAAATGAACACCTTTGGAAGGTTCTCACAAGACCAACACCCCTTTTCATCTTTGGCTAGGCAGTTTTTCCTTCCCAAACACACAACCTCATAGGCTGGGTACAGCTTCGTGTGGTACGAACTAAACAAATTCTTTCTGACTATAACAATTTCCACACTCCTCTTGCTCATTTACATGCAGCCCCTTGACTCACTCTGTGAATTCTGCTGTTTAGTTCTTAAAAGCAAGCCAAGACAGCTTTCTAAAGCCACAAAAACATGCTCATTTTTTCTCACTGAATTACTCTCTTGCCATTTCTGTCAGCTGAACTGGCAGGCCAAGGGAGATGGCAGAACAAATCTTAGAACTCTGCAGCTAGGATCAACTTGGACAACAGATGAGGCTTCACTTTTAAGGATGTACCAGGAAAACAAGATTTCATAAAAGGCACAGATTAAATCATAGAATTGTTTAGGTTGGAAATGGCCTCCAAGATCATTGAGTCCAGCTGTTAACATAACACTGCCAAGTTCACCACTAAACCATATCCCTAAGAGTATACCTACATGGCTTTTAAATACCTCCAGGCATAGTGACTCAACCACAACCCTTGGCAACTTGTTCCAATGTTTGATAATCCTTTCCATGAAGAAACTTTTCTTAATATTCAATTGAAACCTCCTTCTGGCACAACTTGAGCCTATGTCCTCTCATTTCGTCACTGGCTGTCTGGGAGAAGAGACTGACCCCCACCTGGCTACACTCTCCTTTCAGGCAGTGGTAGAGAGGAGTAAGGTCACCCCGATCCTCCTTTTCTCCAGGCTAAACACCCCTAGCTCTCTCAGCTGCTTCTCACAGGACTTGTACTCCAGACCCTTCACCAGTTCTGTTCCTTTTCTCTGGACACACTCCAGCAATTCAATGCCTTTCTTGGAGTGAGGGGCCTAGGACTGAGCACAGGATTTGAGGTGTGGCCTCACCAGTGCTGAGTACACAGGGACAATCATTTCCCTCATCCTGCTGGCCACACTAATCCTGATACAGGCCAGGATGCCTTTGGCCTTCTTGGCCACCTGGGCACGGCTGGCTCATGTTCAGCTGCTGTCAACCAGCACTCCCAGGTCCTTTTCTTCCGGACAGCTTTCCAGCCATGCTGCCCATGGCCTGTTGCACTGCTTGGGGTTCTGATCGAAGTGTAGGACCCATCCTTTGGTCTTGTTGAACCTCATGCTATTGGTCTTGGCCCATGGATCCAGCCTGTCCAGAACCCTGTGCAGAGCCTTCCTACCCTCCACCAGATCAACACTCTTGCCCAACTTAGTGCCATCTGTCTTGATCATCGAGTAACATATTAAACAGGACTGGAGCCACTACTGAGCCCTGGGGAACTCAACTTGTTACTGGCAATCAGCTGAATTTAACGCCATTCATTACCACTCTTTGGGACTGGCCATCTAGCCAGGAGCATGGAAAGAAAGAAAAAGAGAAAAAGTCTCCTAAAGGAAAAGACAGGAATATGGAAGTTCTCAAATGGCTTTAAGGCTACCTAAGAGTATGAGAAAATATATTATACATTTATTGATTGTCCCACTCTATTCTGTGCTGGTGTGGCCCCACCTCAAGACCCGTTTTGGGCACCACAATACCTCAAAAGATATAAAGCTATTAAAGAGCATTCAAAGAGCATCCAAGATGGGGAAAGGCCTCGAGGGGAAGCCATACGAGGAGCAGCTGAGGTCACTTGGTCTGTTCAGCCTAGAGAAGAGGGGACCGAGGACAGACCTCACTGCAGTTACAACTTCCTCATGGCGGGAAGAGGAGGGGTAGGCACTGATCTCTGCGCTGTGGTGATCAGTGACAGGACCTGAGGAAATAGCCTGAAGCTGTGTGAGGGGAGGTTTAGGTTGGGTATTAGAAAAATATTCTTCACCCACAGGGCGTCTGGGCACTGGAACAGCTCCCCAGGGCAGTGGTCACAGCACCAGCCTGACAGAGTTCACGGAGCATTTGGAAAATGCTGTCAGGCACACGGTGTGACTCTTGAGATGTCCTGTGCAGGGCATATATTTTACACTATATATTTATAGATCTATTTTATTTACACATATTTGCACACTAAATATATGCCCCGTGGCACAGACGACCAGAAAGCAAGCCTGCTCCCTTCCCCCCCGGCCATGCTGCATGTTACAAAGGCTTACGAGCACCAGGAGCAGCGTTGCCACTTCCCGCTGAATCTGCAGGGGCACTTTAAAGCCGCGAGCAGGCAGCACCAAACCCAGCCGGCAGCCAGACGTGAGCCGTACTCCCGCAGAAACGCTGCCCGGTCGCGCCGAGCAGCCGGCGCGCCGCGAGGCGGCTCCAGCGGCGCTTCCCGGCGGCAGGAACAGCGGCGCACCCCGCGGGAGCCGCCGCGCGCCCGCCGCACCGCGCTCGCGTGCCTCGCGCTGCCGTCCGAGTGACGGGCGTCACCGTACTCCGGAGAGGTTAAAAAAAAACCCGAGAATTCTGATAGGATTTTGGCCCAATTTCAAAACTTTCCTTTCATACTAAAGACGGCAGAAAACAAATTAATGTTAAAACAAAATTGTCAGGTGCTTTCTGTTGTCTTTCTTTCATCTCAAGCCCATACTCTATCTTCAGACAGACTGGCGTTGTTTTTTTGTTGTTGTTCTGGTTTGGTTCGTTATTGATTCCAGTTTTATTAAGTGCCTTTTTACCACATTTATTTCAATAATTAATTGTAATGTTTATACAAAGGAAGTAAACATATTCCCCATGCAGTTTCATGTTCCCGAAAAAAAGAGAAACATCTGGTAGTCCAAAGATAAACCATGCACTAATATGGACAGAGACACCAAGACACCATGAAAATAGGTACCTGAAAATTAGCAATCCTACCTTTTAGCACTTAACAATAAAAAGCAGATTTACAGTTACATTTTCAAAGTGAAACTTCTTCTTCCAAACTGCTTTTTACCTGTTTACACTTTCAGAAAGTACCACGAAGTCCTTTATGATCCTGATTCTGCTGACATAAGAGTAATTTCTCATTACACCAGAAAAGTAAACAACACACACACAGGGATTTTCTAGAATTAATTCACATGTATTTCACAGTACTTGTGATCTGTGACGGTAAGAGCAACAGTTAATCCTTTCAAGTGAGTATGCAGAAATTACTAGGGATTGTGTGGTGTCTTTTTAAAACAGTGACACTTACTGAACAAACTGATCTTTTTAGCAAGAGATTCACATTCTCATTCTCTCTCTGTTGTGGAAGGGTGTTACTACAAAGGCAGTCACCTGAACTGCTTTGGTGCTACCAGGAGCAGGTAATCATTTACCATTATCAGATGGAGGGATGGGGGAAAAAAGCAGTATTTATGCAGCAGAGTGTAACAAGTTCCAAACATTTAAACTTGGCATCAATTTATAACCCCCATATGTTATGCCAATTGAAAGTACACATGTAAAACTTTTCTAGGATGAGTGGTAGGCACGAGTGGAGTAGTTTGCACTTGTTACAGCTGAATTCTATTGGACTTACATACATAGATATGCATCATCAAAAACCAGTACAATATCCCATTACAAATGAAACAAAAGCTTGTTCAAGATGAAGAGGGGAAAAAAAAGAAACTGACTGTATTCAAAACACAGCTTCGACATACTCAGGTCTTACCTACTGATTACCTAAAGCTCAAAAATTCAGCTTAGATCTATTCCAGGAGCAAGTTCTCTTATCTTTTGCCCAACAACAGTTCTGTCATTGCCCTGGTAAAATTGTTCTAGTGCTCCCCCAAGAGGAAGCAATCGATTCTTCAAAAATTTGTGAGGGAACAGCTTCAATTGAAATAGAAAACTGCCATTTGGGGAAAAAACAAAGCAGATGCTGTTTCCCTGGTGTTCTCCCCCCTGCCACCAGTTAAATTATTTTAACTTTTAGAAAACAGTTTCTGCCTCTTGAGAAATAACACTCTAGCAACTAACATTTTTTTCATCAAAGATGTCTTCCTTTCCACATAACTGCTTCACAGAGGATAGCCAGAAGCTGGTTTTCCCAAGTGTTCCGGGACCTTCACCACCAGTCCAGTGGAGGAGCCTTGGAAATGACAGTGTTGAAAGGGCTCTAAAGAAAACAAACCTCACCTCCTGAGGCACAGCATGTGCCCAGTCTTGCAGTAGATTTCTCCACCACCCATTTTTTAAAAACTCAGCAAGGCTTGTGAAGCCACCAAGTGATTTCAGCTAAAGATCAAAATTAATTGAGGTAAAAGGCTGACAGATCAATTATACTTGAATGTTGGGTATGTGTATACACACTGGAAAGTGGAGAGTTTATTTGCTGCTTCGCTTTCTGAATGTTTTTCCTAGACTTTCATCCTGTCACACAGATGATGGTGCTAGGAAGGGTTTTTGTATACACTACAGGAAGGTAACTATTGAAGGGACTTTGAACCTTCAGTTCATCTCATCAACACTGGCTTTAAAAGCTACCTTTGACTTAGTCAGCCCCATTCACTTTAACAGTAAGCCTAACACATTTCTTTACAGTCACAATGTTTCTGGACCTTCTGCTCCTTGGGATGGCCACACAAATGAAGTCTGAGAACTAAAGTGCTACAGCAGATTGTGCATAAGCTGAGTTCAAGGGGTCTGGAACTTGTCTTAGCATAATATTAAAAAAAAATTGTAAAGTTTGGTTCTGGTGTGCTTGCAGTATGAGGATTTGATGGTGAGGTAAATCAAACTCAGCGGGTGTACATAATCAATTTCATTAAGCTAGATTTCATTAAGAAAAAAATTAAGTTAACTGTGAAATAAAGTAAGTGCAGCCACCGTTCCTGAAGTGCCTCGTTTCATGAATAATTTATTTTCTGCAGCTAAAATATAGCTTTTACTCTTGTGGCATCTTAAAATTATAAATAAATAAATAAATAAACAAACAAACAACACTGAAGCACCATATGTATTACATGGTCCAGTTCTAATCATAATTTTATTCAACTTCGGCAGTACACTTTGTATACTGCTACTGTTTCTGAATGCTTCATCTTCCTGCATCCATATTCAAATAGAAAACCAAGCAGTAGAAGCGATCAACTCTAGAATAAAGAAGAGATTGCTATTCCATTGGCTATTCAACACCTGCAACTCTGGAATCTGAGAAAAACAAGCTGGGTACCTCTCTACTACTTCCTGCAACTGGTTTTTAAAAGGCCAATTCATTACTGGAATACAGTCCAATCAGGCCAGCATTTATATTTAATCATCCAGTCATAATGCAAGACAATTCAAACAATGGAAGAATTGTTAGTTTCCGTCCCAAACCAGATTTTCTTTCCCTGTTAAGGTTTCTAATAGCCTTTGTTCTCACTCTATTAATAGAACAACAATATGCCGTATTCTTGGAAGCATTTTACTTTTAGTCAAGCATTCCTGTGTGTATGTAAGTATGTAATCTTACGACACACTGTCACATTAGCTTGATTTTCTTGGCTGAAGGAAATAAACCTGAATATAGCTCTGTGTAATGCATAAAATTTAACGGTACATTTGATCATATCTAAGCCTAAAACTTCATAAAATTCATACTATACAATGCATTTCATACAACTACCAACGCTGTATCACAAACCTCACAGAACACAAACATCAAACTGAAGGTCACATTGACCAAAAGATACCAAAACTCGTTAAAATCAAGCTGTTTTGAGCTTGAAGTGATATATTCAGCATCATTTGTATACATGCCACAACAAACAGCTCAATTTATTAGCCAACTTTTCACTGTTTTCCAGTCACACTAGTCATACCTCTCCACATTCCTTTCCTTCTACCACCACACTCCTGCCTTCAAGGTCTTAAGCAACTCACCTCTCCCTCTCAAGATGTCTCAACAGTCCACTCAGTCATGCCAGAGAGCATTGCTGAAGGTCACTCCTAAACTTTAACATGTCTTGCATGTAACTAAAATGAAACCAGGGTCTCTTGCAAAAGGGAGTTTAGCAATTTTTCTGTCATCCAGACACTGGGATACACAGATGCAAATACAGGTCTGGGGATTGCATTTCAAGGGTTTAGGTCTGTAAGTCTTATATTGATACTCCTCACAGTGTATTTAGAAGAAGAGGAAACAAATAATCACCCAGCCCCTCCCAAGACCTTAAATGCCGTGAGACAATGGATTAAGCCGGCTGCACCTCCTTCAGTGAAACACATTCAGAATCCCTTTACTCACAGCAAAGTTTCCTCCTCAGAGCCTCCAAAGGAGTACAATTATTTCTTCAAACAAAATAAATCATATAGCCACAGCTCCGAATTTTTCTGGAACAGTGTCACCAGCAACTTATCATCCAACACAAAACAGTATGACACTAAAATTCACCTCTATCACTAAAATTCTGATAACACTGATAAAACACTCTCAGGCAAGAAGACAACAGAAGGGCAGATGAGAGTGGTAAAATTCAAGTATTTTCCACTCCTTTCCCTCAATCCTTTTGCAAGGCTGGATGTGAACTCAAAGTATACCACACAGTTATGGACATGGTATGCATGACTTTGCTAACATTGTTACGAAGAATTTACTACATATGCCTCCAGCTTATGTAGAAGTTATTCCTACCAATAGTGTTAATGACAGCGGTCAACAAACAAGCAGTAAATCAACACAAGGCGCAGAGGAGTGTAGTCAGCTGCCCCTTTTCTTTCGTATCAAGATAGTAACTTTCACGTGTCTGGCTCATTCCTATAGCACTAATCCGAGTTTATCTGCAGCCATT
The DNA here is from genome assembly GCA_013398955.1 of Callaeas wilsoni. Taxonomy (NCBI): domain Eukaryota; kingdom Metazoa; phylum Chordata; class Aves; order Passeriformes; family Callaeidae; genus Callaeas; species Callaeas wilsoni. Next base: position 40,157 of record VWPU01014787.1, on the reverse strand, counting down.
CTTGCTTCACTTGAAAGGATGCCAACAGAACAATTTAAAACTAGAGCTCTTGATGCAATATTTCTACCGAGTCAACACTTCACATGCATGTAACATCAATGTAAGTAACTTCAGGCATCACTCCAACTATTAAATGAAACCAAACTGACACATCCCTATGAAATAGGGCCACTTCCACTAAACTGCAAACTGAGTACACAAAGAATAAACTAACCAGAGCAAGCTCAGCAAGTGGCAGAAAAAAATTTTATTCCTCCTTTTGCAATTTTCATAAACCACATGAGGCTTTGAAAAGAACTAAGAGAGAAAAACAAGAGAATCCTTTTGCATATGTGACTGAAGGTAAACTAAACAGCTCAGAATCATTAAGGTTTAGAAATCCTTCCATTAAATTACCTCCCAGAGCAAATCTCATTTTGGTAGCAACTAAAAGTTCATTCTCAACTGAGATTTGGAACAGAAAGTTTTCTTCTTGTGGTCTGAGCCACATGAAAGAACATTATACATTTCAAGAACCTTCTGACACACAAAGCAGAAGCAAACCATAATAAAGTGTTCTGCTTTTTTCCCATCTGAAAGAAACTGAAGTGCTGTATCTGCCTATAGATGAACAAGCTTTAAAAAAATCTAAGACCAATTTAACTCTTTTTTTCCAATTACTGTGATCCAAGAGTTTCAGTCCATTCTTACTGCTGCAGAAGACATTAGGAACTTATCTACTGGCTTCTACAAGATAAAGCAGGAAAAGAAAGCTTGGAAAAGGAGTTGAAAATTAGGTCAAATTATAAAAACAGGGGAGAGAAGTTAATGGAAAAAATTTAACTAATTAAATTCTACAGTTCACCACCACAGCAACTTTAAATAGACATCAGAATAACCTGTCAAACAAAAAGCCATTCAGAAAAGGACAAAACATACTTAAGACATCCATGTATGTCAGAACTAGATTATAAGTATTTCACACACACTAAAGGGACAGCAAAGAGGGATCTATCAACAGGGAGCCTCAGATTCTACCAATAGCTTGAAAGTATCTCTGAGGTACAAGACTCCTCACCTTCTTCCACCATCTTAACCTATCCTAAAGTCTTTCAGGTGCACACTGGGCACTGCACACAATTATGTGCAGTGGGAAAGAATTATTGCCAAAGGGGAGCTGAGTGCACAGCAGCTATTGGAAATGTCAGTAGGCATCCGTCTGCAATCAACACTATGTCTTTAGAAGTCTGACATGGGGATTTTTTGCCCTAATGTAACACATCATACTGAGGTAAAGCACATACAAGTGTTTTGTCAACTGCCAGCAACTGAAAGGGAGCTCCTGCCAAAGTACTGAGTCAGAAACAACATCCCCACTGTAAGACTTTTAGGAAACTAAGTATTAGAAAATAAAAATTTACAGCCAAACTATAATAGTTACTTAGCCCACAGACAAAACAATGCAAGTACAGTTCCACACAGAAAAAACATGTTCTTATGCATCATCTAAAGAGCATGCACACACATGCTACCAATTAGCTATGCTGCTGTCACTTCAATTGCTTTAATAATGTATCAACTCTATGAACAGAATAACCAAACCACTGACCACTTTTTATTTCTGGAATAAGAATTATTAAGGAAAACAAAGAAATAAAAAATGTAAGTTATTTTTCATCCTGTTCTGCAACTCTTCAAAAAGCTTCTTAAATCCTGGTTGGACAGAAGAATCCTCAGCCATGGCCATTAAAAGAAACCCACATTATCCACTAGATTTTTGCAAGTGCTGGAACACAGAAAGAAGAGCAATCAGTGCCAAGCACTGACCCAGGCAGCAAGCTGCTCAGTTCAGTCAAAGGCCAACAGTTTGCCTCTCAGAGCTTTGTTTGTGGAGCCTAGAATGACAGTCTAGCTGGACATCCTGCATTACCTCTGAAAAGTTAATACTGACTAAAAGCCATAAGAGGTGAGCATTTGGAATGCTCTCTCATCACAGAATAGACGCGCATGTGCAAGCAAGAGGTAGGGGAGGCCAAGTATATACATATTATTAAGTCATAAATAAATGAATTACGAATAGTTGCATTATTTCTTGTAGCTGTATTCAGATGCTGTAGATCAGAGCTGGTTTCTTTCCAAGGCTTTTTTTATACTGTGTTTTTTTAACAAGAACCATCCAAAACTCAGTTATGAAACACTCGCACAGCATTGTTTATCAGATCTATAAACTCCAGTGGCAGAATACATAAAAAGATATTGCTCTCTGATTACTTAATAGAGCACAACACAAGACACAAACACCTGGAAAGCTGCTGCTGATTATCTGCCTGTTTAGTTAACTGCTGGAACTGCAGGTCTTGAAGGAGCATTTTCTTCTTTACTGTATTTTGAAGATGTGGGATAGAGATGCCTGAAGAGTTCATGAAAGCATCTCTCCTACCATTTACTAAGTTAGATGATGCTTTATTCTCACAAAGCATTGAGAATAATTGCACTTACATATTGTTTTCTACTGTACATTCCAGTTAGGATGCATTCAGGAGCATAAATCTGCCTTAAGGCTGGTACTTGCAGTGTATGTCTCTCCTATCAGCACAGATCACACAAAATTCTTGGAGAATTCCTAATTTTCATGGTAAGAAATAGATTCCAAATATGGCTTTAAAAAGTGAAGTGATTTTAAGTTCATTTGCAATTTTAACAGCCATGAATTACAGTCAGAATTCCTAGTACAGTTATACATTTTATACTGTTTGCACAGCTTCATTAGGGAAAATAAAGAGGAAGCTAGAACTCACAGCTGTACTATCTCTCCAGGTTCTTCTCTCTTTTTCTACGAAATAATGAGCAAACCGGTGTCTCTAGAAAAGAAATGGAATTGTGGCCTTCCTAGCAACCGTATTATGAGGAACATAATCATTGCAGTAGCTACACTGACAGCGTCTCCCCACTGAAGTTCAGTCTGCATAAGAAACATGAGCTTTCTCGCAGTCTCACACAATACACAGAGGGAAACATCAGCCAAAGCTCCCATTTTGCTGACAGAGAAGCTGGCACTGAATTCATAACCAACACAACCTACTTCCACACTGCATGGACTCACAGCTGTGAACCAAAAAGAAGCTTTAAGCAAACTGAATAATTCTTACTTCTTTACATGAAAGGCAGGCCCTAAAATGGTTTGAAGAAATGGCATACACTCAGTTGAGACCTGACAACCCATGCTTTTTATCAAGCCAACAGAAGCACTGCCATTAACTTAAAAAGGATTCCACCAATATTGATAAAAGCACGCCGAAAAAATGTTGCTGTTTGAGGCAAATGGAAGGAGACAGACAACACAATCTGGCACTACATTTGTTGGAATACACTGCGAAATGTCTTACTTCAGGATTCATTCTACAGTGACTATAACTTTGTTTAAATTAAGTGTTTAAGCTATTGCCATATCAAGTGTACATCTGTAAATGTGGGCTTTGTAACTCCTGTAGCTCAAACGTGCAAGAGGCAGACTTTCCATGCATCTCAGGACAATACATGTAAACCTTATCCCCAAGAGACTCCTGCAAGGCAAGTCTCCAGCACATTATTATGGCTGTTTCTGTTTCTCTCACCAGAGCCATCAGCAAATGATTACACCTACTTACCAAATGTACTAGAGCAACATGTCAAATATGCTGGGATCTGTGTCAAAGGGCTTACAAGATGGATTAAGAAGACATGAAACACTCAAATACAGGTGAGGATGAAGATAACAGAACAAGAACAGTGGAGTAAGTTACCCAGATCAACTGCACAACCTCTGTGGCGAAAAAAACTCTAACCAAGCAAAACCAACAACAAACAAAAACCCAACAATCCAACCAAAAAACAATCTGAACACACAGAGTCTGGAAATAATCACATAAAATAATCAAAACTGCAAGGATACTTATGAGTGCTGATTATTCTACAAGCCAAAAGACAAAGTATGAGGCATAAATAAGTGTTTATAGCTTCCATCCACCTTTTAGTGGGGATAGGGGAAGTGGCTACAGATAAATTCAGTTTTCTGTATGCTGGCACACACCCGACACCACTCCTGACAGATGCTGCCTACTAGTCCGTAGCCACACTAACTACTGCAGTTCAGCAACTGATGGTCAAAGCGGCTTTCGTTAATCAAACTTGTGAGTTTGTTCCTCCACAGAAACTGTGGTTATTTTCGGTTAAAACATTGACCTGCACCCTGAGCCCAACCAGCACTTAAAATACAAAACTACGTGCCGCCTTCGAGCGCCGCAGGAACCGGCCAGCGCTTCGGAGGACAGGCTGCCTCCCCGTTCCCATTTAACTGGAAAAAGCACGGTATTCCCACCGCCCTCGGCCGCAACATTGTCTCCGCCAGCCCGCGCCGGTGGGAAGCGCGGGGCAAACCCGCAGCCCGCACTGAGCGGGTCCTCCCCCCTCAGACGCGCGGCTTCTCCGCCCGCAGGGCGGCTGGTCCCGGCGCGGCTCGGCGCTGCCGCCGCGGCCGCAGGTGAGTCCCGCGGGTTGGAAACGCACCTGTGCGCCGGTTGGAAACGCACCTGTGCGCCGGTGTTACTCGCGCTCCGCACCACAGGCGCGCCCCCCGCCCGCCGCCTCTCCCCTGCCCTCGGGGCCCACGGCCGGGGCCCGGGGTGCCGGTGGGCGAGCGCGGCACGAGGAGGAGCGCGGTGGGTGACGGCGATGCTACCGACCTGCTCCGCCCCCGCCGCGGGCTCCCGCGGGCCGCTCCCGGCGGAGCCCTGCGTCGCTCCCATAGTAACATCGCCGGGCCCGCCGCCCGCGGCCCCGGGGGCTGGCGGTCAGTCCCGGCAGCCTCGGGAATGCTTCTCCCGCCTCCGCCCCGCGAGGGAACCGGCCGGGCCGCTGGCGAGGGGCTGCGGCGGAGCCCCGCGGGGGCGGCCGGAGCCCGGCAGGACAAAGCCGGCTCTGAGCAGCCCTCCACAGAGAGACTTTGTCCTGCCGGGGCTCGGCCGCCCCCGCCGCCAGCCAATCGTGCCTGTAAACGCCCCGGGGAGGCGAAGAAACACTTCCATTCTCCCTGCGAAGAAAAGAATTGTTATTCCCCATTTACAAAAATATTTCTTGTGTTCCTGCCCTTGGCAGCCGCCAGCAGCTGACGCCTGTCACAGGATAAACGGGAGCGATGGGGCCTGTGGCCCAAGCCCGGGCAGCATTTCTGACAGTATCCACAGCCCTATTCTGTCAAACAGACACCCACCAGTCATGTCCACCTTTTCTGTCAGTGTGTTTTTAGGAGGACGTGGATGTGAAAGCCTCCGGACAGCCGACGGACTCCTCACTCACATCCATAGGCTTGGTCAGATTTCCTTCCCACCACCTAACAGCCTTCCATATCAGTTTGAAAGTCCACACCAGTGCTATTAATTCAGAGGCCAAATTGCTTGCTTTGGAGGCTGTAATTACATATTCTAAAAAAAGCACGTTATTGAGTTAACTATTCTCAAGAGCTTGCAGAAAGGAGTGGTCACTAAAAGCACTAAGGAAGAGAAAATGGGCAGAAATTCAACCACATTATATTCAGAAATAAAAACTTCTTTCCCAAGTGCTGCTCTCTTCCTGGCTTTATGCTATTTTGGGTGGATGAGGCAATACTTGAATCAACTCTTGGAAGGAAGAAATTAAGAACGAGAACCAACTGTAAGAGAACAACTTTCTTAAGCCAGTGTTTAAAAAAAGGAAAAAAGCAAGCAGCCCATTACTTTGTATAGCCTACTCTCAAATTTGAAGGGAATAAGCCAAAAAAATGCCAAAGCATGAACTTTACTCTTCTTTCATGTTGTTCCTCCTCTCAGTTTTACAAGTGAGTGATACCAGACAACTTGTTTGCAACACTAGCAGTCCAGTATATGGCCAAAGTCAGGACCACTTGGAAAAATGAAGCACAGGAGGCCAGGTTCTTCACACACATGGGATCCTTTGATACCTTCTGGCATCAAGAATTTGTCCATGAGATGCAGCATGGCAAGGCAAAACAGCTGTCACTCTCCACACCAGTGCACACCTCTCCAAACTTGAGGCAACTTTCCTAAGAGCACTGTTTGGCAAGATCAGCATAGAATGTTACGTCACAGCATTAGCAGAGAAATCCACTGTCCAGTACTTGTTGAAATGACATGACACAATGAAAACAACATCATTTTGCTGCAGACAACTACATAATTTTAGACACAAGAACAACATTTGTTTTAAGCTGGATGGCAATATACTTTTTGAAAAGACAGAGACATTTGCTCGTCAGACATGAGGTGGGACAGGAAAAGGAGAAGCCACCAGATCTCTTGACTGCCATCTCTTAACACATATACAAAGTTTGTGGCAGCATAAAGTAGAGCACCAGCCTCCCAAAGCTGCTTCCTTCCACACAGGCTCTGGCAAAACATGAAGAGCTACCACTTGATTCCACCACTAGACACAGCTTCTTGAGGAATGCAGGCAGTGCCAGTCAGAGCAATCGAATGGTCTGCCTATCCTGTCCAAGGCCAGGAAGGATTATTTGTGGTTCCAGACAAAAGCTGTGGCTTGACCTAAAGCCTCCTTTTGGCATGTTCTGTGACTTCATCAAAGCCACAAGGTGTTATCACTAGCAGAGGGTATACTTCCCTGAGCTGTAGGGCAGCAACCAGGGTTAACATACTAAGCTAGCCTGAGGTAAGTGTAACACAGATGCAGGAACTGACCACAGTTACACAAGCAAGATGGGCTGGTTTTCAATCCCTTACCACAAAACACCATCTGGGATGGGCCTATCAGTTTGTCTCCATTTAGTTTCCTGCAATAAGAGATGGAAAATAATCCATGTGGGCTTATCAAAATATTTCCCATGTCTGTCCAATTTCTCACTTGTAAGAGCAAAGTATACATATCCTTTCCCATTTTCTTATTTTTTTTCTCAAACTAAACAGCTACTCTCCCACAATGGGCATATAAATCATCCCATACCATCCTGCAAATGTGAGCACTAATTGGCCTCTAGTGCTCATGCTCACTCTAGAGCTTGGCCAAATGCCTAGATGCTCATAGTAATGGCATGGACTGATGTAACAAACAGTGTAGTAACAATTGCCAGGTTTCTTATCCTGCAGTGCAACCATGGAGAACAAACTTTCAGGCCTGCTCTTTGAGCAAGATGTCCTCTCAAGATGGATATGCAGGTAGGCCTTATGACAGGAAGATGTTGCCAGCTAAACAACAAATGAAAGGATACCAGTGTACACGGTGATGAGAGTTGTGTGAATTCCTCCAGCACCTCGAGTTTCTGCCTCCTGGTAGAAAAAGGGGGAACAGGTTCTCAAAGCATTCAATTCACATAACAGCTGTTCCATGGGCGGACAGCATCCCTATTCTCTTCCCTTGTAAGCCAAACAAAACCAAACCCCTAACCTGCAGCTCAAAGAAGCATATTGTTTACAATTAGGTATAATTTCTCCTGTCTCATCTTCTCTGACACACCACAAGACTCCCCAGTGCAGATACAGAATACCTATAAACTAGCCAAAACTCACTTGGGACAGCAACACAAGCAGAAGAGCAGCAGGAGCCCCAGCCAAATGGTCTGATGTGTCTGTGCAGGTCCCTGAGCACCCTGAGTGTTTGGAGGCGTGGCTGCATGCACATCTCAATCACTGGTCTCCCTTTGAAATGGGAGGTGCAGGACCAGTTGTAGTCAGTCCTGCAAGGGATACTGCATCATGAAGAGTAAAGGCTGGGTATTAGCACCATGTCAAAATTATATGAACTGGGCTACACATTTGCAGGTCTGTTCTCTGCAGTATTTAGGACCAGCTATTCTGCATGTGCGATAACTCTACAAAGCAGCATCATCTGCAGGGGATTTCATGGAATGTTATGTAGGTGTACAGAAATTTTAGAATTAACTTCAGTGGAAAGATTATTGGTATTAACTTTATGAAAAATATGCAGATAACTTACAATGAACACATTTCCCATTGAGATTTTCAGTTTAAGTAATCAAGGTAGACTTTGTTTGCCTACAATCAGATTGAATCTATGGTCTGCGTAGCACTAATTTAGAGAGAACACTTGCTGTAGCCTGAGTCAGGCAAAACCTAGGACATAGTTCATAAATTATCTAATGCTACTGTGAATGAAGCAGTTGTGCCACTTCCAGCACCCACTGAGGGAACACCCACTTAACACTATACTACAGGATGCAAATTTAAAAGAAGCAGCTGCCTCTCACAGTTACTCCAGCCAACCGAGTAAGGCTATTCTGCTACTTGCTTGCAGCAACCATGTTGTGATTCAAGTTCTCTCCGCCTCCTCTCTACCATCAAGCCTTTTAACCTGTCCATATGACAATAAATTATTTTTCTGTTTCTTTAAATGTTAAAGTTCAACACTTGGCAGTGCTGGTAGACAGCATGGCAAACAGTCAACCTCCTTAAAGAGCTGGGAACTGATTTCAGAAAGAGACACTGGGAATGTAGGCTGCAAGTCCAGTTGTAAAACTACTTGAACAGAGATGTCAGTTTGCTCTTGTTTTTAAGCAAGTGTTCACGATCCTGTCATGAGAGACACTGTAGAAGTTTCTAAAATTATCATGCTGTCAAACAGCCTTTCTCCCTTCCCTTCCAGGCAATCTCTTTAGACTGCCATTTGTCATCAGCCTGCAAAATCACACAAATCAGTCAGCCCAGTCCTACTTAAATGATTCATAAATCCAATTACGTCTGCTTCTTTATATAGTAAGCTGGGCCCTAACAGATTCAACCTTCAGGATTAGAGGATGTGTAGGTAGCTGACCTCTGACTCTCAAACTGCTCAGGAGCTACATACATATGGTTCAAACATGCAGCTCTGCACTGGGGTTGTCACATATATGGCACAGTAATCCTAATCTCTGTCTTGGGAGGACTGGAGAAGAGACACCTTGAATACTATCTCAACACTTGCTACCGTGTGCAGAAGTGAGTCCAGCGGAGGGTCACCAAGATGGTGGGGGCTGAAGCACTGGCCCTGCAAGAGGAGGCTGTGGCAGCTGGGTTTGTTTAGCTTGGAGGAAGGACGGCTTCAGGACACTCAGCAGCAGCCCATTAGTGCTGACAGGAAGAGATTGAAGAGATGAGGCCAGGTTCTTAGCAGTAGTGCAAGGTGGATAAGAGACAATGGGCCAAAGTTCAAACGAGACACGTTCAGATGTACATAAGGAGAAAAAATTTTCCCATGGGGACAGACAAACCATGGACCCACTGCAGAGATGTTGTATGGTCTCCGTCCTTGGAAGTTTTCAAATCCAACTGGGTAAAGCCCCAAGCAACTTGTTCTGATCTCCCAGATGACCCTGTTCTGGGCAAGAGGTTGCACAAGAAACCTCCTGAGGTCGCTTTCCACCTGAATTATCCTATCATGCTGGAATTACTGCATGACTCAAGTACCAGCTTAAAGCAGAATGATGTAATTATTATCCTGCCCCTTGTCTCCACTTCCAAAGTACAGCTAGTGATTATGCAACATAAAGATTTTGGCATGCAGCTGCAGGGTCTGGTCTGTTGGCTGTCTCTGATCTAGTGTAAAGATGAACAGCTATACACACTTTCCAAGTCTCAAAGCAGCAATACTAAGGCTGTTATTTTAGAAAGCATAGATGTCCCAGGAAGAAACACAGAGCCCAACATACACAGCATCCTACACTTCGTACATATTTTTTATGGGGTAATCAACAGTGTAAAATCCTCTTTCACTTATGAGGCCACCTATTTTGATGTTCTCAGGAGCAGAATATTTTAAATTTTTTAAACCTAGACAGAGAGATTTATTGAGACACCTCAAACTGCTAAAAATTTAAAAATGTAGATAATGATTTAGAGCAAGAGGCAGCACTGTTCTAATCATAAACTCAATTTCAAGTTCACAAAAAAATTTGAAACACTGACATACTGTTACATGCTGAACAACTAGGAACAGCACTGGACATTAACAGTATGAAATACAGAAATATATATATTTTTATAATGTAATGTATATTTTCCTCAATGTTTTGGACAGTCATCAGTCTACTAGATCTCACACATTACAAGTTTGTTCTGCTTTAAACCAGAAGACTGCTCGTTTTGTTTGTTGCTACTTTCTTTTTGCAAAGAATATGCCAATTAGAAAACACAGATGTATAGCATATTCATAGGATAAGTAAAACAGCATGAGAGTATGCAGACATGTTTGGTAGCAGTTAATAAAAGTTATAGTTATGAGAAAAAGAAATACAGCCTATTTGTTCTAAACACATTTTTATCTGAACAATGTTGCACTAGTAAAACAAGCAAATGAAATAGTTTGACCTACTGCTAGAGAGTGAAACAGGGTCTTAACAGTGACTCTGCTTGAACACATACACCCCCCACCCCATCCCCTTCTCTGCAGACTGTGCAAACTGAATCAACTTTCCTTGGCATAAGCACTTCAACCTCTACTACTTTAAGAAGCTACAAAAACTAGTACCGTTATTCTAAAGAATGAAATAACAATGTAGTTTAAACAAATCCAAACCACACAAGTGTGTACTGTTTTTCTCCCCAAAGACCAGACAAAAGTGTGTATCAACACTTGAAAGGAAATCTCTTCCCCAACTCTAACTTTTTCATTTTAAACATCAGGCACATTCTGTTTGAACGTTCATTTTGCTTATATCTCATTTCCTTCCTCTCTCCTCCGTGTTTCTTGACTACTCCTGGCAAGGCTGTAACTCCTGAAACAATCCTCTGCTTTAGCTATTTGTCTGCCTTTCCCCACTAGAAGTCAAGCCCTACAACATCAAAGCTTTACCATAGTAATCAACTGTTATGGCTCAAATTAATTAAGACAACACAGTAAAGAAAACAAAGATCTCATTCTCATGGAGATCATTATGCTTATTAAAAACAAGCAAAAGAATATGCAGATTACATAAGACTGTAACATACACAAAGATATGTTACTTTTTTCCTGATATAGGGGTTAATTTAAAAAACAAAGCTCCAGACAGCAGTTCTTCAGCCAAGTTAGTTCTTTAGAACATGAAAACTATGCTTCAAAGCTCTGCCTCTCCCCATCCTATTTATACTGGCAAACCTCCTGCTGATGAGTTTATTAAGAAACAAAGCAGTTCTGCAGCCCTATTCAGAAACAGCAAGGTCCCAGATAGGGTTCTAATGCCCACTTTTGAGTGATGTTTTTTGCAAAATACTAAAGTGAGCTGGCAAGAGTCCAAAAGAGAACAGGAAGAAAAATCAGAGAGAAAGCAGACAGACACAGCCATATCAGTCATTCACTTGTCAGTTCTACAACTCCTAGAAGCCCACAGACAAAGCGGCTGGTTGCACCTTCTGGGCCATCTTGACCTTGCTGATAAATGGTTCTGGAGTTTCTTTTGCTAAGAGTTGAGCTCGCAGCTATCCACATTCCCTGGTGTAAAGTTTGCATACCATACCATTGAAAGTTTTTGTTATGAGGAAAATGTCAAAGGCTGCTTGAGACCTCAGCTGAGACATTCCTGCCTAGCTGCATTTCACTGATACTCTCATATCAAATTTTCCCTCACTCCCAGAAAATTAAACAAAGAAGTAGCTTTGGTTAAGTATGTCACAAATCAGAAAGTCAGGACAGCAGATATGCACGTTTCTAAGTAAATGACTAAAGCAGCAATAGCTGTCCATCTCAAGAATGAAAATTAAGCCAATTATAGTTTTGCAAAACATCAGCATAAAAATCTTTTCCTCTCTTAAAATCATCATCTGTTAATGACTTACAAAAACAAGCCAAGCATGTTCGATTGACACATAAAACTAAGGATGCATTTTATGGTCCTCCTGGAAGCACTTGAGAAAAAGTTTCAAAAGCAAGGTTAATATGCCAAAAGGATTATATTTACCTTAATGATGTACTGTAAGAAAATATGCAGCAAAACAACTCTCCCTGTGTGTGGCTATTCTGTTTCCCAGGACTGACTGAGTCATTATGCAACTCTCATGAATATTACCCTTTGTGCTTAAAGTAATTTATTTATCCCCAAGTCCATGCTAAATATTTATATTTGCTGAAGACATCATCATAGATTACATCCATTCTTTACCAATGTTTAGCTAACAGATGAAGTAGTACAGGCCTGTGCATTATTATTTGCATAACTTTAGCAGAATATTGACTTCATTGCAGAAACCTCTCCGCTTCTGGAGGCCTGTTGTACATCATCAAGTTCTCAGCAAATGTATGTGTAATCATTTTAAGTTTCTTTGGAAATTCAAAAGAACTACTTTTAATTTCATATTACTCTACTAAGTACAATTTCTTGAAACCTTATAAAAACAAAGCTAAAAGATTGTACATCTTAGCACGTGACAAGAATACATAATTTTAAACTAATGGCTAGGTCTAATTAATGCAATTTGACTAGTACCTTGTGAGGAATGACAATTTTTGAGTGCCGTTGTCTACTTGCTGTGTGATGCTTTGGGCTTGATGTACAGCTGTGCTCCCAGTCCCACTCACAGGGAGATGGCAGTGCAGTAGTTTGCTCCCTGAAAAACAAAGTTTCATTTAAGTCACGTATAACCACAAAAGAGTGCTTGTGAAGCCTGGAACACTGAAATACTAGAGATAAAGAGGATATAAAATAAATTTCCCTGCTTAGTTTGACATGCTTTAGCTTCCGTGGCAATCAAGTGGAAATAGTGCTTGAAAAAAGGAGAGGCTCAGCAATATTTACACAAAAGCCTGCATGCAAAGGAATCAATGCACTTTTGCCCATGAAATAGGGTATTGGCAGGAAGCATACTTATAGTTACTTTGTTGCACTGGTCCTCTCCACAAACCATCTGACTGTTTGTTTCGATTTAGTTTGAGTCTGATTGTTTAGCTTGCACGAGACTGTACACAGGAAAGCTAGTAACAGCATTGTACCTCGAGCATAACCTCAATAAGAACAATTGGATACACGCGCTCCAACGACATCAGATGGTAATTTAAGAACTTCAGTTGCCAAATGATAGAAAGAAAACAATTCCCAGTGTAATCTTCTATCCTCCTTCCCCTGCTCAACAGGCTTTAGCCTCTTAGGCACAGGTAGCATGTTAGCTTCCATTCAGCATCCCTGTCAAGGGGCTCCCCTTCTCCCTGACCCCTCGTCTAGTCCTTGTTTACCCCTGGTAGGAAAAGAGAAAATTAGTGGTTTCACTAAGATGAAGAAGGAACTTTTGACAGAAATAGAAACACAAGCCAGTGGTTAGGGTTTGTTGGTGGCTTTTGTTTTGTTTTTAAAAGAAAACCAACATGCAATTCAGTAATTTTAATTCTTCTCTCAAAAACATCTTTCTAAAGTGTTCCATCTTCAAAGAAGTATATAGCCAGACTTCCCTAGGAAAGTATATTAGTTATTCTTTTAACAGGTTTGAGTTTGTTTGCTTGTTCCCCTCCACCTCACAATGTATAGATGTTTTTTTCATTGTGGTTAATACTCCATTAGCAATTTCTAGATGGCTAGAGAGATTTAAGAAAAGAGATACTGAAAGAATTCTGCAGAACTTCCCCAACTGTCTGTAAGTCTAGCCTAAGTTTTGATGTGTCTTGTGTGTGACATCCACTTTTTCCTGAGCACAAATATAATGAGGTCACAGGTTCTAAAAAGCAAAATTAAAATTTCTAAAATATTAAAAAAATACATTTTGTTTCAGATTAACTTTTTAAAACATGCAACAATGCAAGCACCTGCCAGACATCACACCTTGAAACTAGGTTATTTTCCTCTTCCTCTCCATGCTCTTCCAGCATAAAAGCATCTTTCTAAAAGTAAACTACTGTTTTAAATCAAGGCATGAGTTCAGAAGTTGCAGAACAAAAAGATGCTTAATGTGAGTTTATGTGACCACCAAAGACCAGCACAACCTATACTGTGCATTCTAAACAAACTTCAACCTTATTGTTCTAGGCAGTGCACAAAATACTATTCTGGAGGCTGCAGAAAAGTCACACAAGGAAGCTAAATCTAACTACTCTGCTGCCATCATTTTCCCTTTGTCAAACTTGATAAAAATCGGTCTGTCACAGAAATTGCATCACTATTCCAAGCAAAGATGGAAGTAGAAAAACTTAACTTTGTAATGTCTTTGATATTTAAATATAAATGAATACCTTAGCAAAATAATGTGTTTGCCTTTGCTGCTTTCTTTTGCACAGTAGTCTGGGTTTATAAGCAGAATTCTTACAACTGTCAAACGATGGCTCTGGACCTAGCATCACACTCGAGTGCTATTTTTTATTTTAAGAGATGTTTAAGAAAAATAAAGTGCTTAATTATGCACCTGAAATTGTGCAGTGAGGAGTTGACAAATGAGGACCTCTATACCCTATATTCAGGTTTTGGAAAGTATCTCATTATGTTACAAATTTTTCCTATACACACACACTCTCACTTTTATAACTTTTTTTTTTTAACAAAGAATGTGACAGGGTACCTCTAGAATCTGAGTGATAAGCTGATCTTAGCAAAGTGAGTTATTAATGTGTTTATTCCAGTCACATAGAATAAGCAGTATGCAGCTACAAAAAGAACAGTGCTTTTTTTTGCCAACTTGGTTTACTTTGACACAATTGCTGGTTACCATCCTTTTGCTCCCTGAGAGTTTTAATAAAAACATAAAAGGGATCCTTATTACAGTCCAATGACAACAGCTTTTCTGCTTTTCTGAAACTGTTGGAATGGCAAATCCAAACATAATCCAAATACATCTTAACCAGCTTGAAATTCCAAGTGTGTACAACAATCACATTAACTAAACCTCTCCCTGAAAGCAGGGAGGTGTCCGAATAAGAATGCTGGAAATAAAAACAAATTTTAACAGGGTATTTTGTACTTTGATACTGACAAATACTCAGTAATAGATGAAAGACAAACAGTCACAGTTACAAAGGAAATAGACATTACAGTTAATAAGTTTCGTTTTTAGAGGGCTTGATTCAAGCTGTGACTCTGGCCAGACTAACCTACTTGAAAATGAAGAAGAATTCTACAAGAATATATCATTACTTTCCAACACAGCTTCTCAAAATAGCAGGAGAAATCAGGTACTATTTTATCAACATATAAAGAGCAGCTGAAAAAGTCAACGAGATTTGTGTGCACATAATTTATATGGAACAATCAAAGGAAGTAACAGTCTAGGACACTCCGCTGTCCTGAGTCCAAATAGACTGCACTGAGAATCCCTTTTAATGGGCAAGGTTTTAACAAAAAGCCGTACAAGCACTCATTAACACAACAGTGGAAATTTAGGACCAATTTGAAGAACACTTGTGTTAATAAAAAGGCACAAAACGGTTTCCATCAGTGTATTTTCTAGACTAGTTTTTGTGGTTCTGGTGATAGATCTGAAAATAAACCCCACATATGGTACATAGTAATTTATTTTCTTTTACTGTTGCTACCACCATTAAAGAAAGAGCATTTGTGGAAAAATTACAAGATAAATATGAATTCAGTTATAGTCAAGCAGCCACAATTATAATCCAAATTTTTCTTTGAAGTCTTGCTTACACAGAATTATTCCAAACCAACAGAAACATACTAATTGGTCTTGGACAAAAGCCTCTCATATTTTGCACTCCTCTGCAGTGTCTGAAACAAGGTGACAACATTCTATTGTATTACAAAAATACAAGAGACCAGAAGGACTGTGAAGACACCCATCCATCTGTGATACTCATACAGAGGCAGGTGGGAGAGAATGACAACACTGTTTTCCACACAACATATGTTTTTGGTGGAAACAGTTACATACAGAAGGATTTTTCTGAAGCCTAATACTCAAGTTGTGTGGTACAAGAAAGCAATCTGGATTTTTTTAACAAAAATCAGAAAAACCTTCTTGTAAGGAAACAGTATTCCTAAGTATGATGAACTCCTCCTCCTAAGCAGAGAAGCTGCCTGCACAGACAAAAGTGGTTTTTCTTTTCTCATTTTAGAAACTGCTGCTCTGACAGATAAAAATTAAAATATGCACATTTTTAAATGAGGAGAGGGGAAACACACATATACATCAGCTTAGTAGCAAGCAAAAAGTACAAAATAGCCATTTCATTCTTGCTCTGATGAGTATACACGTGTTTATTCTGTTATTCAGCAATCTCCTAATTTAGAAATAACATCTTCTCCTAGTTATTCCTCTAGCCAAGGACAGGTAGCACACAGAAATCTCTAATGAAACCGCTAAGTTCAACCACAACTACTGAAGATACAGAGCTTGGAAGGTACAAAAAAAGATTACCTGTTTTATGAATAACTCTCCTCTTTCTGATAACAAGTCTTAAAAACGTGTGATTCAAGGTGAGGACAATTTTCTCCATAGTTACTCACTGATTGCTTTTTAACACTTACCCTGGATGTTGCCACAGATTTGCATGTCTACCCTCAGGAAGCAGTTCCCTCTTGTTAAGGGGAGTAATACCTATTGCTGCTTCTAAAATAGTTATGTATTTCTTGTACCGCATCCTGCCTTTCTTAAGAGTTCCACCACGCTAAGTTGTCATCCAAACGCAGATGCTGCAACTGAAGTCATGCCTCTTCATTGATTTGAAATGCTGCTTTTTAAAACATGCTGCAACTTTGAAGCATAAAAATACTGGGTTTTTTACCCTCTCCCAGGCTAGGATAGTGAGTAGAAGAGAGAGAGAAACCAAAGAAAAACTCCTACCAGATTCCCCAGAAACGTCATTGTTACGTAATTCGATCTTTGAACAAGACACTAATGAAAATGATTGAAGAGACAATCACGGTTCTAAGCCTGGCCGGATAATGCACACTCTCCAATTGACTAAGCCTTTGCTAAATCTCTGCTGCCTATAATCTTTCAACTGCTAATGGAGCACTAGGTAACTTCTCTGTCAAATCCTTCCAGGGAATAAAAGAGATTTGCACAGAAAACTTGAGACCATTTTAGACAGTGACAGACAAAAATAGCTTTTGCCTTAACTTTTCTCACCAGAAAGCGCCAGAGCACCAGAAAACTCTCTACATTAGAAGTGTCACGAGGGATTTATCTGATCTACTCAGAAAAGGCATGGAGAAATACTTCCTTACGTGGCTTGTACAGATTTAAGAAAGCTAGAGACTCCCATTATGATACCTACTAGTCATTCAAATGTGTCTCACATGATGCCAGAAGCCACATCCCATGTCAGAATTGCTCTACCCATGAGGTAAGTAACTATGTGTGCCAAAGACTTCAGGTATGAACTACAAAGGTGGAGACAGATGCATATGTTGAAAGAAGTAACAGTGCATTTTGGAAACACTGCAGTACTGTCGAATTGCAGTATTGAAAGAGATGTACTTGATTGCAAAACTAATCAAGGAAATGTTGATGTAATGTTTCTTAGATAGTAAGAAATTAATGCTTACATATATATATATTTATAGTCACATATTTCATATAAATATTATGCATTTATGTAGTAATAAAGATAAAAACATAGAAGAGATGTGACAGGAAGACTGAAGCCTGGAACCACGACTCCCTCTGTAAACTGTGCATATTACTTATTTCCCAGTATTATTAGGCATGTGTGTATTTCTACTGGGGTGATATCATATCGCATGCTACTTATTTAGAAGCCAAGATGAAAGCAGCCAATTTTCATTTCTTGTGCTGTAAAATATTTAGCTCATAACAACAAGATTTGTATAACTATTTCCAGATCCTACACTACTTACAATCTTGCATTAGCCATTTTTGGTATTTAATATTCAATCACATTTGTAGGTTATGTTAGCAATGCACACACTGAACTATCTCAAGCAATTACTAAACAGCAATCCATGTGACTGATCTCAGAAGAGCAAAATAAAATTAAGCACCTTTTAGATTCAAGGAATACCACTACAATTGTCAGAAGAAAAAAATAATTTCACCTACATAGCTGCCTGCTGACAGGGAGTACGTAGTCTGAAATGTAGTGATATGTTAAGAAAAATAATATATTAAAACCACATGAATTAAATTAAGCAAAAAATTACTTCTCCAAGTCAAAAACAAACAAACAAACAAACAAAAAAATCACTTAACTACAACTTTAAACATCTGTATACAAAGCATTAAGAAGCTTAGGAAAGCAGAGTAGTACTAGAAGCCTGCAAGCACAGCTAACGTCATTAAGCCTGCATGTATCCTGACTTCTGATAGCTTTGGTAGCTCTATCGTAAAGGCAGTACTGAGAAGGAAAAGAGAAGAAGTGAGCAGTTTTTGACAATTCCAGTACTTAAGGATCTTCTGACTGTAGAAGTCCATGACAATTCTATTTTACTCAAAAGTAGAAATATTTTGATAAAATCCAGACTTCCCTCAAAGTTGGTTTCATTAACAACTTCAGCATTACCACACTTTCTCCTATGAAGTTTTGGTATTTCTTTCTGTCCACCCTCTCCCTTAACACTTTTTTAACTCTAAACTTTCCCCTTACAGATCTAAGAAATAGTTCTTTAGAAACTTTCCCATAGTAGTTTTCAAAGCGAATCCTATGCAAAGTCTAAAAAGCATTAATACAGCTCTGGTCCATCTTTTGTCTCTTTGAGCAAAGCATATGAATTCTGACTAGAAAAGGAGCCCCGTGACTAGTGCTGCACACAGAGAAGCCAAGCCCACACAATAAGCAAAAGTTACTCCCAAGTACTGCTTTCAGTTAAATGGTGCGTGAAACCTCCAGGTATCTAGAGGGAGAAAGACTGACTCACAGTTTATCAACTTCCTTCAACTTTATTTAACAATTCAAAAGAAATTCAAAGCTGCTAGTACATGCATTGTTAGTGAAGGATGGCTTTTATAGAGCAAACAAAAAGTCTAAAACATACCTTCATCCCTTGTTTCCTGCTGGAGAATTATCATCCACTCCACTTTTTCTGTCTTTGTATTTTTTCAGGTAGAACAGAAACCAAGTTTTATTGGAAAGAAAACAACGCAATTTTCCTAACTGAGAACACACAAGTGATGCCTTGGAAAGCACAGTGTATTTCTGAAAATGGGGAAAGAATGACAGCGCTTTTTTCTCCATTAAAGAAACATTTAAAAGATCAAAGCAAAAGCTTTCTTTCGCTCTAATCCTCGACTGATGAAAACAGTCATACACTCTTAATTAGATGTAGAGCATACTTCTTGTAAACTGATGGCAGAAGCAAGATCACATCTTCAGTCACTTCAGACCCAACTATAAAAGAGACAGTCATTGCCCAACGCAGCCACGAATTACTTTCCATCTTGTGGGGGGGAAAAAAAAATCCTGTTCTTTCTCATCTTTCAACAAAACTCTGTATAACAGCTACAGATCAAAGAATTATTTTATTGAGAGAGCAAAGAAACAAGCATCTCTTCCTGCATGCTTTTGCTCAACTGATAAGAATAATTGTGACAGTCGATTGTTAACTTCCAGAACACACATGTGTTTTGTTTGCACCACAACCGGCACATATGTAAAGCTTGATCTGTTAAAAAAAAATCTTAAGGTAGAGGAGCATCAAGGATCAGACTGGGAGGGGGGAAGGTGGGAATGAAAAGAGAGAAGGAGGACCTGGAAACTTCTTTCTTACAGCTTCATGGATTGCAGTTGCTTTTGGCCCTTCCTTAGGGATCGTCCCTTCCCTGAACAGTCCATATGTTCCTGGAGATTCTCAGAATCAGCTTATATAAAGTTGTGCTAAGGAGGCTAGAAACACCAGTAGTCAAATCTGCTGACTATTAAGCAGAGCTAGATGATGAAGCAGATGTTAGAATAGAGAGTGCAAGCCAGACTACAGACAGCCTTGCTGTTAAGAGTGATGTGCAGGAGAGAATTATGGGTTTTCTCTAAAGCCTTAAAAAACCCAACCAAAAATTAATGAGGCAAAGCAAATAACAAATAGCTTGAACGAACATGTGAAATCTTGGTTATGATGAGGCTGCATTGTTAAGCTCATGTTCAGTTTATCAATGCAATACTGATGTTAAAAAATTAGTTTGGTAAGATAGTTATAACAACACAATGCTTTTGGGAGCGGTATCATTGAGCCAGTCTTAGGAAAAAGCCACAGTGGTCCAGTATATCTGAACTCATGCCTAACTCAATGAAAACATACCCACATCTAACGAGACATCCTAAACCTGACACTTCTCATGTATAGAAACCACACCCCAGATAACTGCACACTTTTAAGATATAAAAAGAAATTTCTCAAAAGCCGTTCTGGATTGCTGGTACAAAACAAAAGCAGACACAAAAGTGTGAAAAGGGACTAGGCATTGGGAAAAAAACCAGAACAAAAGGGCTTTATATTTTGCCTTGCACACTTATTGACCCTACTATTGTATCAGGCAGTATTTTTGTCTGTCGTTTTCACGTTATTCATGTGAAAAGAGAGCACTAATGAGTTTCGTTTTCTTCCTAGATTAGCAACCACCACGGTTATCTGAGGTGCCAGGACTCAGATGCACAATGACAATGCTGACCTAAATTCAGGAAGACTTGGGTAGCTCATGTTTCCTAAAAACAAAGCCTGCAGCTGATGAATACACACCAGGGCAGATGCTGTACCAGATATCAAACCAGAGCTCCCACAGCTCACTCTATTATTACTAAGCTTGGGTCATAAACATCCCAGATACAGTCACGAATGCAAGGGCCATCTTACACTCAACAGAAAGGAGTTGATGCAGTCTGCATTCTCATTTGAAACAGAAAGTTAAAACATCCCCTAACAAGATGCGCTTTCAAAAAGCAATCTGCTTACAAAGAAAAACAAAACCAAACCAAACCAAATCCCAACAACAAGCCAGCTAAAACCCAACCCAAACATTAATAGTTTAAGGTATTAAATGACCTGAGTGTACTTCGCTGCTGCAACGAGCTGTTTAATTACAATGCTGCAGTTAGTACCTATTTAAATTATGTAATATTTAAGTAAAAAAAATAACCCCAGCTCTCTAGAGTTGAATGCTGGCTTTGTCTGGTATAAAAAAACCAAAAACAACCCCAAAAAACCCCCACAACCAAACCCAAAAAACACACAAAACAAAGCAAAATAACAAAAA
Source organism: Callaeas wilsoni (assembly GCA_013398955.1). Taxonomy (NCBI): domain Eukaryota; kingdom Metazoa; phylum Chordata; class Aves; order Passeriformes; family Callaeidae; genus Callaeas; species Callaeas wilsoni. Next base: position 19,089 of record VWPU01014787.1, on the reverse strand, counting down.
AGACCACCAGCCCCCCAAAAAATAACAACAAAAGGAAGTCCAAACAAACCAAACTAAATAAAAACCCCACAAATAATAAACAAACAAACCAATCTCCCAAACCCTAAACAAAAATACCCACATAATTGCAGCAGGTTCTAAATCATAATTTACCTACTCAGGAAAAAAAAATTACTTTCTGAAGTGGGACCAGGATAATACAAATACTGGTAAAAGATGATTAAAGAGCAACAGAAGGCTTCAAAGATTCTGGGAATGAGCAGTAAGCAAAGTTTTCAAGGGAGCAGGCATAGGGATCCAACACAGTGCTGTTCTTTCTGAGAAAGAGGATAGGTTTAGTTAATTGAGAAAAGCACCCCATGGTTGAACAGCTCTATCTTGACTGTATAGGTTCTCAATGAATTTAGAGCACTTGGTCATAGGACTGAGACACAACCTTTGATTCTGAAAGATGACATGCACTGGTGCGTGTACACCAGCACGGTGACGCAGAACCAATCATCCCCATGTCACTGCTCCAATCTTTGTAGGTAACACCATTTGCAAACATTCTTCATTCTTCAATATATAGCAAGACCCACATATTAGAAGACTGTGGAGAGTTGCAGGGATGAACCACACGTACTCATAGAGCTATTGGTAGAACTCCGTTTATTGATTATTATAGGCCTGGTTATATACATTAGTCAGCTTGTTCACGAGCCACTTAGCAATTTATGATTGGATAATATCTATTATCACGTGTATAGTAATTAATGCGGATTGGCTATAGCTAAACAATCATGCTTTTTCTCTATTCTTTTCTTGTGGTTACATGCTCCTGTTTTCTCATCCTGTCCTCCCAGCTTGTTACTTTCCTACCAGTGACTTTGTTTCTTCTTTCTTGCTTATTCAGGATAATCAAGGTTTCTGAGGCCTAGGTTGTGCACATTCCAATGAGCAGCTCCCGTGAGAAACTGCTATCATTATCCATTTTCTCTGAGAAACTGCTCAACAATTACTGAAACCTGGGTTGTGCACGTAGCTTAGCTCTGTATGTCTTCGCTCAGTGAGTCATTCTTCTACAGAAGACAAAATTATGCCCTATATACTTACTGCCATAAATATTTATTTTGCAAATAGATTGTCTCATTTTTGAGAAGTCTTCCAAAGTTCACAGAAATCCACTGCAATTTGGGATTAAGATCCACAGCCTTTCTACTGCTGATGCCAAAGATCAATTGTCAAATTTAATAAATTAATCTTCCCCCAGCAATTAGAATTTTGATATCTATTTGAAAATAAACCAGACTTGAAAATCTCTAACCTCACAGACCTGTAGCTGTCTAAGCTAACATGTAAGTGCTTTGTTCCCCCTGTCATTAGAATGACCAATTCCAAGACTACTACAATAGGATGAAATTACACCGTCGTACGTAAATACTGTTATTTCAAAAATTTAAAGTGAACAGTCTTGTAACATGAGATTTCCTTTACCCTACGAGGAAGCTCTGGAGAAAGACAAGATTGGTAACTATTAAAACGCACACACAAACGCTATCACCTAGATTTGCTCTAAGTTAAATGCAGCTTTGAAGTAGTCCTGGAATATTAGGCCATTCCCCAGCTGAGGATTACTATGGTCCAGGAACTTTCTAATGCTTTTAAGCACATAGGTTTTATAAAGGTACGGCACATCCCATTTCGTGAACCACGCCACTGCGTAAACATTGCTTTAATCACTAAGAAAGATTTCCTGGTTGTCCTTAGAGGACACTGAACCAGGAAAGGGGGGATTAAACAATCAAAAAAGTATCAGACACTTAATTACTTTGATGCTTCATTCTGAAGAGCTCTATTTAGATTATAGTTCATGCGAAGTATTGGGATCACTCCAACTCTGCTGCATAATTCACAACACCTGCCTTTAGTCTCGCAAAAATCCAGTGCAGTGGCACTAAGTACCTCAGCAGTTACTAACAGTGATACAGGGCAATAGCAAAACACAGTTAGATGCAGTTTCTCCAGTCCACAGAGATATCCTTTTGTAAAGGGAAGAGGAGCCACTGCTGCTACTTGAAACCAATGTTTAGGGCCTAAGATGTTTGCATGTTAACAGTCCAGAAGCAATTATAACAGTAAACTCACCTAAAAGTCAAATACATGCAGAAAACTTCCTCAGAAGCCTGGTGACAGCCCTCATAATCCTCATAATAATGTTATACTATGTATAAACCTTAGTGACCATGTCTAAGTGGCACACACATGCTTACTAAGTGCAAAACATTTCAAAGTCTCTTAAAGCAGCCTGATGATCTCTCAATTAGTATTAATTTACACAAGCAAACTTCCTATGTCTTCCAGTACCTGATTTTTGCCATGTCAGGACTTCATGGGTCCTGACAAGTATCACTATTTGAAAGAGCTGATAGGCAACAAATGTTTCACAAGTGAAAGAAGCAGTTTTATCGTGCATAGCACATACTAGTTTCTCTTTTATTTTCCCTGAACTATAGGTGAATCACAGTTCTCAACTTTTAAAATAAAACTTTGCAGAACAAAAGAAAAGGTAAGCTATTTTGTTGCAAATGATGCGACCTTGATAATTACATCCAAAGGTTAAAACAAAGCAGACCTTTGCAGCCTCTGCTGGAACACAGCTGTGGAGCCAAGAGCCCTTGAGTATCATTTTAGCTGTGGGAACCGACGCAATTTTATAAGCTGAAGCTAGGGAGCAGATAATTCAGAGATTCTCTCTGTTTTAAGTGAATAACTACTAGAAAGCAACACTGGAAGCATGAAAGTTTTCTGATTTGTTATATGACTCTTACGCAAGTATGTTCAAACAGCATGTACTTTCTAATGCTGGAAAAAATATGCAAACAGGTTTCAAGTACGGCGTAAATAAGGGCAGAGTTGTCTACTAAAGCAAGTGCATGCCACTGGTGGATCATTGGCACTCCAGGATAAAAATCTAATGTACCTAGGCTCCAGCACCGCAAACACGGCCGATGCCAAGGCACTTTAACAGGGCAATTAAAACATTTGTCTTCTGGAACTGCCTGTTCCTTTGTTTCACGGTTGCCTGTTAACTTGAAACTTCCCCTGACCCAGTTAGCCAAAGCCCAAGGCACGGCTGGAATCCACTTGGGATGTGCCAACATAAAGATTTCAGGAATTCTCTGTGCAACAAAGGCACCCCAAGCCCCCGGCGGCGGGGGCATGCGCTGGCCGGGGGACCCGGGACCCGCCCTCCTCACCCCCCCGGGAATAACCCGGGTAAACAAACACCCCGACTCGCCGGTGACATCTCTCCCACTTTCCACGTAGTATCGCACTCTCACGGAAAGTACTTATCACGGAAAAAGTCACCGAGAGCCGCTTAATCCCGTTAGAGAAAAGCCGATGCCCGGCCGAGCCCGGCTGTTCCCGCCGCCCAGGTGCACGGCGGGCGCAAGACCGGTCTGGGGGGGCCCCGCGGGGGCGCGGCGGGTCCGGCTCCCGCGGACAAAGGCGGCAAAGCGCGCCCGAGGAGCGCAGGCGAGGGGCGATAAAAACCCAAAGCACACAAAGGAGCGAGAAGGAGAAGCCGGGCAGCTCGTGGCCGTAGCGCGGCCCCCGGGGCGGGGAGAGGATGCACCGGCGGCGGGGGATAGTGGGTGCCGGGGGGCACCGCACCTGCCCGGATGGAGGGAAGCGGCGGGGAGTACGGGTTCGGGGCGGGGATATCCCGCGGGGATACTCGCCTGCTCGCGGAGGGCGTCCGGCAGCGGGAGCAGAGGTTCCAGAGGCGCCCCGGCGCTGGGGCTGCGCCTTGCCCTGCCCCGCAGCGGGCAGCGACGGGGGCGTCGAGTCCGAGTGCGGGGCCGAGGCTGGTTTTGGGTTCGGGTCCGGGTCCGGGTCCGCTGTGGCCGCTCCCGCCGAGTCGGGCAATTTCCTGCGGGGCGCGGGCAGGGGCGGCGCGGCCACGCCGGGGCGGGCTCCCGCCTCAGGTGCCGGCCTCGCCCCTAGGTGGGGAGGAGAGGGGAAGGATGGGGAGGGCAGGGGACGACAGAGCAGCGGCAGTGGCGGCTGGACGGGGCGGGCAGCCGCCCCCCCTTAGGCGTGCCCCCACCTGCGGCTGCCGCCCCTTCAGTCCAGAGGTGCCTTCGCCCGGCTCCCCCGGCCCACGCCCGCACACACCAACACCCGCGGCGGCGGCAGGGGAACAGGAAATACCGGTCGCAGCCCGGTGCTCCGCGCCGCTGAGTCACCGCGGCGAGGCCGCCCCGCCCCCCGGCTTTTCTCTGCCCGTCCCGTCTCCCGCAGGGGACCCCGGCTCTGCCCGACGCACTCCGCGCAGGGCCCGGGCCGCAGAGCGGACCTGCGGGCGGGCACGGCGGAGCCCTGTCGCCGCTGGCAGGGCGCACTGTCACCCAGCCTAGCGCTTGGGTGTGTTTTCCGTTTACATCAGTGTTTTGTTCGGAACCTGGGATCATTGCCCATCTGAACCTTCTAACGGGAAGATCTCTGAGACAGCCTTTAACACCACGGCGGAGTGCTCCACGTACACCTCTCAATCTGCTTTTCCTTGCCCTTTATTACAGAATAGCTGCGGCCGCTTTACTGGCAGCTCGGGAGGGCTCTGTTCACACCATCAATCTCATCTGAAATACACAGGATTAGCAGAAGGCGGAGTAGGTCCATTTCCAGGCCGGAACATCCCGGTCACTCTGCAATTCCACCAATACTGTTCCCGAAACTGTAACATACTATGAGAGAAATACACTCCAGGCTGGCATTCCACAGGTATCAACTTTCGGCATCACTGCTGTCCTGCAGCCGAGATGAGTAAGGCAAGGCCAAACAGCTCTGGCAGGATTCTTTGGAGTCATATTTCTTTTGCACTGTAAAGCACTAAATGTCACCAGGAATTCCTTATCTGCTGTCTTAGTTAAACCCCTTGCAAGCCCCTCTAAAATTAAACACCACATTCTCACCCGTATCAGGCCTGCGCAACAAAATCTACTTAAAGTTTTCTGGTTTGTTGCTAGTTGCAGGTGAGAAATATCCTAGATTGCCACAGCATTTCTAATTCAAATAAATTTCTTCCTCAATAGGCACAGTTCATGCACTATGTCTCATACAGAAAGTAAGATAAGGAAGGCAAACAGTATTCTTCATGAAGGGGCTGGACTTTGGAAGGAGGCCCTGAAAGAACCTATTTTATTACAGCAAATACGAAACTGCATTCAGATATTGTATGGAAAAAGCCTACTTGTAGCTGTAGTTAATAATTAACATGCAAGTGCATACACTAGCCTTCTAGTGCCTATTTCAGTCTAAAAGCCCCAAGCGCAAAAATAACAGGGAAAAAGAAAAAAAAAAAAAAAAAGACTAATTCAGGGCTAATTCATAAACTTGATGTTTTCAGTCAGCTACAGACTAATTCTGTGATCAGCATGTAATACAATATTGCTTTAGGCAGAATCAAGGCACAAGAAATGGAAATTTAGTCTTACTTCCAGGTATGTGTCAGATCACTTGCTTTACACTGTGGTGGGTGCCTGTTTCCTTAATGAATGTTTTAAAACTTTATCTGTTAGTTCTCCAAATCTTTTGTAACAGTGGCCATAGGATGCTTGGTTAATGGTTCTAAAATGCTGTTAAGATGAGAAAAACTATGGACACATTAAATGTATCACTGTTGTTTTTTTTTAGTACAACAGTAGAAAACACTGATGGCTAGCAGAAGAGCCTACATCCAAGCATTGCGTGCATTTCCAAGCACTGGAAAGTAACAACGCTTGCAGTACTACTCACTGCGTTACTGATCACTTCACGTAATTACCATGATACAAACAATTTTTAAATCAATTCAGCAAACTGGAGAGGGCAGCAACATTATATGCCTTATTTTAAACACCTATTGTTTTCTTATCTAAACTTGTCTTTACTTAACCTGAATTTCAAAAAAAAAAAAAAAAGTTTGTAATTAGGAACTGTTCAGAATACTTTAATTGTTCATGGCTCTGTTTATCCTATCCCCAGCAAAGCAGTCTCCACTGGCCACCTCCCTCGGTAAAAGGCATGAATCTTGTCTTTGTTCTACAACTGTCAGCAGTACAGTTTACATAAAACACAGTTTGGAAGAGAGATGGCTGTAACTCCACACAATTTTTCTTATCTATAAAGGAATAAAAAAAAAAAATCTCAATAGCAAAATGGACTGGAACATGTCTGATTAGTTACAATTATAAATAGTGGTGTGGAGTAAATTTAAAACACCTTTCCTAAAGGGCCACAACATGAAGCAGTTTGCCCCATGTCTCTCCTTGCCCTGCCAATGACAACAGCTGTTGGGCAAAACTAATTTCTTCCTGATAGCCTTTGCTTCTGCCCCTCCCATGCTTCCTTTACTATTTTGAATGTTCTTCCAGGTTTTCTGGCAAGCCTCCGCCTTCCTTCCTAGGACTCCCACTTATTATAGAGCTGGTTAGCACAATCACAGAGTTCAACCGCTAACCAGAAGCTAAAAATAATCAACCACAAACCTTTCTGTAAAACCCCTTTCTCTTATTCTGCTACCTCCTCTTCAGGACAGGCCTTTATCCCATTTACTGAAGCTGCCAAAAGATACTGGGAATTTAAAGAAAATAAGATGTAATGATTTTATCACATGGAACAATCTTGCAAAGAAGAGGTAATGTTTTCTTACAAATTACCACAAGTGGAAGGAAAATGAGTGAACAAACAGCAGACACGAACTTGAGCACATAACTCCTGGTAAACAAAGGTGGTATTATGCGATCAACGCAGACTGCATGCAGTTGCTGTAGGCTTGACTACATGAATGAATGGAGACTTCCAAAGAACTCCTGGGCACAAAGGAAACAATGAATTTTAGCAAGGCTGGACATACTAGGTCTTTCAGACTGTAAGCCCAAACCAGAAAAAAACCAAGGGTCAGATTAGCAGTTGGTGAAAACTCTGGTTTACTGAAGAAAAGCCCAACACACCCCAGTTTATGTGCTGAGCTCGGGCAGCCAGTAAAGCTATGAAAGGCAACACTCATCCTTCCAAAATATTCTGTATTTTCTCCTTCACCAACAGTGGAGCAGCTGTGTTGAGGGAAAAAGTAATGCCCGTAACACAATGGTTCTTATTGATACTGTCTGTTCGTAGTCTATATTTAATGATTGTCCTTCAGCAATTTCTTTTGGGAGAGGTGTAGCAAGAACTATTGAGATGATGTCAGGGGGGGAACTATACGACAATCTTTTTATGCCGTAAGTTACTGTAGTGAAAAATAGTACAGAAGTGTTACTTGTCTTGGGGCAATAGGCAATCTGACATTAGGATCAGAGCTCGTTCTGTGCCTCCACTGTACAAGTGTGACGGCTCATGGAGTCCTTGCCCCTACTTATAATTTGAAGCAAGTATTAAAGCAAAAAATGAGTCATGTCCTATGATTCATTTTGTACATTGAGATAAAAGTCATTCTAACTTGCTGACACTATTTATCTTCACCAGTTACGATCAAATCCATTTGTTACTCAGACACCTAAACCCAGGAAATTGTTTGCGTAAATAGTAGTGTTCAAGGCATGTGAACTGTGAGAACTGAACTGCTCTTATAAAATCCACCTCGACTGGCCAAATTTGGACAGAATCTTTCGAGAACGTGTTTTAAGAAACAGAATTCAAAAGTATGCACATGTCTGTCGCCTTCACCCTTATCATCAAAGCCTCAAATCACACCTTTACATAATGAATTAAGAATTCTACATGCAACTTTAATTTGGTATAAACATTTCTACCATATGTAAGGGAATCGAGAATGAACCTCCAAATATGAATCAGATGCATGTTAGTGGTCATACTGCACGCAAATACTTAAGAAAATAGCTTTTAGAAAAGTCAATTGCAAAAAATAATTACCTGGGGTCAGGCAAAGGAACAACCAGGTATCCTCAATTCAAATATCAATTCATTAACTTGTACACAAATGTGCTTAAATGACTATCTGAAATTGCAGATTGAGCTAAATACTGTAAAAGTAACTACATAAAAATACATACTTCCATATGCTGTAAATTATTTTCAGTGTTCTAAATTCAGAACAGCAAAAACATATACTATTTTTACTTCCTTGTAGTTTTTAAAAAAAACATGCTTTACTCTTATATTCATGAGATCTGGGAGTCATCATATTTACCTCATCCAGCAGAGCTGAAATTTATATTGATTGTAAAACATGCAAACAGCATGCACCATTAACCAAGAGCTACTTCCAGTGAAATGTTTCTCTGTTTAGTAGTGAGAAATAGCAGGTAACAATGCATATACTCTAACTGCAAATACTGGGGAAGAACACTTTACAGTTATTGTTTTTCAATGACAAAATCAACCCTTACTTGTCGAGCTAGCTAGAGAATCATGCCAAACTAACCACAGCGTCAGAGATACCAAAAAGAAAAACACTTTGCACTGAACATCTTTTCATGCAATCTGTAAGAGTATGGTATAATTTTTCCCTCAAGCATTAGTCAACAACTTAGTCCTTCCATTTTATAGGCAGTTAAAACCTGCAAGTGGTAATAATACAACAGTGCAAATGCCGAAGTGTTGCCATTCATGGATTCTTTTAAATGTTTTTAAGATATGGAGTATATACTTTATTTCCATATTTAATAGCCTGATTAAGACAGCTTTATCAGCCTTAGAACCACACTTGGTTCTAAGAAATTTCTGCATCAACGCAATGCCAGGGGGAGCCTTGCTGTATCATGGTAATAAAAAGATAATCTAAAACCACTTAAGAAACATGGCAGAATAAAATCAGTGCAAATTTTTGCTACCATGAACTTAATTTTGCTCAGCTCAAAAAAAAAAAGTATGTATTTTTACTCTTTGAAGAATGAAAGGGTAGAGGAAGACAAATGCCCAGTAACAGAATGAAATGTTTGCAGAGATATTGCTGTACAGCTTAAACTTCACATACTAGCCTTTCCAGTTCCATATCATGCTTAGAGCCACAAAGATGTCTAAGTAATTTAAAGTTTAGCTCAAAAAATATCGTGAGGTGAAACAAACTACAATTTAGAATTTGGCAAATAGCAAGTTCTGCAATACTAAGAAAAAAACTGTCATTACATGCATTATGACATGTTCAGTGTGACTGAGATGTGTTACAACAGCCACAAATCTTGAGGCAATCCATTCACAGTACCACAATTTATGTCAATGTATCTCACAGGCATTTCTCATTTTGGGTGAATGTTTCACCAAGAAAAGTTCAGTGTTTCCGTGCTGGTCAGAAGTCACCAGGTGATCAGTCCTTACATGCAAAGAAGTCTACAGACCCTAAAAATTCATGACTTCCGTATAAAGAAAGCAAGAAATTAAGTGACAGGATGGGTGACCCCAACCACCTGTACTACATGAACACAGATTCAAACAGGAAATCCAAAGACTGAACATTAGAGAAAAAATATATTATTTTCATTTTTGTTGCACAACATACCGATGCCAAGACAAACAATAGAATTAAGCTCAGGTACTTCAGCCCAAGAAAGAGCTTGGCTTGAGGTTAAAGTCTTTAAACTTCCATGAGGTAGAATATAATCAAGTATCTTCTTTTCCAGAATATATTAAGCAGGACAAATCCAATTTAGTTTTTAAAGCTGTTGAAAACTCTTTTGATAGTAGTTCATGGAGAGATACTCTGTCATGAGAATACACCCAATTCCGTCCAGTCCAGTCATAGCGCTTGGGCCCACTAGGAAAAAACACAACAAAACACCACACACTGTGTAAGTACAGATTATTTCAGGAGAGCTGCTGGAAGTCTATATGCATAATGTATGCCAGAGAGTGCCCAGGAAAAGGAACAGATAGCATGGGGAACGGCTGGTGGGCAGTCTGAGGAAGTGGAGCAGAAAAGGCCTGATATGTCAGGAACTACTAAGCCATCAAACAGATATATCTGAAAGGTGACAAGATACATCAGTCACTCCTAGGGGAGACAAGCACTTTCCCTTCCTGCTTTTGGCATTGATCCGCCCCCCCCAATTTCTTCCTTTATTCCATTCTTCCCTCACACATATGATTTTCTTGCACTCAAGTATCACAACGGATATTTGTATAATGCTGAATTAATGCCACTGATTAGTTCTTGCAGATATTCTAAGCACAGCAAACCACGAATCATTTCATTTTAGATGCAACAAAATAATTTAGCCCCTGAAAGCAAATATATTGGCATGTGGCAGATTTATAACTAAAATGCTATTTTTCTCTGCGCTATCATATTGTTACTGGCTTGGTTTTCCCAGGCCTACATTAAGTATCAAGAAAGAAACTTGAACACCTGGGTTCTACTCCAGACTGCTATCCGCCCAGTTTTCCACATGTCAAATAGGAGAATGACTGAAAGGTACTCACTGCTGTTAACATCAGCTAAGCAAAGAAAATAGAAAGGAATGAAATGGTCATCTGGGATAAACAGATAAACCCTTGAGCGTGTAGGACATATGCCTTGGAACTCAGTCAACAGGCAAAGTCTGCTAGCAAACAGACTACCCTATACATACCTAAGAACAATCTGCAGGTTCCCTTCTCTACAAGCGTAAACACTGATCTGAACCTTGAATATCCTGAATTACTTACAACAGTCAAATGAAGAACTTTCCAACCACTAATAAACATATAAGGAGTTATAAAGGCAAGCACAAATCCAAGTCACTTTTACTGAAATCTCACTGTCTGGCATCAAAATCTCACTTTAGTATCAGAAGTGGTAACTGAATCAGGGTTATGTGCTCCAGTTACTTTACTAAGTATTTCTCACTCTTCTTCTGCAGCACAAGCATATGTTTATACTCTCCTGCCCCTCGAGAATGATGGAATGGGATCCTGTCATTCATGAAAATCAGGCTGACAAATCATTTAATCAATGACAAAGAAATATGTATGTTATCTGAACTGGTTTTAAATGTTATGCAGTAAATATCAGTGATAAGGTTAGCGTATTAAACACTTAATAGTTCTATGAATCTCCAAAACACTGCACAAATGTGACTTTCAAATTAATCGTTTAAACAAAGATCTGGTCAATTCTATAAAATGCCTTCAAATTAAATATAGATTAAATGTATTTCTCATGGAAAGTCTGCATATATGTTTCAACCATAAGAGAAAATAATTAAAATATCATATTAAGGTATTGCTAATATTCTGTAAGGTTGAAAAGTCTTTTCGGCCAGGAGCTACATGAAATTACTGCAATCACACTGCTCGCAGCTGCACACAACTCAAGCCCTTTTTTTGTAACTGTCAACTAATTAAAGTTTTCACTTAGGTGTATAGATACTCAATAGCAAACAGATGGCCAAAGAAAATTCCAAGAAAAACATCTCACATCTTGACAAATTTGTCTCCTTCGGGATATATTCTTAAAGACTCAAGATCAACATTTACTGTAAAAATGCCCCAAAACATTAAATGCAAGTGATTACTGGCAGCAACATTTTCTTCTTTCACTTCCCAGCATATTGCAGTTAAGAAGATGACAGTCCAGATCATGTAGTATTTTCTGGAGTTGCCTTTCAGAAGTTAGAAAGTAAGTGAACACATAGCATGATGTTCCAGGAAATACCACTGTTTATCATAATACAAGTTAAGGGAGTATAAAAAGGAAAACATAAACTTTTTTTCTCAAACTCCATACTCCATATTCTGGAGCATGTATCTTAGCTCACCTAGAGCTGAACAGACAGGAATTATCTGAATTTTGGTTTTCATAAATAGATGAAGTCCATATGTCAGTGATGCAAAAATCTTATAAGCTGGTTCCTTCACCAGTAACACTTATCAGCTCCCTGTGTTCTTTCCCAGGGATAGTGGCAAAGAATATCGATTTTGGGGGGAGACAGTTACAGCATTTGCCCACTTATTTGGCTGCCCTCCCTGCTGAAACCAACCAGAAAACCTGGAATGGATCAAAACACAGCATTAGAAAAAGCAGAGGAAGCAGCTAGCTAAGGCTCCTGTGAAGTGCAGATGCTTGACAAAAACAACCAGTGTGGGCATACATAAACATATAAAGCAGGAAATCCCACAAGCTTAAAAGGGAAGGAGCCACCCTGTTTAAAACACAAAGAGAGGTTTAGATCGTGACATCATCATCACTCTTTTTCCAATGGAAGCTTTGTTTGTTTCTTTTTAGTCATGGCTGGTTATATTTCCTATGAGTAGGCTATATTCCTGTAGACAGTGGTTTTGGGCTAAACAGTGTATGACAATTCTTTGTTACACATTTCTTGTATTGATTTAGGTATGCCAGTAATACTGCAGTGTGCCTCAAACCCCTACACCAAACCATTATTGAACATTTAGACTGTACCAGGTTTTGAGAATATACAGAGTAGAAGGATCATTACATGATTGTGCCATGCTATAAATGAAGTTACATTTCCACCCAGCCTGCAGATATTACGTAACTAACTTACACATAACTTACCTAGTGGGTGAGGACAGCCAAATCTGCCGGTTTGGTGTTTGCTTATTGATTACGTATGTTCCCATGTCTCCACCCAATTTAACTGTTAATACTCCACTCTTAAAAGACAAAGAAAGTGAGAAATAAAAAATTTGTACCCTGTTACTTTGACAACAATTACTTCATCTGCAGTGGCAGAAACTTACATACCTGTATCACATTCTCAATCATCTCCCAAACGGTAACAGCTAGGGAGAATGATCATTACTTGCTAAAAACTTATTTTAATACCTAGCACAACCTGCCTATGTTTGAATCCGATCTAGACTTTAAACCTTCTGGTCAGAGTTTGATTTTAGTGTGTTTGTACCACTCACAATGCTACTACTTAAATAATACTCTTGAGCTTGGACCTGGCATCTTGAAAGGACCAGATCATTGCAATTCATTTTGCAATGATTAAAACATCATCCAATAACAACTTTTTTCTATTAATGAAGAATGCAGAACTGGTGTGGTTCAAAGTCAAGAAGCTTTATATGTCATTGCTAGATTTCTGAGCCACGCAATTTTACCATGCTTTTCTTTATTAACTGTAACAGTTTAACACGGAATAAACACTTTTTTTTTTTGATAATTCTTGACTCATACCTTAAAAATGTTCCAGTTCTAAATCCCGTGAGGTCTGATTTTGCTTTGGTTATGTCACCTTTAGACCATTATCCTAGTGAACCTTTATTTTCTCTTTCTTGCTCACATTTCTTACTGACAACATGATTCATGTTTCTTGTAATTGACAAAAATATTTTCTGTTCTGACTGTAAGAGTAAAAAAACAACAATACTTGGACTGGAGTTAATCTAAAGGTGATCTGAATGATACTAATTAAAAAGGGAAACATTTCTACAGAATGCAATGTGGTGATTGAGATAATAATTTATTTAGTTTGCAGTATCTCAAATACTTCAAGCCCTACAGCACAATAAAGCCTCTTTAAGGGTATCATACTTTTCATGCTTTAGTCAGAAGATACTACTAGAGCTCTCTATAATTGCTTGGGCTATTTGCTATGTATAAACACTCACTACGGGGGAAAATATTTTCAGGTATGAGTATCTACTGCCTGCAAATATACTCTGTAGCACAAGCAGCAACTCAAAGCTTCCTTCCCCTACAAAGTAACTCAGTGTTACTCGTTTCTGACATACCTCAAGTTCCACTAGGCATAAAATAATACTCTCAGTATCTGATTTTTTACCTTAGTTTCCATGCTATTTCTGTGCTTGTTAAGGCATTTATATCTGTATCAAAAGAATAAAAACAAAAGGGTCTCCTGGATAAAAGTCCCATCAGGTTTGTCCTGCCAGTTATTTCTATGGGACACTAGTACAGTGCAGATTAGGACAAGAACAAGCTACTTCTCTGGTTGTCAGAATTTCAAGTTTTCTGTATCTCAGTAGTCTTAGAATTGTAGAGATACAGCAGAATAAGAACAGGATGGAGGATTAGGCCTGCATAATGATACACAGGTTTCAGCATTCTTCTATGTGGTTTGTAATGCCATATTAAGTGTTCTGAATGATGTTATACTACATGTTTCTACAGAAACACTGTAAGTAAATCGGTTTTCAAACAGTTAACAAAAATTTATACATTTATACCATGTGTCAGCTGTTAGACAGTGCTGTTGCTCTATCCTTGCAAAGTAAATAGAGGTTAACCTCTACTGCTGTGTTGAAAACACTTCCTCATACATTTTACAGTACTTCTGAAATACTAGTAAATATGACTTGATTTTTTTAAAGAACTTAAATTGCAAGATACTTTTGCCATATTTTAAGTAATAATGCTGTATGTGTTTTGCACTACTGGATGAATGTTTGCTAGTTCCTGGTAACAAAAATATTCTCCTAAAGAGATTTTTTTTCCCTGAACACGAAGATACAAACTGCATAAAGTACTCAAGTTTACAACAGGCACAACAGACCTTTATCACATTCGCCACCTTGTGGCTTCCTGCAGCACTGACCCTGTTTGTTTAGAATTAAAACTTGAGCTATTTAAACCTTCTGCTTTCAACAGAAATGACAGCATATTATTAATTGTCATCATACAGTCTATACAGCAAAGGACCACTGGTAAAAATTAAGATGTAAAAGTATTACCTCTTGAGCTTCACAACAAGTCAATGTCAAACATAATCCACCATACAGCAGATGGAAAAAAAAATTATGATGTGACTCATCAGCTTAACATAATGAAGTGTCTAAGAATACTAAAGAGGTAAATTTCAACCATTGGTAATTTTTGTCCTAAGATAGTTACATCGGGCTAATAGGTGCTGATATCCTAAAACATACTGAAGAGTAATAGTTAAACAACGCTTTTTACCAGAAAAACAATTAGCTGTAACATTACCTACATACTTAATTAAAGCAACAAGTAGAATTTGCTAAACAGAAAGGTACTGGCAATATATTATTTTATATCCTAGCTATCAGAAATACAGAATGAAAATTATGATGACAAAGCTACACAGAGGGAAGTCCAATACTACAGACTTTTGTTTTGGTTTTGTATTTTGCACAGTGAAACCTAAACCATCCGATTCAGCATCCTACAGCATAAAACCTTAACTGACAGTGCCAGTAGAAAGCAAACTCCTTGTGGTAAGACATGAAAAGAGAGCAGTAGTTGCGTGACCTCAAAAAACTTCAGTATTGAAAGACCTGTGTAGCAGACAGTAGTGTGGGGAGAAACAGCACTCTTCTCAAGTCATGTTGAGGGCTGTAACACGTAGATCACTTCAGGAACTGAATTTATACAAAAACTAATAAATTCCCTATACAAATAAAGCTGACATTTTTAACCTGAGTCTGTCACTCCTGTGACATTTTTTGAGTAGCTGACTACTGAAGGCTCCAGACATGCAGTGTCTCCTGTGACAGTAGCCTTCTCCCCATGTGTGCTCTGGTCTCACTTCTGCAACGACCTATCCAAACACTGCACCCTCTCATTGCTTCTCTCCCCCACAGGCTGTCATGAGTAAAGCCGGGACTAACATATGCTACACGGTCAAGACAAATGCTGCTTCTCTGTATTCAGGGCAAACAAAGAAACTGCTCTAACAGTTACATGTGATGTACTGTGCCATGTAGGCCTACCGTTCTAGTATTCACCAGAAGAGAACTGACTGCTATGCCAGATATCTGTATCTATAAATTTTAGGAAAATTTATAGACCAATGTGAAATTGGAAAACAGCTCCCATCTCCTCTTGTGCTCATTTCTTATTCTATATTATGTCTTTCTCTAAACATGGAACATTTTAAATACCTAAATCATACAACAGTATTACTTTTCACCAGAATTGCTGCCTCAGTCAGTATGCAATAAAGGTGTAAAAACTCACTTTATTTTAAGTGTCAGCGCTAAGATGACTAATTTAAAATTCTCCTTCAAATAATAGAAGAAATACCCTACAATAATTACAGTGGTACTATAATGTTTAAAACATACCCCTAAAGAGACATCATAATCTTCTGGGGTAAAAGGCTTATCTGTCAGGTCCTCAAAGAAATCTGCTAAGGAGTCCAGTGTTTCTTCAGCCAGTTTTTCATAGGTGGTCTCATCTAAACCGCTATAAATGACATAGAAGTCCATAATTAGGAGGTAAAGCATGGAAGACAGCATTTTCCCTATAATAAAAACATACCAAGACCATGACCTTGGATGAAACAGTAACTATGAAATGATCATATAAAACAAGTAGTTATTTTTCTTAAGGTGATGTAGGTGACAATCCTCCTTATAAATGGAGGTAAAATTTTGAAATAAATCTGTATTAGAGATGCCTTAACTGAGCAAAAGGTACTTACTTCTTTAGATATACTAACCCCCATTTGGTAAACAGCATCAGATCTCAGAGTAAAGCATTTTCATAGAAGGACTTTGTGTAAGAATTGCTTAGTTTTGAACTCTACAACTACAAACAAAAGCATCTCCCGTTTAGAAATATACGTCATTTGACTCTAAAAAATTTGCTGTAGCCATATGCAGTTTAGAAATGTCAATATCACATGTCATGTTTATGTATGGCATTTGTTCTTTCAACTGGAATTACCCAAGCAACCTGGTAATTAGATGTTATTTAAACTGTGCTTATGAACTAACATTTATGAATTACAGTCTTCTCCAGAGAGTCTCAAAGCACTCTTGTGGCCATTACATAAGATATACAGCACCTGTGAGACTGCTTCTCTTTTCCTCTTTAGTGGAACAAAGTGTAGATCAGTTTAATTAACCAAGTGTAATTAAATCATGTAAGTTGTTCCATCTGTATCAGTGTCAGCTTTTAACTGAGTGTGCAGTGGGGTCTCTCTACCAACAAACACTTCAGTAAAATAATCTCAATTTTTGCTAACACTTACGGCAATGAAACAGTTACTATGGGCTGAATACATAATATATATCAGTTGGTAATATAATAAAATACATCTTTTTAAAAAGTTTCTTATTATCCAGTTACTGAAATATGCTCTATGTCATTTATGTGAGGGACACCACAATAATGCCATGGGGCATGGAGAACAGAAAGCCTTCGGATCGGGCAGGATTCATGTACTAGCACAGGGTGCACTTTAAGCACTTAAAGGCAAGAGCCATTTCAGACATCTGCACAATCCTTTATTATCCAACTGCTGCATCAGAAGAGACGTCTCCAACAGATGCTGTGTCACATCCTCTCAGAACAAGCAGAAATTTCACGTCCTCTGGCATACGTGAAATGGTGCTAGACACCTCCGTTTAGGTGCACAAGTGATTTCCTACGTGACTTCCAAATTCACACCAAATGCTTTTAGCTGAAACTGTAGTTGTCCTTGACATCACATCAACATTACATTAGTTTGGTAGTCTTAAGATGTACATAAGTTATTCTGAAATATATAACCAATATTTTCATATGAATATCTCAAAATACATTTTACCTTGAGTCACTCCGAGTTCCTGCATTTCTCAAATTCATGAACCAAACAGTCCTGCTCTTCACATCTGAAGAATATTGTAATTGCTGTTTAAAGTAAGCAGAAGCAAAATGGAATTAAAATTAAAACGTAAAGAATTACAAACTATGTATTTATCATATAAATTAAACAGCTCCTTGAAGTCCTTTCCATCCTCAAGTAAAATGTTCATATTCTACATCACAGGCCTAATAGGGAAAGAATTATGCAGCTTTAGTCCTTGGATGATTGAAGCAATCTAGAACATCCTTCTCTTCATCATACAAACTAATGGAAAAAACCCCACGCCCTCTCGTCCATGTAAGAATGAAGTAGGAAAAGAGAGCTATTCTAACTTTTCTATTGCTCCACCGCAGAATTACCAAACAACTTCAGACAATTAAATGGCTTAGGGTGAGATTTTCCTAAGTATCCACTATTCAAATGCTGCACTATCAACAACACGTGTCCCTCTGCTGGAAGTCAGGAACATATTAAACTGAAATAAACACAAACCCTGAATCCTCCTTATGTACAAAAAAGCCAAAACCGTTTCAGATTCCAGATCTCTCTGTAAAATGAGCCATTTAACTTCTAATTTCTCCTGGCAGGAAAAAGAAAAAAAAGCTTTAAAAAACAAATCTAAATTACGGAAAAGCTGTATTGCCATATAAGCAGTATCAGACTAGAGAACCAAATGAGTAACCCTGCTAAGGGAAACCAATACAAGCATGAAAATAAAGCTAATCCCCAGGTCAGACACACTAGCACTAGTACGTATGCTATCCACCAAGAAAGGAAGATGGCATGATTTCCATTTTCTTCTTAACTGGCACTGACCACTTGGTTTAATGGTAAAAACAGCATTCATGATTACTTTTTGTATACTCGTGCAAGGTTCTGAAAACTTCAGACTGAGTTGAAAAGCAAGTGACATTTGCAAAGGAGCTATGACAGCCTCTCTTCAAGCACGGAAGATCTCTCTCCATGTGGTGTGGCATCTCTCCGCAGGTATTACCGATGAGCTGTTAGTCCAAAACCACGACACAGGCAAAAGGACTGAAGAGCGACACAACGGTGCAGGCCGACAAAATACACCACGGTGCCTACATGTCTGACTGCACGCTTTACCCTACAGCATTTCTTTCCTACACGCTTAGGATCAAAAGCTACAAGACCACGAGCAAGTTCAGGCTCTGTCCGGGCTGAGAGGCTCCAATTCCATCGTGTGTACCCATACTCGGTTTGTGACTGCAGGCTGCCAACAGCGGTGCCAGCAGGCAGCCGGCATCTGCCTCCGCGTACCCCACCCGGCTGGGGGAGGCCAGCACCGCCTTCTGCGCCTGGAGAGGGGCAGCAGACGAGTGCAGCAGCTCCCGGGGTACGGAAGGAAGGAGAAAGGGAGAAGGCAGGCGGGAGACAGAGAAGGAGCGAGGACGCGCCCCGCTGCCGGCCGGCCGGCCTGCGAAGAGGCCCGGCGGCGGCGCTGGCTGCCCGGGCTGCCGCAGGCTGCCGCAGGTCTGCTCAGAGCCGGCGGCCGGCTCGGGAATCCCCGCCTGTCGCCCTTCCCTCCCTGCCTACCCGCCCCAGCCGGCGCTCGGCCACGGCCGCCCCGCCCGCTCCCGTG
>VWPU01014786.1:0-116223 GCA_013398955.1 Callaeas wilsoni | reverse complement strand
CCAGGACTTCTGCCCTTCTCTGCTGTCCCAGCTTGCGGCCGAAGCGCCTCTGCCAGCTGTGACCAGCACGGTGACAAAGGGGAATGTGCCCGTGACCGTGATGGCCTGTTACTGTTTTTTTGGGGGGGGTTTTTGTTTGTTGTTAATACCATAATTTTTGTTGTTTTTGCCTCATTATATATATTAGTAAAGAACTGTTATTCCTATTATCATATCTTTGCCTGAGAGCCCCTTAATTTCAAAATTATAACAATTTGGAGGGAAGGGGGTCCACATTTTTTCCGTTCCAAGGAGGCGCCTGCCTTTCTTGGTAAACACCTGTCCAACCCAAGACAGAGAGAGGGAGAGAGAGAAAGAAAAGAAAGAAAGAAAGAACGAAAGAAAGAAAGAAAGAAAGGAACAAAGGAAGGAACAAAGGAAGAAAGGAAGGAAGAAAGGAAGGAAAGAAAGAAAGGAAAGACAGAGAAAGAGAAAGGGAGAGAAAAAGGGACAGAGAAAGCAAGCAAGAGAGAGCAAGGAAGAGAGAAAGAGAAAAAAGGAAAGAAAGAAAGAGTGAGAAAGAGAAAGAGAGAGAAAGAAAGAAAGAAAGAAAAGAAAGAAACAAAAGAAAAGGGGAAGAAAGAATGGAGAAATAGGAAGAAAGAGCAAAGAAGACCAAGAAAGAAAGAAACAGAAGGAATGAAAAAGAAAGAGAGAAAGAGAAAAAGAGAAAGAGCGAGAGAACGAAAGAGAAAGAGAGAGAAAGAGAGAAAGAAAAGAGAAAGAAAAATGTGGATGTTTAGTCTCTGCTGACTCTGGGCAGATTAATCCTTACTGGAAGTGAAAGACAAGAAATTTGATTGTGCAGTTAATTGTAGGACAGGCCCCTATAATATCTAAGGAGCACTGTAGACAAAATATACTATATGGAAAAAACATATCTATATCTTCTTGATACAGCTCAGCAGTGCTGTTTCTGTAAAATGTTTTGAAAGCTGCACTGATTTCCTTTACTTCTACTGGTGTTATTAAGGAAAAAGGTGTAAAACTATAATTTCGTCTGACTTTTGTGTATAGATCACTCAAATATATCTGTCTATATCTGCCTTTTGTACCAGTAATTGTGAAGAACTTAACATGGAATATATTTCCAGTTTTGGGTGCTGCCCTCAGGAATGAGGTGAAACCATCTACTGAAACTTTGGAAGGAACAAATGAAAGGATCAGACTCTTGAAAAACAAGTTTTGAGGTAATGTGGTGGTGAGACATAATGAATTTCAAGTCTGTCAGAAGGAAGAGAAAGAAATATCTTGTGTTTCCTGTCCCTGGTAAGACAGGGAGCAAGAAGTGTGACTTGGAGAAGGAGAGTTTAATACAGATATTCAGAAAATTAATGAAAAACTGCAGCAGATTGATTAGAAAATGTTGTCTATGTTTCAGTTTTGAAGGTCTTTAATTACACATTAGGCTGAGCAATAACTGAGGGGAAGTGGGTTGTCTCCCTAAGGTGTGTTCCACCTCTTTGTCTTGCACTTGGGTTATGCTGCATTATTTCCTTCTGGTTTTTCACCTGTTGTGACAATCTGAAGTGCCCCTGGCCCTTTGTCAAATAGCCTGTTGCTCCACAGGGCAAACATGTATTGATTTAGTTAAGCTTGATTTGAAATAGTTGAGCTTGGTTTATGTTTTTAGCTGAACTGTGTTCCAGACTTCTTATCACCTCATTTTTAATATTTTTTTTTTAAAGGAGGAATTCAGACTAATTCAGTCAAGTTCTTCAGGTCTGTTTCCACTGAATTTTCAGTTTTATAAGTGGAAGACCTCTGATTTTTCTTATAGAAGTTTGTTGACTTTTTTTTGGGAAGAACCAGTTCAGATGCCCTGAAAGACAAATATGGGATTGCAAAACAGTCCTGGTTAGATCTCTAATGCTCCAAGCATGCTTAACTTCAATTTCTAGGTGATTTAGTCTTGCATCAGATTCTTCAAAGGAATCCTATTTGGTTTTCGGCTTGGACATAGAGATTATGTTTCATCTCTATAACATTACTAGCCACACTTTATGTAAAATAAGGAAAGCGCTACTGATATGTGAACAATGTTTCAAGGAAATGAGATTTTTTTAAAAAGTATAATTTAGAACTTTTGATCTTTGAATATTTTTTAGATATTTATGCATAAAAGCAAATAAAAAAAAAAGCCCTGGCAGACAAAGCTTATTTGTAATAGCAGTACTCCAAAGCTGGAACTTTAAAAAAGGAAGAGAATGAACATAAAATTGCCCCTGACAATACTTTTCTAAGTCTCATTTTAGATGTTCCATGATCAGCTTGGTGCTGATACATGTATTTTAACAATCACAGCAAACTTTTATTCTCAGAATGGTATTTTTATTTCTTGGCTTTCCAGTGTTGTTCAAAAAAATAAAGATCCTTATAAACTTTAAGATTTGTTGGTTGCATTTTGTCAAGCTGAAAGGAATTTAACAGCCCATTCCTGGAAAAGAATGGTTGTGTCAAGGATTCCCAGGGCACATGGAAATAAGAGACTTATTCCATATTTGTCATCCATATCCCTTCAAATCACGGATTCTTGTTTCTCCAAAATGATGTGAGAGTACAGGGAGAAGATGCAGTGAATTATGTTCAGGTGATCACTGTGTTAATATCCAGACAGAGAACATTATATTTTATTTCCATTGTGTTGGAGCTAACCTAAAGCTCTGAAGTAGCTGCAGTAAATAATCTGTTTCCCTTTTATCTCTCAAGTACTGAAAATTTATTTGGAAATGTGATGTACAAATCTTTATAAACTTAATCTGTGGCTGACATTATCTGGCACTCTAAAAATCATAACAAAAATGTTTATTTCCACTGAACTGATTGCCCAATCTGAATTGTTACTTACAAAGAGGATCATAAGAAACTTCCAGAAATGTGGCACCACTTTCTAATTTAGACAGAATTCTTTACAACCTCCAAAAATAATGTCACTTGCTGTATTGATTTTAAAAATGCTTATTCTCTAAAATTAACCTCCTCTAAACCAACATTGGTGTCAAATAGAACGAAATTTACTCAAATACTTAAGTTTGGCTTCAGTAAGAAATAAATTAAGAGTAAATAACATGGGCTAATAGTACTATTAACAGAGAAATGACATTACTGCCACCATTTCCTTGAGAATTAAAATATCCTGTGAAGTGGTATCCCCTAGAGGGTGTTGGAAAACTCCCATATTTAAAACTTGCTGCAATAAAATTTCAGTTTTGCTCTAGGGTTCAAATTTCCCATTAGAAAAGCTTGAATAATTTGCTTAAGGAGAATGGATCATATTTTTATCAGTGCTTATTATTCTTGCAAGACCCCATGGTATTTAACAAGGATGCAGTTTAAGGATATATTTACTTTCTGCTAATTTCTGTGGAAGTTTTGTTGAACTTACAAAGCACACTTTAAACTCTTCAATAAACTGGCAAAAAGTATTAGAGAAAACAGAGTGATTTTTTTTTGCGAAGTTGAGACTTATTAAAAGAAGCAGAGGTGAGATTTTCAAATTACAACCTCCATAAGGCTTGCCATTCACACAGAGAAGGCAAATTGGTTTTGAGCAAAGCAGCTGCAAACCAGACTTAATTCAGCAAGTCGCATTTCTGGAGCATGGAAATTTGGGAGCATTTCTGAACCCCTTCTGTTAACATTACAAGGTCAAAACAATGGCCCTGGAATTAGGATCTTTCCTGGCAAGAAAATTCCTGAGTGTGTGTGCCCTCTTCTCCCTTTCTCTCTCCTTGCTCTGCACCCAGAATGGGTGATTTCTTCAGCTTGTCTCTGTGGTTTGGGATTCTAATGCCATTAATTTTCCAGAAGAATATATTCCTTAGAAAGAAGAGCCCCTGCTGACACGAGGGAGGTGAATTTAAAGGAAATGCTACAAACTTGGTAGGACTGAAATAAAGGCAATATAAAAGGGAGAAATTGAATGCCAGTTTTCATTTCCATGTGTGCCTCAAAACATCTAAATGCAGCTTGTGCAAGGGGACTTATTTCCTTTATTGTAATTGTCTCCTCTTCCACCATCCTGTCTTTTTGGATATTTTCCCCTTCATTAATATAAACAAATTGCTAATCAAGTGGCCACCAGCAATCTACTGTTATATCAGTCATCAAGCCCAGGAAAATTGGTTCCCTTAATTATGTGACATAATCACCTGAGAAACATTCTGAAGGAAGTTTTGTTTTTATCTGTTCCCATAGCTAAGAAATTTATTTCTTCAGAGAGCAGAGCTTCACACATGTTTACTTTCTCAATTTTTATTTTCCGGAATACTCCACCCATCATTCCCCACCGTCCTCCAGCTTGCTCACGGGCCTGTGTACACCTACAAACCCCGTTTTCCTCTCCAATTCTCCACAATGGTTATTTTTAAGAGTTAATTAAACCCTCTGAGATCAGGCTTTGTTGTGTTTTTGCAGAGGGGTTCCATGCACATGTACTATTTAGGGAGAATGTGCAGGAGGCGAGTACAAAGGGCTTTCAAATCCCTATTATCCTGCCTATGGAATGCTCTTGGAGTGATTCTGTATTTCTGGTGATATGGTTGTTTACCCTGCAGTGCCCTGCAGTCCCTGGGCAGTCTGTGGCTGCTGACATACCAAAGATGGGAAAAGTTTGTGAGCTGGATGCGTGCAATAACAGGATGAAAGTGAAGAGAAAGGTGAACTGTATTCATATTTGTTTTGCTGCTGTTTAAGACTCTTCCAATCCTTATACATAGGAACAGTGCAAGTAAAGTTATTAGAAATATTTGCTGCATGTTATTTGTTGACTGTAGAGAATTTCTTAATGAAAATATTGTCCGCTAACAATATATCTCACTATATCATTCATTTTAGGCTGAAATAGCCATTGATTTCAAAAGGGATACAATTTCTTTTCAATCTGTGAATGTTCAGAGTAGCTAAAAGTGATTATGATTTTTAAAGCAGAATTCAAAACTATTTATTGCTGTGGTGTCTATAATAAATACCACTATTAAAAGAATATTTTTTCTAGGTGAAAGAAGAGGAAAGTTTGCCTCTCTTCTAGCCATTTTCTGCAATCAGTATGCAGAATATTCAGTGACATTATAGCGTTTAATTTATAGACAATTGTTAGATAACAACACATTTTTAACAACTCCAGGGACTACCAAGAAATAAACAGGCCTTCCCTTCAGATTTATGGTACTGTTTTAACTTTTCAAGAATAAAATAAAATTCTTCTGTCAGAGTAACAGGCATTTGATTGTCTTCAGCCAGGAAGATTTACCAACTGCCCTTTCCCCAGATGTATTTCTTTCCAATTGTCCTTTAAAACTGTCTTAGAAGCCACGGCAAGAAAACCTCAAAAACTGTCATAAATGGAATCAGTGGATTTAATCCCTTATGAGTAGAAATTGGAACATGAATAGCTGGAACCTCTAGGGTGAAATCCAACATTCACTGTAAAAATAAAAGCATTTTACAATACAATGTACAATATGAACAGGAGCCTGGACAATTCACTTTTTTTTTTTTTTTTTTTTGCGACTGCAAAGAAAATAAAGATAAAATTTGACTTATAGTTTGTTTATTTTCTTTTTGGTGGAGAATCACTTCTGTGGCAGGAGGGGAAGGCTCAAGAATGGAGGAGAAAGATTGTGTTGAAAATAAAATTTTGGCAAAACTAATAGAAAAACACATGTGTAGCTGGTGGCTTCAAAGATAGTCTTGAAGGCACAGGACATGCAGAAAATTTATATTGGAGAGGCTGCTATGCATTTTTCATCTTCAGCTGGAGTTGAACTAGTTGCTGATTAAATATTGCTATTGCCAACATCTTAGCTGCACCCTTGCTTTACTGTATATTTATGTGACAAAATCTGACTTCTTTTTACTGGAAATAGTCCACTTGTCAGAGGAAGGACAACTTACCATGATGCATGGATATTTTTACATGTTTTGAGCCCCTGTAAATGAAAATTCCAGCTCAAATCTTCTTTGATGTTGCTCAAGCAGGGTGGAATAATTGGGGAAAAAAAATTATTCATGAAGAGTTCTTTATTCATAACATCTCTGGGATCTTACTGATGCTAACATTCAAAGTAAATAGAGTGGAAATGTTAAAATTTATGTACATAAATGTTTACCTTTCTGAGGAAAGGATCTGAGGTACTCATCATGCCGACATGAGCATTAATGATGGTCCAAATGATACAGGTTTTTAATCCCCATCTGTCAGCTCCTAGTTTCAATGCATGGCTAAAAAAGAAAGAAAATAAAAATTGAAATTTGGTGCAGAGCATTATTTTGGTATGTAAAATAAAATAAATTCCAAGTAGAAATTTCCAAAAGACATTGATATTGTTGCTTCATATCCTTTTTTTTTTTTAAGAAGAAAGTTTTCTTAGACACTGAAGCATTTGACCTTAATGTTAAGTATATACTGATCAAAAGGGAAATGCATTTTTGAGAGAAAATAATTTAATTAATACAGAAATGGCAGAAATGGTAGAATAAATAATTTTAAAACATAGAACCACAGAATTGGGTTGAAAGGAACTTTAAAGACCATGTAGCTCCATCCCTCTAAATGCTGAAATGAGCTGGTTTGCTCTTTATATCTAGTCCTGTTGCATGAATTACTTGCTAATTTAGACACAAACTGTATTTAGCCTGAAAGATGTGAGACTCAAGGCTTTAAATCCCTTTCGGTGAAGAAGATGATGGAACAGAAGAGAGGAAAGGTGATGTTGCGTTCTTAGGTTTGCTGCCTAGGAAGCAATGGATAACTGAGCTACCTCAGCAAGGACTGGAAATGTCCAAGAATGAAATTAGTAAGAATTAATGTGTCTTGGGAGTTACCAGATTATCAACTCCTCAATGGAAAATGAAATAATCCTCAAAAATCTCAGGCAATACATCTGGATGGAGACAACTCCGTGTTTCAGATGGTGGGGGAATGTGGCTGAGAGGCATCCATCCACCTGTCAGATCAGAGCTGATGGAGAATGGGAAAGAGTGAAGGTAATTTGTGCCAGACTGAGGATGAAATGCAAGCACTCATTTATTTTCTGGAAAGGTACTTGTGATTAGAGTAGGATACAGGACAAATGGCATTCAATGCAACTAAGGAATTAGTAGGAGAAATCTCACGAGAAAATAGTGAAAATGTGGTATTTCAGATGAGATGGAAGATATTTGGAATACGCACAATTTTAAAAGTTCCCTGTCTAATTGAAAATTAGGGTGCATAGTCACCCTGGCTGCATCAAGGTTGCTTTAGAGAAGGCCAGAAGGGACAATGCAGAAAAGTAACAATTTTTCCAGGGCAAACAGTTTTTATTTTATATCTACACACTGTAGGTATGTATATACACACGTACTGTAAGTGTGTGGAGAGAAAATAAAAACAGCTAAGATGCAACCCAGATTTTACCTAAAGAGGACATTAAAGAATAGAATAATAGGTTTATAAATATATTAAGAGAAGAACTCTATTGACATTCTTTTATAACTTCCCAAACACTTTGCATTTACCTAAATTGTGAAGAATTCTCCAAAGTTTAACTGATAATATTTACAACAGGGTTTGTTGGTTTTGTTTTATTTTTCCTTCCCCAAAGATTTTTCAGCTCCATTGGCTATGCATTCAGAGTGGGTTTATTTACAACATGCTCTCTTTCTTTAAATCTCATGTGGGAGTTCAACAAAATTCAAATTACTTTACAGTTGTTGTGTTACTTTTATGGTAGATTAAATGACCTTTTCAAAGAAAGAGATGAAATTGGTTTGATAACACGTGGCATGGATAGATCTATGCTCTAATCCCCAAAGTATTTACATATCAATTTTTTAGTAATTTGCTGATATATCTCCCTGGGTATTAAACTTCGGTCAGTTTGTCCTCTTTTTACCATTTTTTGAAGACAAATAGTGTCTATGCCCTTTTTCAATTCTCCAGGCTCATTCGTTTCCCATTACTTCTCACATATGATCATCAATAATTCAGAAATTGTATCAAAATAAATATCACCAGATCCTCTGACCTGAATGAGCTTAATCTAACCACATATATTTTGATCTATATTTTCCTTATTCTGATTTAAAAAAAAAATAAGGTCCTAGGAGAGTCTTGAATATACCTGTTTTTTTTCAGTGTCTTCATTTTTTTACTCCTTTCTCCAAGTGGTGCACCTGTTTTTTCCTTTCCCGTTCTTGCTTGCCTCTGTTGTTTCTTAGCATTTGTCCTTGATTTTCTGTGCCTTCTCTCCATTGCATCACAGTCTTTCAGATTAAACCTAATGTGACTGTGCTGTAATCTTGGTTTTCATTCTTTGCCTTTTTAAGATCCCTTTTAGAATTTGGAGCTGTTCATGTGTTCATTGTACAGCTCATTGTTTTTCTTACTATATCATCTATCTTCAATGGTATTACCCCACCTCTGGACTGTATTCCAGATTTAAAACCATCCAGCTTTTCTTGCATGGACCATTGTAGAAGGATTTGTTTTTGGCAGTCGATGTTTTCTTCCAGTGTATCTGCTTGTATTCTCTCAGTGCATTTAAGGGGAGACAAACCCTTCTGAATATTGCTCCTTCCTTTCTGTTTTTCCCTTTCCAGTTTTGTATCCTGAGCCACTCTCCAAGCTGGATAACAAAAGCCTGCATGGGTGAGCTGGAGGTTCACCTACTGCAGCCACTATTCCCTGGCCAGGAAAACTGTAATCCTTTCTATCTGCATGCCTCATAAACCTTCACCTTCATTCCCCAAAAATCAGCTGGAAGTCCAAAACACTGTATTTCCTTCTAAAAATTCTTATAAGATGAATTTCTAATTACATTCTTATGTGGTGTCATTTGTGGACCAATGACTATGAACCTTGTCGACTGCCTGAATATATCTATATATATAAAATATATAAAATATATAAAACATATAAAATATATAAAATATATAAATAAATAAATATATAGATAAATAAATTTTTATATATACACAGAACCATCTGGTGCACCTATTTTTTATTCTTCTTTTATCTGAAGCATCTTTGTTGCAATTTTCTTTTTAATGAGATAGCAGCTGAGAGATGATTTTCCCTTCATTTTAATCTAACCGCACATTAACCAGGCTAGGAGTGGGAAGGGGAATTTCAAACAGCAGAGTAAATTCTGGAGTTAGTGCCCGTTTACAACTTTAGGATAACTTGAAATAAGGCATATTCAGAAGATTCTCAGCTATGTGAACTGAAATTTTCAAATCTTCCAGGCTAGGAAGCCACATGACTTATCACTTAGTGATAATTGCTCTCCAAGATGAAAATTCAGAACTCTTTTTCTTTGTTGTTGTTGTGTTTTTTTTTTTTTTCTTTTTTTTTTTTTTTTTTTTTTTGTAAAAAGCAGATGCCAACATTCATGTGATGCAGGAAATTAAATTCATTCTGGCTCGAGGATTCAGAAATATGTCAATAGCTAAAGTGCTTTACAAGAACAGCATTTTAAGTTTATGTGTATAACATATGATGAGTTTTGCCTTATGTATGCTCGTGGCAGAATACAGTGAAGAAATATGACAGTGACACAGAGCAGTAGCAATGGCTGGGTGCAATTTCTGGGTTTTTTTTCTTCTTCTTTTTTTTCCCCTCCAGGAAATGGAATGTGGCATCTGATATAATGCATGCAAATTATACCCCCAAAGCATATTGTCTGGTTCCTCTGCTCCTGCAATAGAAATTTGCTAAAGAAAGACTAATTTCCAATCTGGTTTGGTAAAACAGGCAATTACATTCAAGTTACATTAAGAATTGAATGTGTAGGAGTATGATAAGAACATTTAATGACCTACAGCATATAATTAAAAGGAAAAAAATAAAGGAGCATCTCTACATGCTCTTTATTCTCAAAGGTAGTTATCCAACAGTGCTTAATTCCGTCCCATGCCACTTACCAAGATAAATGTTTGTTATCTTTGCATTCAAATCATCCAGCTTTCTCAGGCATGCAGAGAACAGCTCTTCACTTGTTATCCCCTGTGCCTCTGCCTACAAACTGCGTATTCCACAAAAGCTTCCAGCTTCATTTGAGAGGAAAACCTTATTTGACTCTTCACCACTTGTAGAACGGATTTTTTTTCTTTTCTCTGCAGCTGTGTGAACTATTATTTTTTAAAAATTTATTTTATTTTTAAGAGGGAATTCAGTCGAGAAGTCCAAGTGCCTAAGCTTTTTTAGTTGCTTTGGAATATCAGGTACCTTGCACAGGAAGGAACAGAGGGAAAGCCTCAGGCAAACCATGCCACTGAGGAATAGAAAGTGAAGTTCAAGCAAGACATGCTACATAATCTAAAATAAAATTTCATCCCTATATCCAGAGGGCACTGCGTTCTCCAAAACATAGATTTTGTCAGATTTTCAGTGTCATCAGTAGCACCAACTGCACCTGCTGACAATTTTTATGTTCATATACAAGCAAACAATAAAAATGAGACAATGATTTCCGAGTTCGTGTCCCGTTTCCTGCATATTTTTTTTACATTCCAACCTCAGTTAGAATGAGAAGGGTGGAAAAAGGTTTTGAGTCTTTTTGGTCGAGTCTGGCATAAGCTTATATCTCCATTTGGGGCTAAATAATGAGCACTGAAAGTGGGAGGAGGGTGAGATCAGTCTTGACAGAAAACTGAGGTAAATCTTGGAAAATTTCCCTTGTGTGTGTTGGTTCTCAGCCCCCTCAGTTAACTTGGCAGCCAGCATCTGAACAACACCCTGAACAACAGTTTGGGGAAGGATTTTCAGGTCCATTTTACTTTACACTTTTAAGTTTTCTTTTTTTAGCAGCTGTGTTTCCAGTCTTTCATCGAGATCCTGGCTGTTTCTGTGATGAACCTGCTTTAATTTTAATTCTATCTTCTTAAACCCCTGTGATTTTCACACACATAATGTAATCACTTTTACCAAAGAGGAACATTGAAAATCAAGGGAAAGCTCTTTGTGCTATAATCCAAGATAAATGAGATCTTCCAGGGAAATGTTAGAGGTCAGCAATTACAATGTACTAGGCAAAGCAGCATATTATTTCCCAGCCTTTATTTCAGAAGTGACTGAATTATTTTGATTAGTTTTCTCTAGTAAAACACAGTCTTGAAATGTCATGTTAAAGGTCTTGACATAAACTGAAGGGAAAAGAAAAAGAACTGTAAACCAGAATCTGTAAGTACAAGCTTGCATGTTAGGCAACCTTTATTTTGAAGCATTTTGCATTGTTGTTCAAATATGAATAAATTTTTGGACATGAGCCCTTTTCTGGTGTCTTCTAGTTCTTTTCTTTTTGTTTTTATTTTAACCAGTTTTATGTGTTTATTTTGTTTCCTCTGCCTAGGGAAATAAAAATATTTTCGCTCTCTGTTTTACGTAAAGAAATCAGAATCCTGTGATGTTCATGTGATGATGTAAAGATACTTGACTTGGTGAAGAAATTTTTTCAGAATGGATTTTTAAAAAAATTTATCATGAATGTAGTAGCAGCAGTTAGCAGACAATATTAATGTATTTCAGATTGACCATACCAGTAAGGAAAACACTGCAAGGATCTGAAGGACTGTCTGTTTTCTCAATTCGGATTGTGCCTGAGATTCTGGCACCCCTTTGCCCTTTCCTGATGGATGAAGTTGGACACCAAGTCAGAGAGACTGACTACTTACAGCTCTCCACCAGGAAAACAGGGACCTCTTTTCCTGCTCATCCTTTTCTCAGTTTCCTAATAGGAAGAAAGAAAATGGAAAAGAATCAATATGTGGAGTTTTATTTTCCTTCCCGTACCCTGTCACCACCATCCCCCTCCAAATAAACCCAGAATATCTTTCAAACACTTGCGTGAAATTAAAGTTATCAGAGGAGAGCTGATATCATGTAGACGACCATGTACTTTTTCATGTGCCAAATGCTTGTAAAATTAATAACTGTATTAATTAAAAGTGATTTGCAGACATGCACCTAATACCATAGTTTTGAAGACTGGCATATACTTCAAGCTCTTATTTCCCAGAAATGTTTTTCTGTTGTGCATTTTTAATGAAATTTTTCTTTTTGCTTTGGTTATATTTTTTCACACTGTGTGCAGAAGGTAATATTTTCATGACCTTGTTTGTTGCTGTTACTTGTGTAAACATTTGGTTATCTACAAACATCAGAATTACTGAAGTATATTGCAAAATAAGGATCAGTTTCTTACTGTAATTAATTGCAATCTGTTAAGCTACCTTTTTTCTTTTTTCATATTCTTTTGTTCAGCCTCTAATTTATTTGTCACCTTTATTTCTTCTGTTCCCTCCCTGACATTTTCAAGTAGATCACAGAGTGGGGCTCTACTGTGTATATCTTTTGTTTGTTTAGTCCACATTGGTCACAGGTGATAAGTGAGAATTTTTGCCTCTGAAATCTAGGACTGGGATTCGAGAGGTGGATTGCCACCTCTCTGCCAGTGCTGATTCTCACCTGAGGCTTGTCCTCATCTTCATAGCTCTTGCTGTCCTGAATCCAGAAATGCTGCCTTCTGCTAATGATAACATTCTGGCAAACCCAAAACTCCCTAAAAGTGCTGTGATTTAAAATGCAGTTATCCTAATCTGCTGCGTGTGTATTTATGTCATTAAATCGGGCCTGTATCTAAATTTTTCAGTCCCATGCCATTTAGCCTGAACATGTAGCAACAAAACTTCTTGTAAGCTTTCAGGATTTGCACAGAGTGAAAGCAAGAAATACTGCTCAGGCTGAAATTTATAGGATGGAAAGCAATTTAATTCCACTTGGAACTCCACATTATGGCTTAAGGGGCATAAAAGTAAAGCATTGTTTTCTGCCTAAAGTAGGAGCTGGAAGCTCCTTGACCATCCAGAAATGGACTAGTAAGAGGTACAATTATTTGAGCCATGGGCACGATGAATGGCCAGGGGTTCCTGAGGAGATGGGGAACCCCACACATTCTGATGGGCAGAGATCTTTGCCTGTTGAGGCTGCTGAAAATGAGATGGGATTTGGAAGGAGTGGTCAGGAGCTGAAACAGGTGTCAACATGGCATTGACTGTAAATGCAAGGCCTGAGAAAAAGCTTTAGGTTCAGACTTCTGTGGTGACAAATCAAAGCTGAATCTGATTAATTGAGTCCCAGCTCAAGTTTCCCTGACTAAAAGGAGCAGGGAAGAGTATGACTTGGGGCTAACCATCCTGAAAATGCTTCTTTGTTAAGTCTACGATGTATGTGCCTAGGAGTAGATAATAACTTGATGCGTTGTCATTTAATTTAGCAATTTCTGCAAACAAAGCTGCTGGTAACTTGATAAAGAACAAAAAAGGCCCCCAAAAAACACCAACTAAAAAAGCACAAGCCTCCTGAAGTCAGTAGAAATTAGTTGACAGGAATTAGTGAAGAGAGACTGTGTTAAATGACAGTGAGGAAATATCTGAGATACTGATTTTTTATGTTTTCCTCCCTTCTCATATTTTTTCCCCTTATATCTTCCTCACACTGCTCTGTTACCACCTTGCATTTGAATGTTGGCAGTGTGGTGTCATTCTCATTATCTTTTCTAGTTCCATTCTCATTCTCAAGTCCTTCCCTTTATTCCTCTTCTTCCAGAGAATTTCATTATGGCAGAAAAAAAGTAGAATCTAGCTGTTTCACTTGTGGTGGCATTAGAAGCTGTTAATAAATTAAAAAAATAGGAAAAAACCCTCCAACATGTTTCACTCTTGTGCAGAGTGAAAAGGTATGTATGAAAACCCAATGTGAAATAATGATATTCTGGTTCTTCTAAAGAAACATAATTACTAGAACAAATATCTACATTTCCCTCAAAAGCCTCAGCAAGAATGCTATAAAAGTGTGGGGGTTTTTAGATTTTTTAAAATTTTTGGATGATAGGTCCAAACACATGAACTCTTAGAAAAAAGCAAACACCTCTCTGATATAAGAAGTTTCATAGCTAAAATGTAGAGTTTTGGGGTTCACAAAATCACCTCTATACACTCAAAGATAAAATGTGTATTTTTGTTGTCTCTATGGTAAAGGAGAGTTCTCTGGATGTTTTAAAAAAATATAGGTGACTAATTTTCCTCCTTAGTTATTAGAGCTTTAAGTGAATGTGGTACCAGCGACCAGCCTTGTGCCTGGGAACACTGGGAATACAATGCAGGTTGCAAAGATTCCACAGTTCTCCAATTCTGTGCTTCCATGATTCTTTGATTCTACAATTCTATGATGCCATTACTCTATAATTTAGTGATTCCGTTATTCCATAATTCTCTTATTCTCTGCCTGTTAGTCTATGACACTATGATTCCCTGATTCTGTGATTCAATTATTCTATGATTCTGTGATTATATTTTTTTTGGTCCATGATGCATTAATTCCATGACTCTATGATTCCCCGATTCTATGATTTATTATTGAATTATTCTGCTTATCTAAGTGTTGGTTTCCACGCTTCTGTGATGCCATTTTTCTATGATTTCCTCATTCTTTGATTCCATTACTCTTTGATACGATGATTCTGTGACTCTACAATTCCATAATCTGACGACTGTGTGATTTCATCCTTCTATGATTGATTATATGACGCTTGATTTCATGATTCTTTGATACCATGATTCTGTGATTGCTTGACTCTTATGTTTCCCTGAGTCTATGATTCCAAGATTCCCTGATTCCATCATTCCATAACTGGTTCTATGCAGTTTCAGCACTTTGTTTGCCTGATAAATCCTGCATTTTTTTAAAAACTCAAAGCCTGTGTTTTTCATGAGGCTTTTCGTTCACAACATTAAAACGTTGTTCTGAAAAGAGAAATGTCACTACAAAGAATGTATGGGGTTTATTTTCAGGCAGAATCTGCTTCTGAGCTGCTGCTGACTCTGAGCAACTCTTAAAAATGAACAAAGCTGATGGAACTCCGTGTAACATGCAGGGGAAATTTAAGTTCAAGCAAAGTTGAGAAATAGTGTTAGCTCACTTTGATGGCTACATTCTGAAAGGTGATATCCAGTTTTGAAAAATTTATATGCCACTTTGATGTTGCAATACTGGGAAGACGGTGGTTACAGAGAAATAATGAAAACACATTTTCTTTCAGGGTCTGGCAGTTCATTCCAGGGATTGGAAGTCAGGCTGTGAACATGGTGGAGGTTTAACATGAATGTGAAGAATCCATGGTCAGAAAAGAGAGTCCAAAATGTCTTATGGAAACATTGCCACTCCGTGGGGAGCCCAAAGGTAAAGGAGTAAAGGTGGTGTATGAACAGTGTCCTTGGAAAACTCGTTCTGGAAGTGGAGGAAGCAGGAACTAAAAAGACCAAGGACTAAAAAGAACGATGATTTTTAGCTTGTTCCCATTTTTAACATAAAAGTGATCTCCTAAAGCACATGGTCTGCCTGAGTAGAGTCCTAAAGGGTCAGATAAGGCTGTGCACAATGGACTCCTGTGAATCAGAAAAGGACACCAGAGCTCATTAAAAATAAAATGTCTTGTGAATCAAATAATGACAGACTTCTTGTTGGTGAATTGTGTTCAGTTATCTTAAAGGATGTCAACCAAGCAGGAGATACTGAAGTGTTGCAAACCTTAGCTTAAGGACTTTTTTTTTAAAAAAAAAGAAAGAAAAAAAAATCCATCTCATGAATGTAGATGACCTTTAGACCTTTGTAAAAGTTGATCTGATGGTATCACGATTAGTTATGTAGAGTGTGCACATATATTTTTAACAAAACAGAGGTACACACTTTTGCAACAGAGTGAGGATAACACTAAGAAATTTACAAATGTGAGTGTTAAATATCTGCAAGTGGCTAGGCTGAAGGCTTTTCTCATCGATTATTTGAAAAAAAAATCGTAGTTACAGTTATTTTATTACATTTTTGAAATATATTCATTTCCTTAACAATTTTCACATTTCAAATGGTTCATGGAAGATGTCATCACACTGGTCATGAGGAGTTCATACACAGGATCTCCCAGGGTGCTTTTGTGGCTCACAGAAACCATATTTACTCGTGGAACGGTATAATATCTAAGAAATCCAAATGTATTTGGTGGGTTATAATAAATTCTAGAGTGTATTAGTGTTCTAAAGGAAGTTCAAGGTGATTTAGGCTACATTTTACACCATCTCATGCCATAATAACACAGTGCTCCAATCTGATGTCCTTGGTGTTATGTCCCCTGGAAGTGATGATCTGAACCTGACTTCAAACCTTAACTCTGCTCTGCCAAGTTCTCTCCTGATTGTTCCTCTGAAGTTTTCCTTTCATAATTTTATGTATTTTACTGTACTTCCTTTTTCAAGTATGGAATGATTTTCTCCCTGTTTTATCAGGTTACTGTCATGCACATTTAAAATCTGTTTGAAAAGCTTCTTGGGACAAAAAAAAAATTGAAATCAACTAAAATAAATTTAAAAAGACAGTTAGTTTGATCAATCTCTCCTTCACCAGCCAAAAAGCAGGGGGAAAGTAGTAAGTCCAACAATACCACAGGTTTAAGAGCCAATTTCAGCTTCCATTTGCCTCAATAGGAATGGAAGAGGAAACTCAGTCCTGGTTTACTGCTTCCTGTTGAGTTCCATCAGCCATTTGCGCACTAATAACATTGGGTCAGCGACAACGTTGTTGTGAGATGTGCTTTGACACACGGAGGAAAAAAGAACATCTTCATAACATTGGAGAGTCACAGCAAGCAGAAGCCAGTTTTGCCCATTAATAACAGTGAACAAGTGAAGATAAATGAGGTGTAATGCACAGCTTTGGAGCATAAAAAATTGTTGTAATGCTCACATTTAATTATAATTTATCTGCATTCATTTCTCTTTAGATACCTGACAAGACACTCTTTCATTTTCCTAACACTTGCTACAATATTTAGCTTTTTATTTCCTGCAATAATTTCATCACTGCACTTCAAAAGCACATTTATTCCTTTCGGACCCAAGACAAATGTGTTTGTTAACTTTCAAGCTGTTAAAATTAGCCATAGCAGTGGATTAATATTCATTTGGAGCTGTGACTCCTTTCATCTATCTGAATTTAGGAAGGCACAGTCTAATGTGTCGTCTGACTTTTATGTAAATAAATATGCCTCCCGCCTGCAGAGTTTGATGGCAGCTGCAGACCTTCCTGAACTTTATGGAGTTCTCCTAATGCAGCAGCATCCTTCCCCTCCTGTCCTCTGATTGCATAAATAGCCCTTGTTACAATATTTATCAGGAGCTTTGCTCAGCGCGGGCTGGGTTCAACTCTCCAGCGCTTTCTCATCACATCTCAGAGATGCCCTTACAAATACTTCAAAAGCTCTGGTTTGCTAAAAGGTTGTGGGTTTATTTTTCCTCCTCACCTTTTCCTATCTCTGATGCTGGCATATAAGTCTTTCGAAAGGCAATTTTATTTTTTTTTATTCTGTTTTATCCTCTGTGTGTCTAGTTCTGTAATTTTCCTGCCATTTACCTCTCCTTCATAGCTCTGCTCTTTCATCCTTCATACATAAGTAAGAAAGAATTGGTTGGAAAGGACTATTACCCAGACTTTTCCCTGAAGATGTGATGATGGACTTAATGTAAAGTAACATTAATTTCAAACTTTTGAGATCCACCGGGAATATGAAAGTTTTTCCTATAGAATTGCTGCAACAGACAACCTCAAAAGAAATGTGAAATTGCATTGGATCCCCCTTTTATTGTTATCATTCTTTTCTCAGGACCTAGCACTTTAATTTAAATGCTGATGTGGCTTTGTTCAGTAATGATGTTCCTTAGAATTCATGTATTCAAAATGTGTATTTTAAAGTGATATCTCCTTGTGGATTAACTCGGGCAGAAATGTCCCTCCACAATGTTGCTCCTTAAGTTTTTCTTTCACGATGAATCTGAGGCTGATAATGCCTTGCTGATATTTGTTCAGAAATAATGTTATTGTCTAATCTTTCAATCTGATGGTGGTTTAAAGAATGAAAAACCTGGGAATGCTTTTGAACATTGGAGAGCTGTTTTAGGGAAGTGCAGTTTTATATCAGCTGGTAATCTGGCCCTTAAATTTTTCCCCTGCACCTCTATGATCCCTCCTTATTACTGAATGCATTTGTGCAAGTAACATCTGTCTTTATTCTGACATATTTAGGTTTCTGCTTTCATGGATTTGCTACTCTGTACCACTTAGCATTCCACACACCGAATTCAGTGACAGAATTCCCAAATTTGGTACCTGTCTTGGTTCAACCCTGGCCAGGCCCCAGCCCCCGTCAGCCGCTCACTCAGTCCCCCACCAGCGGGGTTGGGGAGAGAACTGGGAGGGTAAAAGCTGGAAAATTCATGGATTGAGATAAGGACATTTTAATAGGGAAAGCAAAGGCCTGTGCAGTAGTGAAAAAGCCCCCCAATGAATTAATTCCCTGTTTCCCATGGACAAGCAGGTGTTCAGCACCTGCAGCACAGCAGGGTCACGTCCCACAGAACGATGACTTGGAAGAGGACAAACACCAGCATTCCAAATGTCCCTTTCTCCTTCTCCCTCCAATTTCCATAATTGAGCATGGTGTCACACTGGAACATCCCTTGGGTCAGTTTGGGTCACCTGTCCTGGCTGTGTCTCCTCCAAACCTCCCAGGCACCCTCCAGCCCCCTCCCCAGCATGGCAGCGTTGGAAACAATAAAAATTTTTAATAATTTCAGTTAATGGTCTTAATTAACTCCTAAAATAATTGTTTTAATGAATAGATATATATATATGTATGTATTAATTATAAGTTATGTGTTCTTAAATTACTCTTAGCCAGCATTTTTCAAAGTTGTCATAAGCTACTTTTGTACAAGCACAGATTGGGAAAATTACTGAAATTTTAAGTTTTGATAAACTAACTCTGGTATGCTTCGGTGAACAAAACCTGGGAGAGAGAGAGGTGTATTGTTGAGGTTGGACATCTGGAATGCAGAATTTGTGGGCCACAAGGGCATTTTGCAAAAAACCAGAAGATAAAGAAGAGACCAAAAAAGGCTCAGTATATGCATTGGAAAACACGAACCAGAGGAAAAAGATGCTAAAAAGACTAAAAATATGGATTAATTAGTATAAAAAGTGAGAAATCAATAACTGATAGAGGAGAGAATACTGATTAATCAGAGGGGATTATGTAATTCAGAACCACTGAATATTAATTTATTTGTTTAAGGAAAATGTATAAATAAGTGACAAAATTTTGTGTCTGCATCTGTGTGGAGGCCGGAATTTTGTCAGCCACACACTCAAACTCTGGCCAGGAACAAAGTAATGACCGACTTCCTGACACTGAAAAGGCAGTGTTAAAGGGATTTGTTTAACCCAATGATTTTGGAGGATTTGGTAACACCAGAAAGAGGATCAGAAAATGTTTTGGCTCTGTGCAATCCCTGCTCAGCAGCAACAAAAACATTTCTATATTATCAACACTGTGTCCAGCACGAATCCAAACCCGAACCCGATACCAGCCACTGGGAAAAAAGGTAACTCTACCCCAGGCAAAACCAGCACAGTTCCTAATCCAATGTTTAATTTTGGCCAATTTATGGGGAACTCAGAGTTCTGTGGACTTCACTACGAGATTTGAAGCAAGCTGTTAAAAGTAGGTTTTGTACTAACCATCATGGAAATAACTACCAGAACTGAAAAGGGGCAGTGTGTGATTAGTGTTTCAAAGAATCCTGGTAAGTATAATAATAATAATAATAATAATAATAATAATAATAGTAATAATAATAAAAAAAAATTCATGTTAGGTCAATAAGCTCTTCACAAAAATCTATATTTCTCAAACCTTCCCAAAAAGGGGTGGGGTTTTATAGCAGCAATATCATGAAGTTTATACCAGCAGGAGTACCATGCTGATACCGCCCAAAAATGATAGGTTTTTATGTGAAAAAAACCCTGATAGCTTCTAGTCAATGTGATCTTTAAATAATTGTTGGCCAGTGGAAGGGGAAGAAAATTCACACAGCTTTAGACTGTTGACTTTTGAATAGATTTGCTCTATACAGATTTTTTTGTAGCAAAATTTGACTTCAGTGCATCAAGTTCAAGGCTCTCCAATGAGTATAATTCCTGTAGAAAGACTAAACTCCTAATTTTGCAATTGGCAACAGAGCCGGGTTTTTTATGACAGATCAGAGAGAACAGAATGTGAAGGACTAGTAAGTGATAGATAAAATCAAAGGGTAGTAAAGGTTGGTAGCAGGAAAAGTGAGGAACAGAATAAGCTATGGAAAAAGAGAGAAAATGGATATATAAAAAAGGCAACTTTCTACTCCAATCCCTCAAATGGGGGTGCCTTTCAGTGTTTTGGCATTTCTGTGCTTGCCCAGAGATAGCCTTCTCACCTCTGGTTAGTTTAGTACCTCCCGTATTGCTACTCTCTACCAAAATCTGTGATGTGGAGGCCCCTTTCCCTGTCTCACTTGGAAGGCCTTAATCAGATCTGTCCACATTGTTTATAGAGAAAATGGTCAACCATAGGAGGGAGGAAGAATTTATTCCTTCCCCCTCCATCAGGTCCAGTTGAACATGATTTGGAACTATTTCAGGAGCGTATTCACTGCAAAGGAAGAGAGTAGATAACAATTTTTCAGCTCCCTTCCCAAGAGCAGTTGGAAAATGCTGCCACCTCCGCAGAAGTTTCGAGCCCTGACTCAAGGAACAGAGGGATCAGACACAATTATCTTCCTGTCATTAGGTTATTGAAACCATAACTCTTGCTCCCAGGATTCTGCAGAGCACCAGGCTCCGAGTCTCTGCTACAGCAGTCTGAGACTGGGGATGGAATAATAATGAAAAATGAAACCAAAACAAAAAACAAAAAACAAAAACAAAACCAGAAAACCCAAACCAACCAACCAACCAAAAAACCCCCTCCAAACAAAACTCCCCCCCAAAACAAAAACAACCAAAAACCCCAACAAAAAAAAACCCCAAACCCCAAAAAACCCCAAAAAACCACCAAAAAACCACAAAAACAAAAAAGAAAAAACAAAACCAACCAACCAACCAACCAAAGGACCCCCAAAGCCTGGTAAAGTTTCTAATACAATAGCAAGGGGCAAATAGGGACTAGAGGGAATAGAAGCTTGTGAGATGGATTTTAACACTTTCCCCTGGGAAAGGGCATTTCAAGATTTAATTTCAAAGAGTGATTATGTACTTGACTTAGTGTTTAACATCAGACATGAAATGCAGAGAGAGCTCTTGAGAACAGGAAATGAATGCTCTAGGTTCCTTAGGCATGCAGCCATCCTCAACCTCTTCCTTAGAAATGAATTCTAGGATGTAAGCCTGAAAATGGGACAGGTTTCCTTGCAGACATTTTAAAAAATACTTAAAAATCCCTAATGCAGAATCTAAAACTTGTTTCTGCATATGACTGAGGCAGCAGCCATATTGACCACCAGTATTATTTCAAGACATCCAAGTCTTGCAGACCAAGCTAAGTAACCACCTGAAGCCCATTTCAAGCACTGACATTCTTTATTTCCTCAAAGCAAAGTGTTCTCCTGCTTGTTGGTAATTTCACCAGAAAAGTGGAAAATCAATCAGTGACATCTGCTTCACCACTTATTGTTGGTGAGTTGTCTAGGTCAAGGCTGAGACAGGCCAAACATGGATTTTATTTATCCAGTGACCACTTCTGGCATCCCCTCAGTGCATGGGAGCCTTGAACTGAGTGTTCCATGAGCACCTTTTTTGCTGCAGAAAGGGCCTTTAGCACCAAGTGAGTGGCCAAAAAAATAAAAATGCGTTGCTGTTCTCTGTGGCACACTTGCTCATGAAGTTTTCTTCCAAAAGGAAGTCAAGGCTGAAAAGAAAAGTGAAGAATTGGGCACAAGACGGTGTTTAAATTCTTTCCTGCTATCCATGCAGCACAGTGAAATTAAAGAAAAGGTATGTGTGTTTCTATAGATATTGTTACTTTAGGAACAAAATCAGAAGTGAAGTTGGTCTCAGAGAACACTCAAATAAAGAAGTCAGCACAAAGGACACATAAAAAAAAAAAAAAAAAGGAAAATACAATGAGATTACCCAGAAGGGGAAAAAAAAAGTGCTAAGATTTCGGAAGAAGTAAATAAAATGGCATAGACTGAGAAAAAAAAAAAGTAGAACAAAAGTAACTACAGAAACATTAAAAATAAAGGAAGAGACACAAAGGAAATCTCTTCATAGGGATCAGAAAATATCATAAGCTAGTCACAAACACACAGACATACACACAGACAGAAGGGGAAAAGCACAGAAAATGACAGCCCAATATACAGAAGAGAAAGATCAAAAGAGATTAAAAGAAAAAATGGTTTGCTGAAGATAAGGATGCAGCAACCTGACCAAAGTAAAAAATGACAAAAAAAAACAGAGATAAGGAAAAGTCAGCACAGAAAAAACATAAGAAATGGAGTGCTGGAGATCACTACACAAACAAGTAATCAGTGTGAAAGGAGGTTTTAAAGAAAAAAACAACCAACAAAACAATAAAAAGAAATTGCAGTACACAAAAAGACAGAATACTGTGTCCAAACTCTGTGCCTAGGCTTCAGGAAAACCTTCAAGAGTTAGATCTAAAAATGCCCCTGAGTGAGTTAAGAAGCACCTCACTGTAATTCATCCACAAGGAGCTTTAGATGCCCTATGATACCTATTTGCTCTATACCTCAATGAGGATGACACCAAAGTCAAGAGAAACAGGCTAAAAAAAGACTGAGCCTATTTCTCTAGCTAATTCCATATAAAACTCATTAAAAAGGACATAAGTGTGAAGTGTAGCTACCCAATTTTTCCACAGTTACTTCTCCAGCTTGCCTTTTTTGTGGTAGCAGCTTTAGAATTTGCAGCAGGAGAACCTTTACAGAGCCATGGTCCGTCCAAGTGCAGACTGAGGGGCCCTTACCAAAGGGTCTTGGTCTCTGTGCAAGGGGAAAAAAAAAAAAATTCTACTAAAACAGAAATCTCCTGCTTTCAGTGCCTCCATCCACACAGTTCTGTGTCCCTCTGCTCCCAGACAAGGGCTCCCACACGCAGCAGCCTGGGGCCAGTGGAGTCAGCCTTACCCTGACTTTTCATTTCTCAGATTAATTCCATCAGAAGGATGTAATCTCTGAAAAGGACGCTGGCAGACCTGCAATTCTGCTGGCACAAAAGAAGCTTGGGGACTGATGGTCCTTAAGGTGGTGGTGGCTTTCGTGATGGAGTTCCAGGCTATGTGTGCCTGTTGTTTTAGAAAACACAGTTTGTACAGTTTTATACGTGTTTTCCATTATTGTTTTTGCAGTTTTATACAAAATAATTGCTTTTTCGATACCGTGTATCTTAATATTGTTATTAGAATGGACATCTACAAAATTAAAATGAAACATAAGATCCATTTCAATTTTCTTGGAATTTTTATTCCTCAAAGAAACAGATATAAATGAAACCATATATTTTTCAAGTTTAAAGTTATTTCTAAGTTAATTTTTAGCAACTAGAACTTAGAACTCTCATGTTTCTTCACTTGGTAACAGTTTCATGTAAGAAACCTTCCAGTCTGATAAGAAAAATTAGTCACTTCAGCTTTCAGATTTCTACAGTCTGGTGTCTTTACAGTTATGATCTTCAAAAAAAAAAAAAGAAAAAAGAAGAAAGAAAAAGAAAGAAAAAAAGAGAAAAAAGAATAAAAAGGAAAATAGAAAAGCGAGAAAGAAAAGTAATAGATCGTATTGCAGATTTATAAGGTAAACAATCTCTGTATTTTAAGAGCATGGTTCTGTTTCTCTTTTTCTTATAAAGATCATAGATCTGCTGCTTTCTAGTTTCAGGGCTGCATTATCTTGTATTCAGAAAGAAGATTTTAAGAGTCCTAAATGTTGCAGAAATATTTTTAAAATACTTCATTTGTATTCTGCCATCTCCCTCTCTTGAAGTTTAGAGGGTAAATTGAGCCTTAAGTTCATGTCTGTGGACAAAACCAATCTCTCATGAGAGGTAACAGAAGTCTTTCTTTTGGCTTTACTTGAGGGTCATAGAATCATAAAGAATCAGCCACAGAGATGAAAAACTGTTGCTGAAAGAGGCTGCAAAAATGTATAAATTCAGAGCTGTCTAATCACAGCGACAAAAAATAGGTTATCTCAGCCTAAAGCATCTGGTGCTGAGCTCTGCCTTCCTCTTCCACTCCTCCCTTTGACTACAGATTACCCTGGATATGTAAATGCCTGGCAAAAGATAATATTTACAGCTTTCTAAAGCTTTGCAACTGTGACATACTTTTTAATTAAACAGTAACAATTGTAGCCTGTGGCATTTTCTGAGATTAATGAGTGGCTGGAAAACATTGTGGCCTAAAGCAAATTAGCCCGTCATTAATTAATCATAAAAAACCCCTTGCTCTTGGGTT
This sequence comes from Callaeas wilsoni, assembly GCA_013398955.1. Lineage (NCBI taxonomy): Eukaryota > Metazoa > Chordata > Aves > Passeriformes > Callaeidae > Callaeas > Callaeas wilsoni. The sequence goes on along the minus strand of VWPU01014786.1, from coordinate 91,807 downwards.
TGGTTATAATCTGTTTGGACTCAGAATCAGATGAAAAGAAGTGGTTTTCTTTTCTGTAGTGCTGTCTCTTCTGCACAAACTGCTGGGAGTTTCAATTAACTCTCTCACAGTGTTGTAATGCACTGTGAACTTCCTGGGCTTTGTACATGGTGAACTTTTTTCAGCAAACAGAACACCTCTGAATCCTTTTCCCACTGTAAGAGGTGCATTCTCATTGAGGCAGACTTTTCCTGGAATCCAGAGAAAAATCAGGGTTATTTTCTATTTTTTCTCTACCTCTCTGCCTTCATCAAAATTGTTTTCCCCAGTATTTTCTATGCCTGTGCATATTTCAAAAATACCCTGAAATATTGTTGACCTTGTTAAACTATTTTAAGAGTTTCTATATAAAACCAAATTAATTTGCCCTTGCCTCCAAAATTTACGATGATTTTAGGAAAAGTCTAAAAAGTAAATCTGAAAAGATTAGAAACACAAATGGGCACTTACTGATCCAAGACACTCTTCAAGTTGGTTTGTTTTTTTCATTTCTGATTTTGTCTCAGCCTTGTGCTGTGAGATAAGAAAAAACCTCACTGAAAAATCTCAGGAGTGTGGGTGAAACCTGACTGCAACTGTCCTGGGCTAAAAGAACCCAGAGAGAGAAAATAAAACCACAGAACAGCCCAGTTTGGAAAGAATCTTGGAATATCACCTGATCCAACCTTTCACAGGAAAGACAGCCCAGGTGGGATTTTCCACCACCCTTCCCAACCTCATCTTGAAAACTTCCATCAATGAGGACTTGATTTTGTGATTTTGTCTTTTGGAGGCTTCAAGAGTTATGACCCTACTCCAAAAGAGACATTCCTAACTTTTTTTAATGACCACTTGGCACTATGCAGATGCTCTATCAGAATATGAAGATACTTACGGCTTTTTTAAAAAAAAATAAGATAAAAGAAAGAAATTAAAATGAATTCAAATCACAACATTAAAAGCCATAAATGGTCAAGGACAAATGCAGAGAAATAAGAAGTCTGACATACTCATGGAGAAGCAGCAAATGAACTCTCAAAGAGAACAGTGAACCAAGTCAGGTACCAAAGCAAATTGTTTATTATTATTATTGTTATTATTAGTCAGTTATTCGACCCAAAACTCTTCATTTCCTGCATTTAGGGGATAGGATTGTCCTCAGGAGGTGTGTGCATGGCTGCAATTGAAGGCAGAATATGAGACAATGTTGACGAGAAACTTCTCCCAGGAAATCCCAGGGCCAAATACTCAAAGAACAAGTGAAAAAAAAGGAAGAAAGAGAGAAAGAAAGAAAGAAAGAAAGAAAGAAAGAAAGAAAGAAAGAAAGAAAGAAAGAAAGAAAGAAGGAAAGAAAGAAAGAAAGAAAGAAAGAAAGAAAGAAGAAAGAAAGCTAGCTCTCATAGGGCTTCTTATCTGTATCACAATGAACCTTTCAAGCCAGCAGCCACCAGCAGTGTCATAATGCTTTTTTAATATGATAACTGCCACAGTTAAGGGTGAGAGAGTTAATTTCTTCATAATCAATTTGGCCTTTCTATTCATCCTTTTTATGCCTTCCCATTCATCCAGCAGAAAAACAATTGATTGGCTTTAGTTCTGAAAGTGCTCCTCGCCATCAACATTTTCTCTTTATCCTCAGAACCCTGGTGAGGAGGCTTGTTGAAACACTGTGATTACTCACAGTGCACAAAGCAAAATATATTCTCAAGTCTTTGGAGGAATATGCACCCTGAATTCACTGATTTAACAACAACAGAGACATGCATGATAAAAATTATAAAGGGACGTCTGCATTTAGAGTGATTAAGCAGACTAGGACTGTTTTGTTTAAAAAATAGATGAATAAGAGGTCACGCAGACATATATGAAAGCATGAGCAGCGTGGAGAAGGCATTACTTGTTCCCTCTTTCTTCTGCTAGAAGACCTAAAGGGTGTCAGAGCTATCAGCAGGCAGCTCCAAACACATAGTTTTTATGTAGTTAATCAGCAATGCTTGTCTCAGAATGTTACAAACAGCAGCGGCCTAGTCGTGTTCTAGGTTAGAACAGGAGAATTAACAGACAAAAATTCTGTGAAAGAATATTAAGTACATGACATTTTCTCAGTCTCAGTTAGACCCCAAGATATAAATTCTGAGGGACAGGAGGGCTTAGGCCAAAAAAAAAAAAAAAAAAAAAAAAAAAANAAAAAAAAAATTATTATTTATTAATCAAGTCATTTGCTCTTGGTCACTTGGAGGTGAGGTAGTGGGTTAGGGCAGACCTTTGTTCTGCCTCTGCTGTCTTCTTGTTCTCCCAGTTATGTCTTTGCTGCTCTGTCTTTAGTTGAATAAGCCTGCTGTTTGTATAATCACAGGGTGATTTCCATCTGAAATAAATGAAATTTGTACGAGGCAGAGTGTGCATTTTTACTCACAAATGTGAACATCCATCATGTCGTAAATATGAGCAGCTTTGCTGACCACGTGAAAAGTGTGATATTAATGCAGACAGAAACCAGTTATAAAGGCTTAAAGAGGTAAACAAACAAAAAGAGACTTAATGAAGGCCAAAATCAAAGAGCCGCTTACAATTTATGTACCACAAGTGCTTCCACAGCGGAATTGCTCCTTTTGGAATGCCTTTTTTCCCCCCTAATTTGAGATTCAAGCATGTGATGTTCATCTAGTGTGAGGTAAAATGACATTACAGGTTTGTGATACAATAATCTATAAAATCAACTGGTCCAAAAAGTCATACTCTATAATATATGAACATTGGGCCTCATTTATTAAAATTATCGTAGAGGATTTTTCTGAGCACATGTGAGACCAGCCTGTACCACTCCATGCTGCAGAGATCTCACTTCTTTCCTTAAAATACCCAAAACTTCATAGTTCATTTATGAAACTCTCAGGAAACACCTTACCATTCTCTCCCACATCTCTCTGGGGTTTTACACTTTTGCAGCTACCCAAAGGTATTTTTAAGTTTCTGTTTACAAGGAAACTTACCTGCCTACAAAGCATAATGCACAAGCAGTCAAGACTTATGATGCCTTAACAGCCCAATTACCTTCTCCTGCTTAAGTATCTAACAGCTTTTAGGGTTTTTGGGGGTGTGGATTTTTATGTTTGTAGTAAGAACCTTTATTATAAGCATATTAGGACTGGAATTAAAAGCTACTAGGCTTTACTTTTTAAAAAATATCTCACCACATGCTATACCAGGACTAGGAAATCTTAGTTTCTCAATATTGAAACTACCCAAATTTAAAGACTGGTCTGTGCTCTGGACCAGTAGAGGAGTTAACCCTGAATTCACACAAGGAACCATGGCAATCCTGTGTTAAATGTACTAAATGCTTGTTAAACTCAATCTGTCTGGGGCAAAATACTTATGATTCAATGGAATTATGCTTTGAAGAGAAACTTTTAACTTCCTTCTTTCCTAGAAGCAGGCCTGCAGAAATGTGACAAAAACAAAGCATCCCCAAGACATCGACTTTGAACACGCAGCTGAATGCCCTGTGGGAACTTGAAACTGTCACGGTCCAAGGGTCTTTCCTTGCCCTGAAGAAATAAAACAGAAATAACAGCAGCACGGTTTCCTTCTGGGAAGTATGCCATTCATTATTTATCGGACAGTACTTCCTGATTGCAGAATCAGAACCTACAACGGCATTATTCATCATTTCCACCAAAACATTTGTATTGACTCCTCTACAGGGAGCCTGGATGCCTTACCTCTGGCATTCCTGAGGGGAAAAAGAAATAAATTAAAAAAAAAAATTAAAAATGTAGTCTTGCCTTGCAGCGTGCTCTTAAACCAGGAGACATCAGAAAAGGCAAATTGTTTTTCTATTTTCCACTGTTACTTTCTGTCAAATGTCTACTTTCTATCTTCATTTGTGAAATATGTTATTACTATTTCTGGGTAACTGTTGACTTTAGCAGCAGAGAGATATATTTGGTAGGACAGCTGGTTGACCCAAAGGAAGAGAAAATTGTGTGCAAATCAGATTTCATACGTTTTATTTCAGTTATGGGGATTTCCTATGAATGTGAAAATGTTTAGCAACCAGCTGTACCTATGATTGCATTTTCCTAAAGTCCTTCACTGCCACAAATGTCCTACTGATTTATTATACAAGGTTTTGGAGTAAATCCTTTGATTCCTGTGACACAAACTCAGATTTAAATACCTCATCTTTGACAGCTGGGGTCAGATGTTTAACTGGCCACAGACCATGACTTCATCAGTCTGTTGCTATGACAATTTACCTCATCAGAAAATCCATCCCTTCCTTTGGTAACCTTGTGCAAAATATGGTTGATAAAATGATATCCATAATATTTTGAAAAAAACCGAAAAAAATTTAATTTGTTTGATTTTACTTTGTATTGTAATATGCTCCTTAAATGAATAGATGACAATAATGATTGTAAATCAGTATTATTAAACAATTTAAAGTGACCATAATGGTTTGGTCCAGCTACTGCAATGCCAGTGTAATGGTAAGAATCAAGTGTCCATCAAATACTGTTTTAAAAAACTATAAAGAATATTTAAAACTGGATTTGGGAAATACCAAATGTAATGCAAATGAATACTGAATACTATACTAATTATAGAATGCATTCTAATTAGTAAAATAGCTATGACTGTAGAGGGAAAGGAGGAAAAAGTATTAAGCTTTTTCTAAATGAGCGCAACATTTCAATTATCGCAAAACTACTCTATACAGGGTCCAATTTTATTCACTTACAACCTTCTTACAGTACTTTTTAAAGACTAAAAAAGGATTAGCAAAATGTAGGGGTAAAAACCTGTCTAAAATAAGTATGGCAGGGCTGTTAGCAACCCATATTTAATTAGAAAATTAATGTACGGAGAGTCAGTACTCATTTTTCGTTAATTGTGTGTAAATAGCAAAATGCCCACAGGTCTGAGCTGACAGCTAATACAGAACAGTATAGCTTATTGTTTCAATGCATTTTTTTTTTTGCTTTTTAGGTATTGCACCTTTCTGGAAAAAAAATAGTAAATCTGAATTCTTTTCTGTGGGCCCAGAGCAGAGTCTACTGTTTGATTTGGAAAATTTTGTTTTCACGTGAGGAAAAACTTGGTGGGATGGCAAGTGAAGCCTTGAATAGGAGTTTGTAAATATGGAAAAGGTGTGGAAAAAATTTGTAGTGCTGGCAGGGCACTTCATCCAGTGCTGAGCAGAGTGTCAGATCCTGTATGTCCTGTCAGACGAGCTTTTTTTAAAATGAGTGCTAATAATCACGTAATGGATGCTGTGGTTCTGACACCTACAGTGCTCTTCCAGTTTCTTGATATCCAATTTATCCCTGTCTGCTCAATCAATGGGATAACATAAACACAAACTGGGTCACTCGGGTGATTAATTACGATGTGTAAGGCTCCTGGAGAATTCCCACGTTGGGGAAGAGCGCTGCCTGTCCCAGCTTACCTGTCAGGTGAAGATTCACATCATGAACACATCATGCATGTGGCAGTGATGAATTATTCTAATCAATCACTCACAATTTCTGGTCTGTTGCTGTGGTGGCTTGGCCCTGCTGGATGTGGGGGGAAGCTTCCAGCAGCTTCTCACAGAAGCCACCCCTGGTAACAAAACCTGGCCACACAAACTCAGTGCAGTTGTGTTGGGGATTTTTTTGTGTAATTTGCTTACAGACCTGCAGGAGCTTAAAAAAAAGCAGTGTATCAAAATTCACTGTTGTATATGAGTCAGATGCTTTCTTACGGTAATGGATTTCCTTTTTGACTTACAGCAATGTTATTTCCTTAATCAAGTTGCCAATAGTTCATTGAATTTGCTGTTAAATATTATATTTCATACCCTGTTTAGTCTTCAGGGTTGCAGCTATTTTTTGGCATTATTCAGAATGATTCAGTAAACAGCTGTAAATAATGTTTCTTGCCCTGCAGTGTTTATGTTAGTAACAACTTTGTCTCTTTTCTCTGACATATGTGAGCGTTCCTCAGAACAGAATCAATCCTTGGCAGGGGGGTGGTGGGGGAAGGAGATGATATTTAGGGTCCCTTCCAGCCCTAACCAGCCTGTGACTCTGTAACTCTTTCCCACCAAGATGGACTTCCTAGGCTGCCGGTAGTTCCAATTTACTATATTTTATTTAAGAGCCTTTTTGCTGTTGATTTCCAAGGAACAATTCATTAAAACCAAGGCTGGGCCCAGCTGAAACCTTACAAATTGGTAATCATGTATGCATGCCATATTTAAATTCAGTGCTACCCTTATGAGGCAACCTATTCCAGTATGCAAGTCTCGTACATAATGCTTACTTTGATACATGAGCAATTTAAATTTGTCTTACTCTCTCAGTTGTTAAGTTATGCAGAAAAATAGCAAAGCAGATTTCAGGACATGTCTCCACATTTTTTAATGAGGCTGATGACTTCCTTCAGCACCAAAGCTCTGGTTTTGAAATTTATTATTTCTTTTTTTTTATGAGCTTTGTAGATAAAGAAACATAAAGAATCTGGTGGAAGAAGCTGTTCTTCAAAAAAAAACATTTGTATTTGCATTTGAAATGGAGATTCAAGCTCTAGGCCATTTGTCTTAACATGAGTGTACATTTTTTACAAATGAAGTTTTCTAGAATTAATGCAGTTAAAATATGAGTTTCTTCCAGCAAATGGAAAGAAGAGAATGAATCTGTGTGTGATGTTATGAGATGAATAAATGCTTGGAAAATGAAAACAATTTCTTACTTGAATATGGATGAAAAATGATATGGTAAAATTTATCAGGTACTTTCATCGTGTTTGCTTGATAGGCTCTGACCCTGAAGTTATACTAGGAAAGTCTTTTGCTGAAGAAAGTTGGAAATAACATCCAAATAATTCTGAAACATGTTTTATGAGCATTGTGAGATGCTCATGTTGTAGCAAAAATGATTAAAGTGATTTACATATATATAGCTTCTACATCGAGAAAGGGCCTTCAGAATTTTATGAACTCAATGCAGGGACCAATGCAACCAAAATGGGAAGTCTTTGTCTCCAAAATATTTTACTGTAATACCACACTGCAACATTACATTGTATTTTGGACAGAATGTTGTGATCACTTCAGAAACATTCAGGGAGAAGTGACTTGACCAGGAGAATTAAGCTAAAACCTGAACTCTTCAGAAACAGTGCTGCACTTGGGAAATGCATAATTGTAAATATTAAACACCACCTGTGTGAAAGAGGAAGCATTGGATGGACTGGATAATTATGCTAGTGAGAACCACTCCTGATTTTTATGGAGTTTTTTATATATTTTTACCTTGACTAATTCTCTGACGTATTTTCGAGCTGTCTGGGGACCCGTGCTTTAGAAGAAAACTGTTACATGCTCTTGCAAAGTCACACCACTTGAGAAAAGATGCAAGCTGGAGTCCCTCAGTGTCCCCTCTTCTAGTTTATCTCAGAGGTGATCACTTCTCCCACTGAATAACAGAATTATTCTGATTTTAATACACTTGCCTTTTTCTTTTTTCCTTTTTTTTTTTTTTTTGATTTTTAGCAGGTCACAAACCACAGAGCACTTGTTAATCACATATAACATTCTTTTAGGGGAGCCTTCCTGAAATTTAAGTAAAGTTGTCATTGTGTCTGCTGTCATCTTTCATTATTCTTCAGTGATTTTCATCAAGCTTGTTAAGCGTGGTTTCGCTTTATAGACTCACACCAGTCTTCTATTCTGTACATGTTTTTTTCACCTCCCCTGTCACAGAGATCTCAGCTACAAAAGCAGCACGTACATCCTTGAATTTCTGTTTCATTTGCTGTTTTCACAACATTTTAGGCTCTCTCTCCAGCTTGAAGTCCTTTTTTTCCCCCGAGTTTTGTTATATTTCAGGACTCTAAGGAAGTGGAAAACAGACAATGGTCCAGTAAAACTGAGATCTCCTGGAGAGCTGTTGCTCAGAACAGCTGTATGTGCCTCTGTTCTAAGGATTATTGTGAAAATATTGCACATGTTATTTACATTAATGTTAATTATTACTGAAAGAGATGAGAAGCATCTCTTGCAATCAATCAGATCACACTGGGATGCTCAAAGTTTTCCTGAAAGAAAGAGTGGGAGCCACAGTGTGTTACCATACATGTCATGGTGCAGATAACCAGGCCATGGAGCCTCTTTAGGGCAGGAAATCGTTCCTAGGAGACCCAACAGTGAAAACTTTGCAATGTTTTAAAAATAAGACCATAAATCACTCTGATTTTAGTTTTGGCATGTATTGAAGTGCTGTATGTTAAGCTGTCTCCCCTTTCAGATAGTGGCTGTTCTTAAATCGATCTCCATAACACAATGGCTGTCTTGTAGACACCTTTGGACAGGCAATTAATTTTGAAACCTGACAAGGCAGAGATAAAGTCAATTTTAATTACTGTACAGTATGCTTCTGTCAGCTGACTTTTATAATTATTTTATTTATTTATTTATTTATTTATTTATTTATTTATTTATTTGCTTAGTTTATATTTTTAAATGCAGGACATAGCTAATGAGGTTTTGAAACTTATGGTCTCCAGAGAAGATTTAGACTCAGCATCCAAGGAAGTGTCATCTTCTCATAGCCTCGTACAAAACCTCAGTGTGGGCCCACTAGATAAATATAAAAGATGTTATGATGATTATAACCCCAGAAACACAGCTTCAGTTCTCTGCCATGTATAGATTTTATGTCTGATTCAGACAAGTGATTAATTTCTCTGCCTAAAATTAGGACAATATTCCATGGGCTGTATGAGGAGATAGTCTTCCCTGGTTGGTGGCTGAAGCTACCCGTGCGCAACAATGCCAGTGGTGGTATAAACAATGCAGAGGGAAGAAAGTTAAGTTGATTGCAATTATAAATTATGTGCAAGTTGTAGGGAGGCAGTTTAGGTGTAGAGGATTGCGCTGATGATGTGGAAGAATGCAGACTTTTCTCTCTACAAAAGGGTTTGAACTTTCCTCTTAATGGAGCATGGAACATTTACCTTCCAATCTCAGTCCGTCTTGCTCTAATACAGGATTCTGAAAGCTCAGCTCAGATAACCAACCCTCCAAAGTTGTTTGTTCTATTGATGTGACTTGGCCCTGAGCAGGAAATAATTGTGGTTTATCAGAAAAGGAAGAGTAATGAAATGCTTGTGGGTATGGTATAAATTATTCAGTATTGGCTATATTCTGGTACTGCTAAAATAGATTTGTAGGTATTAAAGCCCTATTATTAGTAAATTCCTGACTTTAGGACTTATATACCTATTAAAGGAATCCTATTGAAACCTCAGGACCTGTCTGTGTTACTCAAAGCAGCGCTGAGCTGATTCAGTCTTGTGCAGTCTGCACATTGCTGTGGTGTCTGTTGTTAAATGGGCTATTTCTATATTTGATATACCCTTGAGTGCTAAAAATCTTTTCTGAACGGTAGGAAATAGTTACTGACAGGCTCTGTCAGGGTTAGAATCAAGGTTTATCATGCAAGGAAGAGTTCTGCTCTTGAGACTATCATGCAGTCATCACCACAGTAATTTTTTGACAACACAGGTCACAGATAATTGCATTTCGAGCTGAATTCCGTGCTGCCATGCGTATTAAGCTTTGTGGGTTAAACCTTCTGTCACCAGGGTGCTGGCTGCTTTCTGCATAAAAGTCGGGCACACTTTGAATGTGGGGTGTTTCTAAGAGCACTTTACACGTGGAATTACACATCAGTGGAAAAGACAGCTAGATGTAAACTGAACAGGCCTCAGAAAACGCTAACTCTGATCTTAAGCATCCAAATCCACCTTAAAAAAATCTGGTGTGGGGGATGAAGTTCTTTTTACATGTTTGTCCTCATCTCAAAGGAGTGAATTTCTCTTCCAGACCTGAGAAAACGAGGAACTGGGCAGTTGCATCTAACACATGACAATATTGTAGATTTAACAGGAAAAACTGGGCTCTGGTAAGAGGGTTTATACTCAAAAGAAAGAAAGAAAAACAGAGTAGAGATAAATGAAAGTTAGTGTTTTGAATATGTTTGATATTATGTGTGCATTTTGATTTTGCTTACCAGCAAGAAGAATTAAACAAATTGCTCATTTGCATGGCAGTTAGGTGAGTGATTCTGAGGGACAGATGAGGGTATTTTCATATGTAGTGGCTTCCTTAATATAATGTCTTCATTATTGATGTCTAACATTGTGTAATAAGATATTACTGAGAATAAAATAGAGTTTTCTACCACACTTAAGTTTTGTAAGTTAAATTTTGCATTTTTGTCTAGACTCCAGTTCTTGGCCCACCTAGCATTCAGAGAACCAAGAACAAGAAGAACTGAAATTTGGAGGAATCGAAAATATAATCTAAATAAATCATTCTACTGATCTGACTTTTTAGAGGTAGCAAAACTATTGGGCTTGGACAGCTAAAATTAGGGCGATTAGGACATCGAAAGACTTCAGGATCAATAAATAACCCAACTCTTTTCTAAAAGTCATACCATGTGTAAGGATTGCCATATTATTTCCATGGCACCCGAGGAAGTCATCTTGACCATACAGAAAATATAGCTTTTGTGCAGAAAGTAGGGTTGAATATCTGTCCAGAAAACCATAATGTATTAGATTTCCAATTTTTATTTCTTCTGACGCTCAGTTTTCATTATATTTGGCTCTTAATTGTGCACTTTTTGTATGTTACTCACTACAAATTGGTTGAGTTTTTGGAAAATAATATTATTTTGATAATGTTGATTTTAAACTTTTTTCCCTAAGTTAAGTGACTAACTTAGAGCTTATGCACATAAATCTTCCCAGAGGTATGACCTGATGTCAGAAAAATTGAATTCTAGTGAGAGTTGTGAAACGGAATGAACCAAACTTCCTAAAGAAAACGTAGCCCTGCAGCACCACGAGGATTCTCAAAAAAGGCTCAGATGGACACTGAAATCTTCCTTTTCATGGTGTAGTTATCATTGTTTTAACCATGGCTGGGCTCGTGCCTCTTTAATGAGGAGTAAAAGGCAGGTTAAAGCAATCAGAGGAAGTTTTAAGGGTCAGCCAGTGAAGCTGTTCAAAGCAGCACAGTGTCCATGGGAAGAATTTTGGGGAGCAGATGGAGGAAATGCCCCATAAACCTCCAGGAGGTTGCAGGAGGACCTTCCCTAAGTTTCTAAATATACCCATGGCACAAAAATATGCTAGAGTTTATTTTTCTTGGGCACCTTTCACTGCTGCTGGTTGCCCAATGTCATCGTGTCTACTTTTTGCAGTCTTAATGGCTTCATCCTTAATTATGTAATATAACAGTTTTTTCCCTGCAGTGATTCCACAAACACACTGCCACAGGGTTTCTGGGGATAGAATAAGAGGTTTAAGTGCTACATTAATATGCCTGTCAGATGTCTTTCAAAAGCACAACACATTTTGTAGAAAGTAAATGTTAGGGACATAAAATTCACATCAAAAATGGGGTCTGAGTGTGAAAGCTTTTTTTTTAATTAGAGTGCCTATATAAATGTATTGGATGGGAATGAAGATTACTCCTTTAATGTAGGTACAAAAGAGCTAAATTTTGAAAAGCAGATTAATTTTAACTATCCACAGATTTGTTTTTTTTGTGGGCTTGCAGCATAACTTTATTTCAAGCTGAAAGATAAAAGATGAATAACAAAACTTTCTCCCCTTTTACAGGATATAGCCCTGTGCTTAGAGGAAAAAAAAAAAAAAAGTTTCTAATTCTTCACTATGTTCTGTGTGAGATCTTGTGGAAGAACCTTGGGGAATCCTTGGCTGAATTTGACCTGGATCATGAAGGGAAAACCATGGGGTATTCAGGCAGCAAAGCTCAAAATGTAGTCTTGAACAAGTGTTTGCTGTTCTTGGCAGATCAAGCAGCAGCAAATGCAATGTTTACTTTTCCTTTGGAGAAGAAAAGTCAGTATCAAGCTGACATGTTTGCATTCAGCTGGAATATTGGAAACATCTCGAACTCCTTGACTCCAGAAGGTGAAATTGCCCGAAAACCCAAAATTGCCAGGAAAAAAGCAATGCCTTTCTCTGCTGTGTTTTTGTTTTGACTGACTCTCCAGACCCAACCACTCCAGAACTTAAGGAACATTAAACTCCACAAGCAAAGGAATATCTTGTTGTGATCAGAGCATTTTGAAAAACGAGATTTGCACAAGACTGATAAATTCTCTGGTACTCAGCGCACAGTGAAGGAAGTGCAGCAGCAATTATTTTTATTTTAAGTGTTAAGGCAGTTTATTTGAACCTTCAGTTCCAGAGTAGAAGACAATTTTCCATGAGAAGGTCACACCTTATATGAAGGGGACAAGATGTCCTGCCTATAACCTCATTTTGGCTACACATCAAAATACTGTTCATTAGCAATGAACAACAATATGTGACACATTCTGTATTTTTCTTTGTAAACCTTATGCATTTTCCTATTTTCCTGGCCTGTGTTTTTTGTAGCATTAAATCTGGAACCAGGACAATTTTTTTCCCCCCCTTCATTTTTCATTTTTCTTAATGAAAACTTCAGGCCAGCTTGCTGTGGAGGAAAACCAAGTTCTTTATGATTTCAAGTAGACAATTAATATTTGTTCTTTATGTTTGCTATGTAAACAAAAATATCTTGTCACTAATGAGATTATTACCTATTAATTTGCCATTGATAGGTAGCTAAAGTATAGCATTATGTTAACAACTATTAACTAAGTAACTCTTACCAACTTAATATGTTTGTTCTCCTACTTAATGTTGGTCAAAGTAGAAAATTATCTTCATAATAAAGTTGAGATAAAATATAATTTAAAGGCAAGATTTGGTCCAAAGGGCCTGTTTTTCATATTTATGTCACAAACAAGCAAAATCTCTGAGCTGAAAAAACTGGTCTGGGGACAAAATACAGACACAAAAAGAGGAATTACACTTGTTAATTTCAAAAGAGGGCTGGCTTTTCTTTCCCATTGAAAAGTAAGTATATGTTTCTCAGTGGTGAAAGAAAGGGAACAGCTTTCTAGCTGGTTAATTTTCATTTTCCATAAATAACTTGGGAAGAGGAGGAGCATACTGCTAAAAATAAACAATTATGCAAAGCTGTGTTTGGAAATAAACCACAGGTTAGGGGATGTTTATTAATTTCAAGCAGTGAAGTTCATGTTGAGGCACAAGATGCAGGTAAATTACCTCGTGTAGTGCTCTCTCTCCTTAAATTCTTAATAAGTTTTAAATATATCTACATTCAAGTGACATTTTCAGAGGATTATCTACTTAAACTCCATTATATATTTCATTAGGAACAATAGGTCACTCAGATCCCTTAACTACCTAGAAGTTTGGATTTTCCCTATGTACATAATCTTGAATTATCAACACAGAATTTAATCAGATTTAATTAAATCAGAATCTTAAAATCTCTTTGTAATTACTTTGTAGCCAACTTTTATTTTGCTGATGGTGGCAACTAAAAATTTCTTCTCCAAATCACTTTTGAGTAAAAGTTTCCAGATATAAGTTCAATTTTCAGAAGGGGTTTTTTAAATTTTATTTCATTGCCTTAAAGTTCCTAACTCGAAAATGTTTCCTTGGGATCTGTGTTCTTCTGCTTGATTTTTTTTTCATTCTTTTCTTGTTGTTTTTGAATGATTTTCTGGTTACAAAAATGTATCATCTGCCTTAGGGTTATTGGCAGTGTGAGAGGCTTAACAGCTAAAATTGACTTTAAATTTCTGTAGCAAAGCAACAGATTAGAAACTTCTTATGACACAGCCAAGAAATAAAATCTCAGAGCAGAATAATTAGAAACAGCTGGAATCATCAGAGCACAAAAGATACAAAGGAAGAGACTGGCAGGATTGATTTTTTTCTTTGCTCAGTCAGGCAGAGCAAGAAATAGTAGAAAAACCGGTCTTTTTTTCCCAAATTTGACACGAAGAACAGGTCTTTCTGTGCTAACCTTTCATTTCTCACTTGTGTATGTGCCAGTTTCTGCTCTGAGGGGCAAGAATGGCAACTGCATCCATCTGTCCCACGGGCTGGTCCTTCCTGTGACCAAATTTACTTGTCAGTAAGGATGCAGCTCCCTTCTAATCAAAATGTAAAGCAGTGTTCCTAAATTTTGGAATATGCAGCACATAGGATGAATACAGAGATTTAATATATTTTTAAATAAATGGTGACAGCTCAATTATGGCACATATCTGTGCAGTGTCAGATTCAGTGATATTATTTTTTCTTACCTGTTTATTTTGAAAACAATGATTTCTTCATTTTCAGGCATCGCCTGCCTGACATTCCTCAAAAGTGTGTTGAACATCAGCAAACATTTTCTCACACCTTTTTTTTTTAAAAAAAAGTGCTTTAATTTTTTTTTTATATAAATGACAGATTACCTAAAGTGCAGAGCTCAGCCCCTGAAAATAAAGCCATTTTTATGATGTAGAAATTTGTGCAACAACATCAGTGTCAGGCAAGATGTTTAAACATATTAATGTTTTACTTTTTAAAACAAATTGGATTAGAGGAAGTGTTTCCTGTGCTGCACGTAGTAATTTATCCCAGCATAAAAATCAGTGTATGGAAAAGGAATCGTCTTTCTCTAAATCATCCTGGTAGGATGCCCTCTGCTACTGAACACATCACTGCTCTTTGGATCTAAACACGATGTTAAGGATGGATTGGGAAGGAAGATGATTCCTGCTCTGTGCTTCATAAAGCACTCCAAGGCTTTTGCTGAGAAATGACAGCGGTGGTTAAAAAGTGCAGTCATCTGTCGGAAGGGATGCAGGTTTTGTGAAAGCTGAGAGGGAATCGAGGATGATCTACGCGACTAAAAAGGGGTTTCAGAGTGCAGGATTTGGTAGAAGACATTTTTCTTCGGGGAAACACTAAACCCTGGAAATTACGGATGACAGATGGTGGAAAAGACATTGCAGTAAGTCTGCGACTGTCTTCAGCAGCTACTGAGGTTGTGCTGAAATCAGCACAAATATCTTTGTTGGCAAAGGGCAGAGTAGCTCGTGAGAACTCCTCAACTCAGAAAAGAAAATAAGGTTTGTGACACAATCTAGTAAAAGGTACGAAGAGACAGCCCTGCAAACAAGAGTTTGTTTAAAGAAGACCTCCAAAAATTCACGCTGGAAATTGCCAGGCCTTTCAAAAAGACGAATGCCCAAGGAGACACAAGGTTAGCACAGACTTTTAGGAGTTAGGAATCTATATGTGGCTTATTTACAAAAGACCCCATAACTCACTTATTATAGAATTACAGAATCACAGGATGGTTTGGGCTGGGAGGGACCTTAAAGCCCATCCAGTGCCATCCCTGCCGTGGCAGGGACACCTTCCACTGTCCCAGGCTGCTCTAAGCCCCAATGTCCAGCCCGGCCTTGGGCACTGCCAGGGATCCAGGGGGAGCCACAGCTGCTCTGGGCACCCTGTGCCAATGGCTTTTGAAAATGTCTGTTTTGCAGCATCAACACACCCTCATCATGTTATTCTTGCAGAGTCCAGATTGTCTCCATAGCTAACTTACTTTTCTCTCTTAACCTGGCAGAGGCTGCAAACAAGGCTCCTGTCCAGCAAAAGTGGTTCAAATATTCTTCAGATAAGAGTAGAGCATAAAACATGGCATAATCTCTGAAGACAAATAAATTTACCTTCACATTTCTCAAAAACTCATCATTATTTTAGGTGAGAGAAAAAGAAAGAATGTTACTGAAAGATGAACTTAGAACAAATATATTACACTGTGTTCAGAGATACTAAATTTCCTATAAATGTATATAATTCAGAAAGTATCTCTTTGGAATAAATTCTCTTTGGATATAATCTCCATGGCTTTAACTGAACAGTTTTGATTATGATATAACATCCCAGCTGACATTTTTAGTATGAAGATCTATGATTGGTTTTAAATAATTTTTCATCCTCAAAACATATATTGGTATTAAAAAAAACAAAGCTATTGAACTGAATGTAAATCTGTTCCTTTTACAGAAATACAAATATTCAGTAAACATAAAAATAATTTTATTCTGACCAAACCCCTGTTTTATTACATTTTGTCCATTTAAGAGTGGAAAGAATTTGAAATACTGAGTAGTTTCCAAATACATTGAAAATAAAAGGGTGCAAAAAAAAGATTTTTTTTCATGATGCATGGGTGGTAAAATAAATGTTTATATGATTTGGTCAAGGTCCACAAAAAAGCTGTTGGCAGAGGTTCCCTACCTTTTGTTTTCATCACTTGCCCATTGTTCCCAAGACACTTTGGTTCCCTCTTTTTTCCCAGCTCATAATAACAAATTCCTTTCTACACATTCTTACAGTAGTGATCAAACAACAGCTCAGCTGTTTTGGAATTGAGAGAGATTTAATACATACTAATTTGCTGTGGTATAGTCATATAAAATACAATTACCATTGAGAATGAGTTTTAAATTAGTTACAAACAAATTGAAATAATTTAGAATCATTTAAATTAACTGCGCCTGTCGAAGTTTTGCTGTAGCAGCTTCACCACAGGTTTTCTGATTTAGCCTGCTCTTTCTGACTGACATATTCTTTTTTTCTTAGCATGAAACTTTGGGTAGTGGATTATGATTGCAATTGAGTATGTAATTAAAATTAAAACGTCACTTGAGGTTGTTTAGAGTGGAGAATGGCATTGCAATCAAAATCCGTATGAAAAAAAAGAATCAAATCATTATGTCACAAGTGATTGAGTGCTGGAAAATTTCATTTGCAGTCTGAAACAAGGAAACTGGTTTGGTTTTTTCCTTCCTCCCATAGTTGTATCTGACAACTTTTCTATGCCATCCCATCACTGGCCCAGGACGTGGGCCAGCGCTCCTCCAGTGAGTGCTCTGCAGAATCTCACAGATTTTAGCTGTGAGGGCACAGGACAGCTTCCTGTGCTTTCAGAGAAAGGAAAACCAGTGAGACTCGTCATTAATTTGAAGCAGATTTTGCACTAGCTGACACTTTCCTGCACTGTGGTGCATTGTCCTTCTGACCAGGAGCCTGTTGCTTCGGCAGCCTGTGATGGGATCATGTCAGTATTGTGCTCTCACCCTCTTGAGATGTTTGCCCAAATTTTCCTCCAAACTTTTACCTATGTATTTACATACCACAGATAGATAATTGAAAGCCTTTTAAAATTTTTTTTTAAAGTTATATAGGCATTCATTCTCATAAATAAATAGCTCTGTTGCACCGGAGGCTTTTTGCTTTACCTTCTGCCTCATTGTCTTCCTGAGGTATGTACAGATTTGCACTGTGCTGTGATTTGTCATGTCTTACTGCTTAATTAACCTTTAGTGTGGTGGCATTTCCCAGATTGCCTGCAGAGTTATTTCGGATGAATATGTCTGTGTAGATAGGCAGTGTCAAATATTGCAGCTTTCTGCTTAAAATATTGTTATTTGCTATCACTAGGGACATTATTCATTGTGATAGAGGCTGCTGAGACTCTCAAATCCAACCTTTTCTGGTGGCTTACTTTTAACCCCAGCTTTGAGCATTCAAAATCAATGCAAGCCTTGTTTTGGTTTATGTGGAGAAATTTTGAAACACTAAACCAGCTATAACTTGAAAGAAAAACCGTTTTCAGTGCTTGCTTATCTGTTTTGCACTATAACTTGAAAGAAAAACCGTTTTCAGTGCTTGCTTATCTGTTTTGCACTATAACTTGAAAGAAAAACCGTTTTCAGTGCTTGCTTATCTGTTTTGCACTACCCAAGAACCTCCTTGCCTATTTGATGTAGCCATTATTGCACCATGCAATAACGAAGCTGCTTTAATGAGAGAGAATATGAAGTTTCTTTTCTTAGTCTTGAAGTGGTAACAAGGAAATATTTCTCAAAAAAAAAGCAAGCTTGAAAATTTCTTAATTTTCCCCTGTGAGAAAACTTTATTTTTACTTATTAAAGTAGAATGGATTGGAAGCCGTCCTAACTAAGATGTTATAATTGAATCCTAAATTTTCTTAAAGAGCAAAAAATCAAAAGTTAACAAGATACTTCAAAGGGCTCCTTTTTCTTTATTTCTTTGTCTGTTCAAGTAATCTGTTAATAATCTCCAAGTTCTTTTAGCCTTTGCCTGTACTTTTTGATTCACCACTGCTGCTGTGATAACCTGCTGCATTTATAACCTGGACTGTAATCTTCAGTGGAAGGAGAATAAATTCTTAATTTTTTCATCTGAACCCTAAACCTCAGCAAAATTAAAGTGAAAAGGTTCATGGGGATCAAAAAGGGGGACGATGGATACACGTAAGGAAAAATATAAAGCAGTTTCCCCTTCTGTAACCTTCAACCCAACAGATGATCAGAAATACAGATATTGAAAATATCCTGGAAAGACATTCAAGCAATGACATTCATTTAGGTAATCCCATCAAACAGATTAGGTAGAACTGGCAGCTGTTTAACACCCTTAAAATAAAAGCTGACACATTTAAACAGTGAAAAACACAAATCAATGTTTCACACCTTTTCAGCCTAAAACAAGTGAAGGTTGACATATCTAAAGATTCTAATTTAAGTAAAAAAAGCTTCGAGACATTTTCAATAAAACATGAAAAGGTTATGAAATACCTACAAAAGTTTTAAAAAAATATATATTTACTGAAGGTGAGTGAAAGAGTTAATGACAGAGTAGTGGTACTGCTTAAAATAATGTGAGAATCATAAAGATGATAACTTCTGGTGAAGAGCAGTTCTGGGAAATAAGATGGTTATATGGCAGGTAAGTAATAAGGTTTGAGTAACAGATAAACCATTAAATCTTCATAAGTATGAGGTTAATGAAGGTTAGGATTATTTATTTCTGTAGTCGTAAAAAGACGAGTATTCCTGAAATTGTAAGGCTTGATTTACAAACTTCAATGTTCCCAACTTTAAAGAGAATATTTTGCTATTCAAATTGTTTTATTCCTATAAAAATATTTGAAAACCTTTGTAAAGCTTCTGTTTCAAATGTTTTTTTTCCCCAGTTTCTATCTTATCAAATTAATGTAGTGGTAATAAATAATATATAAGTTAATCTGAGGTTTAACAATAAATCTTTGTGGATATGTGAGGGAAGTGCATCAATTAGTACAAATTAACATGCACTATTATAGAGTGCTTACTTAATTGCTTATTACTATATAATTGCTTGCAACTATCAGTGTAGAACACCCACTGAAGTAACTGAACATATATGCTAATTAATGGAATCACCAATAATAGTATATTGGACTCATCCAATAAATCCTCTCAGCTCATCACCATAAACAGAGCGTAAGGGTGGCACAAAGCCACCCTGTATTCTAGATTTGGAACAAAACCATGTTCCCCCAAGGCAGATCTGTTCATTTTGTCTGTTTGCCAGAACTTTCTATCCAAATTCTGAAGTTTATCAGGTGAGGACCCAAAAGCACAGTGAGAGCCCATCAGAAAGGACAGAATTTGGTGGGGCAGAGCTGAGAGCCCAAAGCCCTGTGCTGGGCTGAGCCCCAGCGTGGGCAGCAGGGCAGGGGGGATTCTGCCCCTCTGCCCCTCAGCTGAGACCCCACCTGCAGAGCTGCCCCAGCCCCGGGGCCCAGCTCGGGAGGGAGCTGGAGCTGCTGGAGCCAGGCCAGAGGAGGCTCCAGGATGGGCAGAGGGATGGAGCAGCTCTGCTGGGAGGAAAGGCTGCCAGAGCTGGCATTGCTCAGCCTGGACACGAGAAGCTTTGGGGTGACCTCACTGTGGCTTCCAGCGCCTGAAGGGGCAGCAGGATAGATGGAGAGAGACAATTGGCAAGGGATGGAGGGACAGCACCCAGGGAATGGCTTCCCCCTGCCACAGGGCAGGGCTGGATGGGATATTGGGAAGGGATTGTTCCCTGGGAGGGTGGGGAGGCCCTGGCACAGGGTGCCCAGAGCAGCTGTGGCTGCCCCTGGATCCCTGGCAGTGCCCAAGGCCAGGCTGGACAGGGCTTGGAGCAGCCCGGGACAGTGGAAGGTGTCCCTGCCCATGGCAGGGGGTGGCACTGGATGAGCTTTAAGGTCCCTTCCAACACAACCCATTCTGTGATTCTGTGATTCTATAAGCAGCTTCTTCTGACTTCATTGCTGCCCATCTCTAAAGGCTTTTTGTCTTTCAACCATTACTGGCTACCCTTCGATACATCCCCATCCCATTAAAAAAGTTGTTCTAACACTCTGCACACAAAAAGATATGATTTTTGCCAAAAGTGAGAAAGCGGATGGAAGACAAAGAAATGTGAGATCCATTTCTGCTGTTTAAAAACCTGGGAAAGAGACAGGTACAAGGGTCTCTAAATATTTCTGAGCGTGTTTGGGTACAGTCACCTGTCACGGAAAGGTCTCTTTTTACCCCTTTATTTTTAAGGGTAGTGTACTATATTAACAATGAAATTTTAACTAATTGTTTCACATAATCCAAATGTATTTTCACATCCGAATTTTCTGAGACACCCTTCAACTTTTCCCTCCTAATTTACTTTTCAGAATATATAACATGGATGTCTCTTAACAGAAAAGTAAATTGTTTTTACTGTAGAGTCATTAGAGAGCTAAGTAGCGGAATCGATCATTGTCATAACTCTCTTATTTTTCACTCTGTCCTTACCTTTGAAGGTAACTGCACATTTATCTCATCATCCTTTGTGACCAGGTGAATAATTCTGATCACACCTCAGGTGAGTAAAGCTGTTGTTTTATCTTGACTCTAGAGGAAGCAGCCACACTTCAGCAGAAGCGCCTTCACCAAGATGTCTGGACTGAGGTGAGAGTGATCTGTTGCTCTTCCACGTGACCAAGTACACATGGAAAATTAAATCTTATTAAAATACCTGTTTAAAATAGTTTCAGGTTTTTTTCAAAGTGAACGTGCAGTGTTTGTTCTCTAAGGCTGGGTGCATGCACCTTGGTAAAAGTTTGGGGAAAAGTGATTTAAAAATCAAAGCTAAGTATGCAAGTTTTGATAAATTTGATATAAAATGTTAAGGGTTTTTATCCTACAATCTACAATTTCTTTCAAATTTTCCTGAAAAAAAATTTTTAAGAAACTCTATGCACACTTGCACAGAGGGTGAGTTCCACTCTGCTAATTTTTGCTCAGTGGTGAGTAAATGCCTGATTCTTTTGCTAAAGAAAGAAAAAACCCCACATAGTCTGTCCTTCACCAATGACTGCTAAATCTGTGCCCAAACAAAAAAACCATCATTCTCAAAAGGCCACGTGTTCTCTCCCATTTTGCTTTGACTGCAATAAACCGCCAACATTGTTAAGCTATCAAATTTAACCTTAACATCGCCTTTTGCATGAAAAAAAAAGCATGAAGCTTTTCACATGAATCTGTGAATTCACTATTGTGCCTTCACTATAAACTATATTCAAGACCTGGTAACAATAAGTGGAGAAATTAAAATGTAGAGAGACAAATATTATTTAAAAATGGTGTTTTAAGGAAAGTGTTTTATTGCAGATGGCAAAAAGAATTTTTTGAGCAGTTCATAACTTAGCAGCAAGTTTTATTTTAAAATATCATATAATGCATAGAAATGTGGGGTATTTTTATGATACAAGAAAGTGTTTGCTATGAAAATATTCACTTGAAATTGCTGTAAGTATACAAGAAATGATGGATGGGAATAATTTCAAGCCATTCAAAAGTGACATTTAGATGGATATTTATCTTAATGTAGCAGAATTACAGTGGTGTGAGAATCACTAGAACAAACAGTTTCCCTGTAAGATTTCCATAAGGTTTTATTAGAAGATTTCCATCGGGTTTTATTACCAACAAAAATCTTAATATTTCAGATTCGAGTTAAGGCATAGCTTCATGCATATTTGCTCTTTGGATCTGGATATGAAAATGATGTGTCTAAAATAATTTGATGATACAGGAGTGGCAAAAGCAGATAGAAAAAGGAATATATGAAGAAGAAGAAAAAAAAAGGATAAATTAACTTCCAGCTTTGCATTTTTCCTGCTTGCCTGAGGGGCTGGGCTAATGAAGATACTCTGGTCATTGGCATCAGTAGATGGCACTGGAAGGAGGATCACTGTAAACAAGTTCCCACTGCTGAGTGGTTTCCAGGTGCTCAAATTGAACCTGGAGGCCACTTCAAGTTACAGTCAGGCATTTCCAGGACGCCCTTCTGGAAAATTTTCCTTACTGAAGTTTCCTCTGAATAGAAGCAGATTTAGGTCTTCACCCAGCATCTGTTAATACTTCTGAAAGGCAAGGACGTTTTCCCACACAAAAGGGATTTTTTGCATCCAAATTCTCCTCGTATCCTCTTTCGTGCAGTGCTTATTTTACTTTTTCTCTGCTCCACAACAAAATCTCTTGGAAAACTTAGCAAAAGTCTTGGTGCCCTCACCTTCCCTCACACGTCAGAAATTGTGTAGGACCTACTAAATCATCAAATGGGTTTTGGAAGCTGCAGTGGTTGGGGCAAATACCTCTGAGACCATTTCAAAGGAGGAAAACAGGGTAATATTTCAGCATGGGAAGATGAGGTACCTGGGTGCCTAAATGTTCAAACTTTGAATGCAAATGTGATCTCCTGTGTGGATTTCAACCTATTCCCCAACCCTTGAACAATTTCAGTGGCCTAATAACATTTCTCCACAATTTACCCAAGAAAGCCTGAAACTCTGTCTTATAAACTTTAACTGCAAGCCAGAAATAAATTGGGATCTAAGACTCATTTTATTGTTGCTGTTCTTTTATTTATCTCTCATGATACATAGATTTGTACTTGCTGTGGTTGTGTTATAAATTACATTTGGAAGGAAGTCATGTCTCAGTTTTTACATTCAGCGTGATATATCTCATTTCATTATTTCCCTCTCTGTACTGTGTGGTGGACGAAAGGAAAGCGTATTTAGACCACCCTTATGTTCAAGGTGATGCTTCATAATTTTAAACAGGCTCCCGAGTCAGTTTATACCCTTTTTTACAATAATGTTGCTGTGATGTGCTGATACATGGATTATATAGATTTATATATTGTATTTTACAGCTGTTGACCCTCAAAAGGCTTAGAGTGTCATGAAAGTTTTTAATAAAGTTCCATATCCTGAACTTTGCTTACTTTTGCATGTACACATAGTCCTGATCCTCTAATTAAACTGTTATTTTTATAAGCATTTTTTTAAAAAAAGATTTTATTCCATATTTCTTCGCTTGTTTCACTGAATATTGATATTTATTTGCAGGTATTATATACAGAAGTGTCACAAGTTCAGTACGCAACATATGACAAGTGCAAACCCTTCCCTTTCCAAAGCTGTGGAAAAGAATAACATGAAAAAATTAATTTCTGTGCTTAGGCTTTTTTTGATGACTTATTTCCATGGCATAATGAATTGCCTCATAATGAACAAGTGTCTGCTAATAGAATGGAGTCAAGAAGTCCAGTGCTTTGTGCAAGAAGGATTTCTATAGCATATATAAAGCAAATATGAAATTATTGATTCTTAATGAGAACAGGGTTAGAGCAGGTGATTTTTTCAGAGCACTATATAATTATGTATCCCACTGTCTTGCTGGCAAACCCCACACTTTATTTTTCAGGGTTGAATCTTTATGCTTGCATTTGATTTCCATGTAAAAAGCACCTCATTCCAGCTGAGCCGAAGTTCCACAGCAGAGTCCTCATTAGTTAGGACCATGTCTTGTACAAATTGGCATACCAGTCATGTGGGGTTTTTTTCAACAATTTCATTCTGAAAACACATTTTTTTCCTTCCATTAAAGTCTTACACAAATTGTTTTCTGACTTCCTGGGTAAACCTATGGCCTTTGGGTCAATTTGTACTGACAGGGTGTAAAATCATGATCTAAATATATTTTTCTGAGCATGTTTCCAGGCCTGAATGTCAACTGCTCTCCCTTATTCAACCAGAGAATGACCCAGGAGCCGAAATTTTTAAGGGAAACAAGAGGACTGCTAGGAACCTGAAGAACTTTAAACATTCCTGCCCTCCTGTCCCTGTAGGCTGGACAAGCCCCTTTTTGGGTCTCTCAGGCATGTTAATCTCAGTCAGAGTTTAGGTGAGATGAAGGAACTATGGATGACAGAAAGAACTATGCACGACAGGCGTTCTCATGCACATGAAACTGGGAAATTCCATTCCTAGAGCCAAGCTACAGGAAATTAGATTTTTATCTAAGTTTTGTTGGTCATCAAAAGGAATTCCACCAAAATATTCAGCTCATTCTCCTCTCTCTCCACCTTTTGACCAAATGTATTAATTGGGACAAGAGGAAAGTGCCTTAGTAATTTATTTAAAGTGCTAAAGAACTCTGTGCTTGGGTAAAATACATCAAAATTGTAAGATTTTACTTATTCTACTGTATTTCTAACTGCTTTTCTCACAAAGGCTTAAAATTAAAACTACAGAGCCGTGAAGGAGCAATATTTTGAAAATCTCCAGCTCAAAAGTATTTTATAACAGATCATGTGCTTTTAAAATCTCAATGGTTTCTTCTTGATCTCACCTGTCCCATTATTCATTCTTTTATTTTTCTTTGAAATAAATCAGACCAGTGGCACAAGATTAATTAAAATGTTAAAAATGGAACATAGGGCATCCTCTATTGTTTATGTGCCACAATATGTGGGCTGTTCACTTGGGAAAGGCGATGTCCCTGCCAATGGTGAACCTTTAGGTGATCTTTAAGGTTCCTTCCAGCCTTAATAATTCTGTGATTCTCTGTTCCTTATTATCAGCAACTATCCCTTTGACACAACCTCTGCTTTTTAATGGAGTCATAAGGACTGCACTTTGGAAATAGGATTTATGATCAACTGGATAAGAAATGTCAAAATGACCATAATCTGGGAGTACTGAAAATCACATTAATTTATAAACTAGTAGAGGTGGTGACAGACTTTTACGTGTCTTGTGAAAACTTGCAGATGTCTTCCATATTCATTTAACTGCTGCTTAAATAAATTATGGATCATCACATTTAATAACAACAAAATAAATCAAATAGGCTTTTAAAGTGTTTGCTTAGGACATGCACCTCAAGGAGTGCTGAAAGCAGGAGAAGCTAAGAAACAGGCAAACCTCTGGTTTATGCACAGTTCAATGTTATCTAAATAGATCTAAAAGATTTATAAGTTTTGCTTGCATATTTGCTTGAGAAATGACACAAGGACCTTCCTGATTTGCAAAAACCTCGCTCCTGCTGGTTGCTAATTAGTTGTATGGCACCAGAGATGATTCATGAGTTCACATCTGCCTAAAATGTTGGAAAATACTATATATAAACCCTGTTTATACTCTCATAATATGGCTGAACATGGCTCCTTTTCAAGTTTAAAGCTTCTGACAAATCAGCATATTTAAACCATTTAGCCTGAGTAAGTACACCAGTCTATCAGGTGAAGAAGATATACTAAGCTTATTTTTCTTTTGAACTTGCCCATCAAAGAGGCTTGCACACCCTTTAATCTGTGCTGAGGGAATGTGTAGTGTTTGCTGTATAAATCAGCAGCAGGGTACAGAGCTGTCTTATTTTCACAGTGCCAAAAGCTGAAAATTACCAGGCTGTGCATGTGAAATCTCTGCTGTTGATGTATTAGAGGAGCATTGAAAGGAGAGGCAGGTAAATTCTGTTACTGAATTAATTTTTTCTGCTGTGAAGAAAAGACAAAAGGGAGAAGGATGAAAGAGACACAGTTTTTCCTCCTATGGCAGAAGAAGGGATGGGTGAACTTTGAGAAAAAATGTAGGTGCATACTAGTAAACAATTTTTACATTCCAGTAATAAAAAAGTCACTCTTGCAGCTCTTGGTACATGAAAGAAGTGCCAAAGATCTTTTTGGTCAATTTTTGTGCTACATAATAAAGTTATTCCCACTCCTCAAACCGAAAATTTTGCTGCACTCTTTGGCTGTGCCAGTTCTCTTGGACTTCCTCACCAAAAGTCCCACCCAGGCAGATTTTATTAACATCTGTGCAGCTTACTTCCATGGTACAACTGCCAGGAGAGACCTCCAAGATAATTTGATTATTAAAATCCTAGTCCTATTGAACAAGGGAAATTATTTTGCTGGTGTGAGTTTGGTTCTTTTTGCCTGCAAAAGATGGATTGGATTCATAATATCTCCACAGAAGAAAATACCTCTTCACTAGACATCCTCCCCTGCTATATTTTAATGGCATAATAGTTAGGACAGCCACATTCCCATTATGTCTTCTGTTGCTCTTGTGGGGAGATTTATATGACTGTAGAGCCCATCGCTGATAACAGAATAATGGGGTCTTCATTCCTAAATCACACTTGCTATTTGCAACATAAATCATGCTTTGGCAATATTCCAGTCACATACACCTAGCAGAAAATTGAGAGTGGAGGAAAAGCTAAAAATAGCTCTTGGCAAGGCCTGGATGGATTTGTGTCTCACTATTTAAATCCCGGCTGTGTGGAATATTCATGGCGGGGGAAAAGCACTAATATACAGCAAGAAGTGTTTGTCCTCTGCTGCAGAGCAACACTTGTACAGCCAAGTAATCAAACGAACATCACAGATCTGTGAACTGCCAGGGCAGAGTAAGAATCAGAACCAAATCTTATAAAGTGATGCTAAACCCACTGGCCTAGAATGTAAAAATATAAGAATAATATGTCCAGCTTTCATGTTTGCTGATTTTAGGCATAAATCTGGTGAATAAACTATGAACACTTTACAGACGAGGATGGAACAACGGAGAAGCTGGCTTTTGGGGAATTCAGTTTTATTCTCTTCAACAAACATATTCCAAACCAGATAATTGAAATTAATAGATGAAACCACACAGCCTGGCTGAATGTCAACAAAAAATTTCCACATTTTAACTCTGTATCCAAGTTGAACCCATGAAGTCTCTTACTACTGAACTCCTAAAACTCTAATTAGAGATTGGAGAGATTTCTTCCTGAAGAAAGGTAAAATATAAAAGGCTGATTGTCTAAATGTGACATGCCAGAGACAAATGGTGCTTGTGTTTCCAAATTCCCATTGGTTTGATCACGCAAGCTTGTGAGCTGGAGAAGATTTGAGATGAAATATGGTTGCTGTGAGAAAGAACTGGCCTGTTCAACTTTGGCTTCACATTCACCATGTCTAATATTCCCTTCATTCGGGAGAATAAGCAGAGTAACCATGGAAAAGAGGTCCTAAGCCACTGCTGCCTTGAAATGGTAAGAAATAAAAATAGAATAACTCATAGCATCACTCAGCATACCAAGAATCCTGAAGCTTTCAATTTATGACACGACACTTCTTTGCTGTTCATAGAACTGTATTTCTTGTCATTGTACTAGGAATAACAATAAATAAATAGATGGGCAGATCTTCTCTAATATTCCATGAAATTCTTCTGTGGATTTGAGGCACTTCTTAAGGATTTTTACTGCCCAACTTTTATGTTTGTACACCAAATATCAGGTAATTAGAAGAAATTAATAGTTAAAGATCTGTGTTTCCATCCTCAAAACTTGAAGGTACTTAGATGAAAGTTTGCACACAACTCTTTGTGGTATATACAGGGAAGTCTAAAAAATATCATTCTCAGATTTTTGAATGATTGCAAGCCTCAAAGATTTACTGAGGTTTAGTCCTTGACTCCTAAGGAGACATTTCCTGTGGATGATATTTTTTCATCCTCTCTGTTTTGACAGATGAGAGTTTTGACTTTTAAAATAACGTTTTAAGGTGATTTACAGTATTCTTCCAGTAGATGAATCTGTCACTATTGTCTTTTATAAACAGCCATTAACTTGATTAGAATAAAATTGGACACTAGTTCTGATATTTTATCTTTTGCAAGCACATTATTATGTTTCTGGCAGGCAGGAGAAATTAGATTGGCATATGGCTTTGACATTATGTGTGAAAGAATAGATATACAAAGACATTGTCATTAGGTATGAAGACACAAAAGATTTTAAAATTATTACCAGTGAGGTTGTCTCTCAAAAGATAGAATCACCTCATCACATATATAAATCCTAGTAAGGACAAGTCTTGAAATAGTTTTCAATTATTCTTTAAAAGTCAAGTGGGCATTGTTCAAAATATATAGTTAATTAAAAAAAAAAAGCGAGTGTGAAACTAAACCAATGCAAGAACATGAGTCAAAACCAGCTGCACATGTTGATATATACCCATAAGATGATCCAAGATATTAGCAATTTATTTGGCTTATAAATTACAATAATAATAGCTGTCAATACAGCATGCAAGCCGCTCATGTTTCAGGACTCTAAATCCATTACCACAAAAATACAAAATAAATACTAATTGACCTGTGGAAAATGTTCAATAATTATAAAGCTGGTTGTTCAGTTGTGCAGCTTGTGTCAGATACAGGTCTGTAAATAATGAGAATGTTTTTTACAGCTTTGTGTTGAAAGCAGGGCACAGATCTCTAATTAATTAAATAGAAAACACAAAATCAGATAAAGAAATAATCATAATTTATGTGTAAAATTATAAATACCAGCATGTTTAGTCAATTAAAATAATTTTAAATATTCAATCTCTATAAATATGTATTGTTTGTTTTGAGGAACTAGAAGAGAATGCAATGAAAATATTCCCAGAGTGAGAATGGACTTTAAAAAGTGGAGCCATTTAATTAGTCTGTCAAGGGATGGCTCATATGTTGCAGAACATATTAAAAGTAATGGAATGGCAAATGTTGCTCCTGTGCTACTTTAAATTCAATCTTTTCTAAATAAACAAAATATGAAGACTGAAAATCTTCCATATTGCTGTGTGTTAAAAGGACTAAATATGGAAGTTAAAAATAAAAAAGTCACATAATGTGTGCTATTATTTTGTTTGATGCAGACCAGTTTGAATTTGAGAAAACCTGAGCGAGAAGTAAAAACTCCACCACTTGAGTAGGAAATCAATATTCAGACTTTGGAAGCAATTTTAAGACTTCTAGGTTATAGTGGTATGGAACGACATAAAACAACAACATAAGAATCACAAAGTCTTAAATTTACAATTAGATTTCCAGTTCACCCTGTACTGGAAAAATTCTACCCCAAAAGCAAAAGCCAACCAATGCAAAAGTATTCTAATTTCTGGAAAAATTTCTTGGTTGACTTGGGTAAATTTGTTATTTTTTCATATATTTTGGATAATGAGATTCCTCCAACTCAGCTAAAATAAAAAGAATATATCCAAAAGAGTGATGACTGGCATATTATTTCAATTAATGTTAATATCCTTTTTTTTTAAAATATGTCAATATTTTCAAGATGTAGTAATGAAGTTTACATTTTCCTTTTGCATTGCCTGTGATTTCCATTTATTTTCTTTAATGTAGCATAATTCCAGATGAGGCTCATTTGGCAGAAATAAAGATGCTATGTATATAATACTGAAAATAATTATACTGGGGAGTGTGCCACATCATTCCTTTTTCTCCTTATGCTAAGTGCCTTATAAATGCCACGGTCAAGACTTCCTGAAAATATGTCTCTTGCTCCTGCTTTAAGGGGGGAAATAGGAAGGGGGACATAGGACATGGAAATCTATTGAAATTACAACATAATAAGCAAAAATTTCCTAGGTCTAGAGGAGTTCTTTCTAAAAAAAATAAAAAAGCAAACACAAAAATTTACTGAGAGGAGTAAAATAGCTTTCTGCTTACCCTTGTTACTGTGTCTTTAATTATATATATATATACACAGACAGCTTTTAGCAAAAGTATAATCAAATGACACACAGATAAGAAGAAATTTTATCCATGTTTATATTTTTACTGAAGCTGGAGAAGTGGGTTGTAGTGCTCAATCCTTTTTGCCCCTATTGTCCCCCCCTCCCAGTCTTGTGGATGAAATATTAGGGGAAAAAATAAAACAACAAACCAACAAAAACCTTAAGCATCAGAGGAAATATCTGGTCGATGAGATGCAAGATTTGCCTTTAGGATTTGTTTTCAGCAAAGGCCATTTCCATCTCAGAGAAAGAAGAAAATGAAATGGGAGAAAAAACCTCTGATCTTTGTCCATCATGGATTGTTAAAGGGCTTCCTGAGAAGAATATTGCATCTGGACCATTTTTAAAAATGATGAACGTGCTTCCCCTGAATGTGCTTATTCTTGTCTAAAATGTATTTATCCCATTCACTTCCATCAGTTCAATAATGGCTCAATCCATAGGGATGATTAAAGGATACAGAGCAGTATTTGTTCTGGATTTGCCCTGAAAGCATTAGCTGTATTTTTGGCTGAGTGCTGCCATCTCAGATGCTGTAGTTCCACCTGTGACTTGATACGAAACAAATTTTTATAGTTAAATAGCAAAAATCTAAGATGTGATAAAAAAAATCCAAGATGTGATAAGGGATATCACAGGGATATCTGACAGAAATGAAGCGGGCATTTTCCCTCCAAAATGCATTTCTAGTCATAAATGCTTATTTAAATATCCCAAATAACTCCAATTTTTTTTGAGAAGTGAGAGATTCTGAGTCAAATATGGCTTAAAATTTAATTACTTAAGTTTGGTATATTTGATGGTGAAACAAAACTTGAAAGAATTTCACTAACGTGAAATTTAACAACCACAGTTAAACAAAAAAGGCTTATTTCTTGATTCTTATAATTGGAAAATATTGGGAATGTGTATCTTACAGATAATATTGTATAGTTTTGATTCAGTAAATCCATGATATCAGTGTCACAGCTAAAGCATTTGTTTACTTTAGGTTTTTTAGTTTGCTTAATTGCTTTGATTTATTGGTTAGGATGTTGTTTTGTTTTGTTTTGGTTTTGGCTTTTTTTTGGTTGATTGTTTTTTGTTTTGTTTTGTTCTCTTAGAGACATAGGAAAAGGCTTTTAAAAATAAGTGAATAAAATGTTTGATGATATTGACAGCTCAAGTAGATCAGGAGTAGCAAAGATTCCACATAACGAGTCCAAAAAATTCTGCGTCTTCTGGGGTATGATTTGGGAATTTGATCCTCTGATTTTGCCCACTTCATACTTGGAGAGGTTGGCAAAAAAACCCCAACAAAACCTCAAAGGGTAAGTCGGAGATATTTGATCTCTTGCTTTGATCTGTCAATCCTGCTCATTTTGTTTTTAAGAGTGGTCTTGTGAAGTAGAATTATCTTTACGATTTTAGAACATAGTGTGTAAACCACCCAAATGTTCCAATCACTGAAAACTTTCCTTAGAAACCCTTCTTTTTTTTTTCTTTTCTTTTTTTTCTTTTTATTATTTTTTTTTTTAAATAATGGCTACACGTTAACATTTGTGTGTGCACTACTATTCTTATGGATGGAAAAATAGAATAATCCCAATTAATGGTTTCTGCTGCTGAATAACTGATGTACATAGTGGGTACTTAAAGCAAAATTAAGAAGCTCTCTTCCCTGAAAGTCTGGTTGAAGATAAGTGGATATTGAAAGACAGTGTGAAAATAGCAATGGGCAGTATAAATGTGATGTATTTGTGCTGTTCAGTGCTTTTGGTCCCCAAGCATTTTAGAAATTCTAGTTCAAAGAATTCTCGATCTCTGTCGTGAAGAAAGAGTGGCAAATACGTAGCAAAGGCTGGGTAAAGAACCTTAATTTTTTAGATGACAAACTGTGAAAGAGTGCTTAAGGGAACATTTACAAAAGTGTAAGGTTACACTGGTACTACTCAACATTAAAAATAAGGAAATTACTAGTTTTATTTTATTCTTGTCCCACCTACTTCTAAAATAAAGAAAAAAAAAAGCATATCCCAACTGCATCCTAAAACTTAATGGGCTGTGCTACACTGAGCCAAGGAAACAGGTTTATAACAGACACAAATAAGCCTTTCTTATCTGAGGAAGACAACAAATAATATCACAAGTCCTTGCTTAAAAATATTTTTTTACTTGGTTTCAGCCTTGCAAAGTGCTTTTCATTTACACTTTGTTTTATTTAACTGAAGACTCCCATTTCCCTTTGAAGTCAATGTTTAATCTCTCCAGCACAGGAGGATACAGGTTAGAGCTGCAGAGTAAGCCTTTGAAAGTAAATATGTGTTGTGAGACATCCAACAACTTTCAAGTCTGGACTCTTAGAAGTGGAATTGTCTGAAGTGCTTTTCTTCACTGTTTAGTGTTGTACCACGACTGCAGCCACCAGGAGACATCTTAACTACATGTACCAGTCGCACTGCCTGGAAAATCTAAGAGTTCTCTTCATCCATTAAAAATAAACAAGGTAATATTTAGCCTTTTATGATTGAGAATAAGGCCACACAGAGAGATAAAAAGGCTGTGTGAGCCTAGAATCAAGAAACCCATCAAAGTGTAGCTTCAGAATAATTAAGTTCTCTTTAAAGGGAGGCATGTCTTTTAATAGTGGGATAATAATAAGAATAATAATAAAAATAACAACGATAACAATAACAATAATAATGGGAATAATAATAATAATAATAATAATCCAAGTTTTTTTAAAAAAATTCTTACCTGAATAGCAAATTATTGCAGACTGGAACAGAGATTATATTTTGGCTTTGAGGTGTTGCTCACTTTTAATGTCTATGGCCCAATTAATTATATGTGTGTAAAAGACACAAGTTGGGATATTGAGAATCATGCTGTTTTTGTTGGGGAATTTGTACAGCAGGAGTTTAGCAAAAACATGTTTGGAGGTTTATTTTAAAAGGTGTCAAAGAGTGGATGACAAGAAACTGGGGAAAAAAATGGTGGGTCTGCTGAAGGATTATTAAATGGCATCTGGAAAAAAATAGTGTCTTATTATGTACAATAATAGTTAAAGTAATTTTCCATTTTGAGACATCAAAGTCCAAAATTCTCCAGTCTGGGAATTACACCTGCAGGACACCACATGTAAGAACAAAACAGATTGGGTAACTCACCACAAATCAGACTTTTGAATCACAGCTAGTCGGAATAGCCACCTCTTTGGAAGTCTGTATCTGGAAAACAAGGTGAAAAACTAGTTACTCATTTTATCTCTGCAATTTATGCAGCCCTCTACTTACTTAATTTGAATATGACAATACTTGAATATGATACTTATTGTTATGGGTTTCTAGCAAAACATTTTCACTTCGTATTTTAACTAAATAAGAAATGTCCGTGAAGAAGGATAATTTTAAAATAATTTGCTAATTAAAAATTGAAAACTTTTCAGTGTTGTTAAAATAATCCTCTTCAAATTTGAAAGAAAAAAGTTATTTTTTGTTCATATAAGCATTTAAAAATCAAGGTTATTTATGTTATACATATACAGCATTCACACAAACATATTTCGATAGATTAAAACGACACTAAACTTTTACTTTATGAAACTCTTCATCCTCTGAATTTCCAAGGCTGGAGATACTTAGAACATGGAATTGAAAAGCATTTTTTGTTCGTTTTGCCTTTGAAGAATACACACAAAAGGATGAAGTTGCATCATTGTATTAGGTCCTTATATCTGAACAATTCGGATTTTACTCTGAATTGTGAGTGGAGTGAGGCTACACCTGGGACAGGACAATAATAATTTTAGACACATGGAACAGCTTTCTCATTTAAAGTGTGCTCCAGCTCTTCCAGGGGATCTCCAGAAAACAATTCCTGACGTGTTCGAAAACCATGTTGACCTTGCAAAGGAAAAGTTTCTAGTATGATTAATAAGGACTCTGTACTTACGTGTGTGAACCTATACCTCTCAAGGACATCCAGACTTTGAAATGATATTTAGTACAAATGTACGCCGAGGAGACGAAAGAAACATAATTGCGTGTGCTATTCAGGTCTGAAATACTGCATTTAAGGAATTATGTACAACAGAGGCAGAATAACCCTTCTGAAATACTCATCCTAATTCTTTTCTCTCCATCAGCTGCTCCAGAGTGGCATCTTGACGTGGAAATGTTTGCCTGCCTCACATATCAGAGAAACTAGATTTTATTTTCCGAGGTAGTGTCTGCACTTCATAAATTTAAACAGGATAGCTGTTGTAGGAGGAGATCCACAAACCTGTGAAGAGATAATCTGAAATAACTCTTGGAAGATAAATAAAAGAAAAAGGGCAGGTCAAACCATTGTTAAGGATTTGTGAAAAACAAGGCTCTTCTTCAGCTTCAAATATTCATGCATCTGAGTGATGTAGATATACAAAAATCTACAGAAATGGAAATATAGCTTCAAAACACAATGCACTAACTCTACTCAACATTCAATGGAAATTATTTCTTTTTCTGAGTGTCATGTCTATCTCCTCAATTCACTCCAGTGTGGCTGTGCCAATATCAATGAATTAATTTAAAATCAATTTCAGCATCACAGATACAGCCTTAAGAGTTCCATTGTAGTGCAGAGCTAATTTAATGAAGCACTAAAGTGGCTTTGGCCACTTAATACTTCACCGAATTTATTAAAATTGAGCAGAGAGTCTCCAGAGAAGCCCAATAATCTCTGCAGTAGTAGGAAGAGTGTTGAAGCATGGTTGTCCCCTAAACTTTCCCTTGGGATGGGGAACCTTCCCTTCATGGATGGGGAGAGAAGGGTCTGTTGGGCAGGGCTGGTCTGGTTTTGCTGCAGGCTTTTTAGGTTATAAGCAAGAATAAGAGACCTTGTTTGTCAGGTTTCTCTCCTCCCAAGATGAGATGAGCAAGATAATTAGGTCAGGGGGAGAGGCTTTGAAAATCTCAGGCAGCGAAATGAGAGAAAGGTGCACACTATGGGAAGAAAACATTTTACAAAAATCATTTTGCAAAGAAACATCCCTGTTTAAGAAAGCTCAGAGGGGCATTTCTGTGGGGGCATAGGAATTAAATTCATGAAAGAATCTGTGCATGGCAAATGCTTTCCTCTAGTCTGAGCCCATTTGTCATAAACCACCTTTCTCAATTTTCCAAAGGAAAAGTTTTTTTTCTTCAGAAGCTTTCAGTCCAAATCATCTTATTTCTAATTTAAGTTTCCATTTTGATCCACATGCCATCAGAAAATATCAAAGTGGAACTTATTTCAAAAGGGGACTCTAAAAAAGGAAAGGCAGTATTAAAATATTTCTGTGGAAAAGATTTCATATTGCCTCAATCTCACTTCCTAAATGTAGTCTAAATTAAAATTATCCTGAAATCATCTAAGAACTTAAAGTACACTTGAAGTTTTTAGAGGGATTTGTTCCATTTCTGTCCCATTTCTGATGGGATAAAGTTCTCCTGACGTTTCTTTGACCAGCTCCAGCTCTGCCATGTTTGGGTGGGGGAATTCTTGGAAGACTGATAGATTAAACCATGATTTATAATTAATCTTGATGGTTAGAATCCTGTTAATTACTAATAAGAAATAGTGGCATTTTCATTACAGAACTTCATTAATGCTTTCTTACATGGTCATATTATGATTAAAT
Organism: Callaeas wilsoni; assembly: GCA_013398955.1. NCBI lineage: Eukaryota > Metazoa > Chordata > Aves > Passeriformes > Callaeidae > Callaeas > Callaeas wilsoni. Next base: position 56,409 of record VWPU01014786.1, on the reverse strand, counting down.
AAAAAATGATTGGTCATAAAAAAGTTGTCCAAACAAACAGCTTGAAGAAAGTAAGTGGGACATTCCCCAATTTCCCCCTGCAGCTAAAAGAGTGATATTTTCTCCCTACAGTTGAGTTCTTGGCATTTGATAGTATTTATATTATGTAATAGGTGACATTTCAGCATAATTGCTGTTTTATTCATTTTTACATAGCGACTCATAAATTGTTAGTTTAATAACATCAAACAAATACGGAACTGTTAAGAATTGTGCCCATTAATGGATCATTAATTGAATTTAATTTTTGTACATTCTCAGGGCATTTGGCCTCCTACTACCAGGAGTTCTTCTTCTCCTACTTCAGATGAGTTCTTTCGGGACTTTCTTATGTCTAAGCTCTGATCAGTCCAAATTCTGGTGTCCACTGACTCTGCTCATGCTTGCTGTAAGCTCTGAGCATCCTAATGGAATAAGGAATTTCCAGAAACCTGAAATGATGTGCCTACATAAATTATTTACAACTGTATTTCATCTTTTCTTGTTTGTTATCTGGGCTCATAAGGGATACCTAAAACTAATAATTTCTAAACTTCAGAAATATTGTTTGGTTACAGAGTTAATCCAGAAATAGTAGTTATCTTCCAGGATGCACTTGATCCTTTAAAACTATGCATGTCTCATTTTATGAGAGCAAAGCACTCCCTAAAAAAATATTTTCCTTCTTGCTTAATGTAATTTTAATGTGGTTGACACTTCCGTTCCCTTTACAGCACCTTCGATTCTGAAATCAACAGGTGCCAAGACCTTCAAAGGAAAGAATCAGACATCATAGCATTTAAATTTTAAATATTATAATGAAATTGGCTTGTTTAAATATATTGAAATAAAAGTGAAGAGTTTAGTGTATATGGTTAATATATATAATATAGCTAAGATTATAAGATGTATATTAAATATAATAGTATGCATAATATATATGTTATACAATATATTATATATGTAATGAATACATCATTTATAAATATATATACATAAACATAAAAATATTTTATATATATATATTAAAAAAATCTATAAAAATAATTAAATAAATATGATAAAATATATATAGGCCAGATATGCATGTGTTAAAAATTCATTGTTTAGGGGATGGCCATCCTCAGACAGATATTTCTGCTTGCCCCAGCTTTGAAGCTAATCCATTGTTTTCGAATTTTCTGTCTTTTCTCTGTGTATTACAAGCTGATTCTTTTCTTGAATTTCAGCCTATATGAGTATATCTGGGTTGCTTTGTGGGTGGATTTTTTTGTTTGTTTGGTTTTTTGTTTGTTGGTTGGTTTTTTTGTTTGTTTATCTGTTTGGGTTTTTGGAGGGGTGTTTTTGTTTTTTCAAGTTGTTGTTGGGGGTGGTGATTTTTCATTCTTCAGGTTTGTTTCGGTCTGTTTTGGGGTTTTTTTGCGTGTATTTTTTTTTAAAGGTGTTCTTAGAACAGAACAAACCTGCTGGTTGAAGGAGATTGACCTGGAAGTCTACTGGCTGCTGGAGCCGGGCCCTGCATGCCCGGTGAGAAATTGCAATGTTAGCTGGAAGGCTGTAAATCCCTGCTGATTTTATTTGCAGAGTCCTTCTCAGTGAGGCTATTTCCAGCATCCTGATCACCTAGTCCTGCTAAAATGCTTAATTTCATTCCTGCTCTCTGCTTTCTGTTATGTAAATCCACTCAGATTGCTCCCCTTCTCACAAAATTAATCTTATTACAGTGCGGGTGCAGGGCTTGTGTGTCTCCATTGAAATTTGCAATAAACCTGGGATCTTTATCTCATGATTCTTGCTGTAACCACGGCAAGCTGCCTTGGCAGAAGGTCAGCAATTCATTAGTAACATAGACACACATAGGTGACTGCTGACAATTTGGAGGAAATGTGGTTTCTGTGTGGTTTTAAACTTTATAGCCGTGTCAACTTTTCCTTCCTTGAAAATGACATCTGGTGTTCAGCAGCTGTTGATTACCACCCTCTGTTTTCAGGTGCTGTGACAAAGGTGTAAAACACCTCATCCTTCTTGCAGCACTCAGAATACAGCTGGTTCTTCCTCTCACTCCTTAAGGTTTCCCATTTTATGCGCCACTTCTGGTAATGCAGTTGAGACAATTCAGTGCTTTCAGGTGAGCAACCAAAGAAAGTAAGTGTTTAACCAGAACTCTAGTTAATTTTTCTGCATTCATTATGGAAGGAGCCACAATTTTGATAAACAGATCCGTATTTTAGCTCCTAAGTTTAGAATAATCTGAGCTAGTACATTCCTTTTTCTTTTAAATACATCTGTTTAAATACCTGCTTTTCATAAAGGAATTGGAATTTATGATTTTTTGCAGTCTTATGTATCAATTTAACTGTATTAAATGGCATATTTATGAGCCATTGAGAGGGATATTGCATCTTATTAATGCTGGGAAAGGTCTTTTCTATTTCCTATCATAAAAACATGTTTAGAAAGAAAGGGATCCTAGTCATGGCCATCATTCCTGCTGCAATAATAGCCTAATTGGGAGCAGACTTCCACAAAGAAACCAAGCTTTTGTTCTTGATGTACCCAGATCTACCATTATTCTGACTTGATGCTTCTACCTGTAGTCATTAAAGGCCCAAACTTTTTTGTTGTCGTTGTTGTTTTACTATTTAATCATTGAGGAACAAATATTGCTAAAATAGTGATTTACTCTTCTGCTTACAGGTATCATTGCACTATAAATCTTTCACAGTTATTGCTCAGAAAGGAAAATTAACTGAAATAAAACCCTGTAGTCAAGTGTGTTTAAAGGAGCAAGAAAGAAGTGCAAAGTTTTGCATCCTAATCTTGTATTTTTGTCTTTCCTTACTCTTAGCCCATCCTGCTCAACCACACTCAGATCACTGAAGTCTTAGGTAAATACTCAGACAGATGAAAGGAAGATTTGTTAAATGGCATTTGTGATCAGAGCTGTTTTTCCTGCTTCTCTTCATCCCACCTGGCAGTTATGCAGCTTTTTAAATAAAGAGGATCAATGCCTTTTATTCTCTCAAATGACATATTTTTGTGTTGTGGGTGGGGTTTTTGCATTTAATCATTTGTTCTTCATATTCAGAGGGGATGGGAAAAAAGTGGCTGTGAAATAGGAAGATGTAGAAGAGAAAATGATCACCCATTAAAGCAACCCATCTTTCAGCAGGGGTCACCAGGAGGGATATTGCCATCCTATTAAGGCCGCGAAAGCCCTTTTCTGTTTTCTATCACAAAAACACTTTTGGAAAGAAAGGGGTCCTAGCCATGGCTCTTGTTCCAGCTGCAGTAATAGCCTATTTGGGAGCAGACTTCATCAAAGCACTGCTGTGTGAACAGCACTTTCCCCAGCAGCCTCGAGCCTGCCGAGCACCCTTTCAATCGCAGCGGAACACTTGGATCAACAGCATCATTATTTTGGACAGAGACAGAGCGAAGCTACAGGTGAGACGAGAAAACACATTTTGACAAATACCAGTGGCACTTGTAGTCCCAGACACTGTGCCCTGAGCGAAGGATTGATGTTCATATGGCAATAAACCAGTCAGTGACAGCAGCCTACCTTTTAGCATTTTCTTTCAGTCTCTAATTCCCCCTGGATAGATTACTGGGACCTGGGAAAAAGAACATATATTAATGCAGATGTGTGTCAGTAAAGTGGGAAGCTGCAAGAGTGATTGACAAGATTATTTCTCACCGTCTCCACGCTCCAAACAGCTTTCTGTGCCCATCTACACGTTTTAAATTTCTGCTGAAATTCATCTCTGAAGGGGACAGGCTTAGTAGGTGTTTAGTGGTACTACACTTGTTAAAGAGAGCCCAAGGCCAGTAACACCATGTTAGTGTTTCTGTCTCTACAGAAATTATTCCTACCTGCAGCTCCCATGTAGCAAGGCATTTTAAACAGGTAGGGTTTTGCCATAGAGTAGAAATTCCAGGGGAAAAAAAGATTATGGGAGACAAAGTGATTCAGATGTCATCACTTCATTTTGGAACCAATATACATAGAAAATATTTTTAGAGCTAAGGAGGGACATTTTGGATTAATGAAATCAGTGTATTAATTTTGACAGAAAGAAAAAATTCTATGGGTATTACATTTTAGTCCATTGATTGACAAAAAGCTAATGTTTCATTTTATTGACTGCACAGACAGTTGCAAGTACGCATGGAATCAGTACAAAGCAAGTGTGCAAACCTGGCTTTTATCACACTTTTTATCCCTATCTTTTATCAGATTGCTAACTCAAATATCGATAACTTGCACTCTACAAATACAAGATGTCCAGGTATTACCCTACCATTTTAATCTGAAAGAGTTTTGAAAGGTATTATCTGTAGTTGGCTGAGGAAACAATTAAAAAAAAAAAATCAAAAAACCCTGAAAATGGTTGCTTGCCTTTGATCTAACTTCAATAAGATGCTAAAAGGAAATTGATGCAAATAATATGCAGGTATTGACTGTTGCTGAGCACTGACTGTTTCCTCACAGCAGTCATTATATTTGTCCACACTGGCCCACACTGAATTCATGGGAGGAAATACAATGATACACCTTTGTTGCCATACCAGAATTTCAACCATGTCAGAGCCCCACAGACAAGCTGCTCCCTGGCACTGCAGGGCAGAGTTATAGATTTACACACAGTTTGCCGTGATGGAGTTATCGGTTAAATAGCAAGAGGACTTTTGTTCTTTGTCATTAATCCTCCTGCTTGTCACACCACAAGGCAGTGGTGGAAAAATTTGTATCAGCTCTGTGGAAGCTGGAGGCGAGAAGGAAATCCTGCTTGATGATAAATCACGTCAAAATAAAAATGAGGGTAATACCTCCATGTGCGTGTCATGTTTAAAGTTCTCCATGAAACCTTCCCCGTCGAGGTTTGCTGTTTTGGTGAAGCTCTGCAGTGGCTTTCAGTTCCAAGTAAAGTGGATTTAAACAGTTCAGAGAGGACAGGTGTAAATATCTTCAAGAGCATCTGTTAAAAAGGGTAGCCCTATATACCTGAGCCAAATCCCATTCAGGAGGAGCCTTTTCTGCCTGCTGCAAGGGGAATGAGCTGAGCTCAGAGCTCTGGGAGGTCTCAGACCTCTTCTCACAGGAGAAGGTGACAGAAAAAGGGAAAGCCCTGTTGTCTTTTCTGTTGCATCCAGAAATGATGGGATAAAAATAGTTGACAGTCAAGAAGTTTCTGTGAAGACAGAACCTTTGCTGTGAGAATCAAATTTTTTTTACAGAGTGTCTTTGGTGAGAAAAATATAATAAAGAAGAAACACTTTCACATTTTACTGAGATGAAAGCATTCAAAAATGTAATGTAGCCTTTAACACACAGGAAAGGTTGAGGAGAGTTCAACATGAAGTTTTTTTTCTGTGTGTATTCACCACGTACATATTTTTGTGCATAGATTCTTTCCTAATTTAAACAGTTTGCCACAAAAATCAGAAACATGATTCAACTCTAATTACAAAGAAAAATATAGGATATTTTAATGTATGTTCTAATATACTATTTAGTGCTCTTTGTTATAGAAAAGCTTAATCATTAACCAGTGAGAAAACAGATGTGTTTTTTTGCATAACATGAGGGTGAACTTATTAAAATGGGTTTATTCCTCTATAATTTGCTGTGCTGTAGCAATGTTAATTGTACTTACTCTAGTGTCTTGATCTGGACTTCATTTTTAATGGACTCAAGACTTAGCTTAATTAAGCTCTTCTCACTCCAGTTGCATGGGGAATTTAGGAAAAAATTAATTTATATGATTTTTAAAAATAATTTAAGTTATTTTTGCTGTATTTTACGTGCCCCCTGTATGCACTAATGTGTGTGCTAACACGAGCACTAAAAGCCAGTTTAGGAAATACATAAATAATTCCCAGTGGTTTTCCAGACTTGTTCAAATAGGTGCAAGAAGCCAGTATAGGAAAGATGACCTTTCCACATGGCTGGAAGGTATGGCAAACCAGTAGGCAAAGGATCCTGAGCCACCTTTGGATCTTCCATGACCATGGGATCAGAACAAAATCTCTCAGCAATTTTTCCCTTCCTGTATCTCTTTTTTTTTTGCCTTTTTTTTCCCCACTTGCACCAATACTCCATGGAGAAGCTGCACAAAACCTCTTCAGGTTCCTGTCCTTGGCAGATGGAAGAATTCTGATCCATATGGCAGGAAGAGCGCAGTGGTTTTTCCAAAACTGTTTGTAACTCCACCTTGTTTTTCTGAATTGCTGTTTTTTGACAATGTTCTGCTACCTGCTTTCCTTCTGTTCAACTGTTTCCTTTCTCCTTCTTTTTCTCTTAAAGAAATCTCTCCCCCATGGTGCTTTATTGTAATGAACCATTTCTGTTCAGGTTGCCAGATGACACAATTTTCTCATCTGATGTGCAACAGCATTAACTTTTCCCTCTGCATTGCTAGTTCTCTACCACATCTAAATCTCTGTGGCTAAGCTAAAATAGGATTTTAAAAATACCTGGTTCGTACTTTAGTCAAGTCCCATACTACCATCAAGTGCTACGTAAAAATACAAATAATTTTCTTTCCACTCAGGTTCCTGAAATCCTTAACATTTCTGAATCATTCAAATGTGTTTCAGCAATGCAAGGATGACTAATTTTTGAGTATATTACAGGTATTTTCATTTCTTTGCTACTTACTGCCTTATCCCCAAAGTCAGAGCTGCTGAGATCCAGGCACCAACTCCTCCTCATCAAAAATTTAAGCCATGCCTCAAGCAGGGCCTGAAACACGGGGCACAGAGGGTTAGTGAAGCAGAAAGTGCAGTACCCTGAACTGCTCTGCTGACTCCAAGGAAAAGAAGGGTTTGGAAATGTGGCAAAATTCATTAATTTCTGCTTAAAATATTTAGCATTCGCTCTGGAGGTGTGAGATTGACCGGGGAGAAATACGTTCTGTGAAGTTCATTCTGCTCAGGCTGAGATTTATTTTTATGGTTTAACTCACTGGTAAAAAATACCTACAGAGAAGAAATACAGAGAAAAACACTCCCTACATGCTCCTGATCCATCAAATACTCTTGGATTTTAAGTGCTGGTTTGTTGTTTTTTTTCTTGTGGAAGTTAGCTGCAAGCTCTCTTAAATGAGAATAAGATTTCTTGTGGTATTTATCTTTTGCACAGTAGCATCACTTTGTGACAAAATTTATATAACTCTTAATAATAGCTCATGTGAAACTTCTGTAACTCTTTCATTCTTCTTCAGGTTCCTGTCTTCTTACTGAAGAAATGGGGTTGTTTATTAAAAGAAAACCAATCTTGCAGTGCATACCAACTGCATGTTCACGTATGGAAATTATATATTGGTTAGGAAAAAAAAATTACCTTGGAAAATATAATAAAATATATATTAAATCTTTGTTTTTCTCTATTTAGTAGGTAACTTTGGTTAGAAAAAACAATAGTTACCTTGGAAAATATAATAAAATATATCTTAAATCTTTGTTTTTCTCTATTTAGTAGGTAACTTTGGTTAGAAAAAACAATAGTTACCTTGGGAAATATAATAAAATATATCTTAAATCTTTGTTTTTCTCTATTTAGTAGGTAACTTTGGTTAGAAAAAACAATAGTTACCTTGGGAAATATAATAAAATATATCTTAAATCTTTGTTTTTCTCTATTTAGTAGGTAACTTTGGTTAGAAAAAACAATAGTTACCTTGGGAAATATAATAAAATATATCTTAAATCTTTGTTTTTCTCTATTTAGTAGGTAACTTTGGTTAGAAAAAACAATAGTTACCTTGGGAAATATAATAAAATATATCTTAAATCTTTGTTTTTCTCTATTTAGCAGGTAATTTTTTTTTATGCTTTTTTAAAACTTTTTTTGATTTGTTCTCCCTCATGCCTGGCTGTTATGCTATGATACTTCACAAGAAAAAGTTAACAAAAAATATTGCATTAAATCATGGTCTAAAACTAACTGTTCTGGTAACTTTGAACGGCACATCAGCTTTCTAGTAGAGTGCAGTGGCCCTCAGTTTTTAAGTGAAACATTCCCTCTTGTTATTACTGAAGAAAAATCTTTATTTATCTTCCTATTTCTTTTTATAAAAAGTATCTATTAAGACTGTGGAGCTTATCCATCTGTACTCTTACTCATTGGCCATGACCCTCTGGATGGGACTATCCAACCACATTCTTATCCATATAAATGTCCACCCATCAAACCCATATCTCTCCAATTTAGAGAAAAGGATGTCGTGAGGGACAGAAATCCAAATAAATGACAGACAGCTGCAGCCATTCCCTTGTTCACTGATGTAGTCATTATAAATAAATATGTTAAGATGAGTCATTGATCTAAGACAAGCTATTTCTTAGGAATTTCTTCCTATTACTTATAACAGTTCAGCGTCTGTTTATTTCTTTCTCAAAACAGCCAGGCAATCTGTTTTCACTTATAAACTAAATTCATTTATAAACACAAAGGGAACAGATCCCAGCATGATAATAAATTAGGAGATATTGTTTCCTCATAGTATTTGTCATTTGTACTAAACACACCAGATTTTTTTTTCCAGTCTTCTGGTTTCTTTGCATTTTGCATGCTGACAGTGAAAACAGATATAAGAGCAGATGCCATTGTGCTAACCCCCTGCCTCCAGAGCAGATTGAATGTTTTGTTATCACCATTTGCAGGCTATTGTGTGCAGACATTTACTCTGAAATTTACGTGGCAGCACTGCAATGGGGTGCTTTGTGAGGGATACAGGTGGGTGGGAATGTTCTTAAATAAATATTGATACTTTTCCCTGTGTGCTTTGTCTGTATGACACTTTATTAAAATAAACATAAGATAAGGGTTGGTGTATTTTCCATATAGTCACGAAACATGCCTGTAAAGCTGATGTTTAGGTACCATTTGCTCTTATGTTGCAGCACTGAGCACTTTCCTCACTGCACTTCAACTGTCCTCTGCTCCCATCTCAAGTATTCCGCCTTCAAAAAGCAGCAAATTAAGACCTTGGTCTCACTGAGGCTAATGTGAAATTTAAGATAGCTTTAGTAGTGACTAAGATGATAATTTTCTGTTGTCACTAATAGTCACAGAATGAACCAGGTTGGAAAGGACCTCTAAGATCATCCAGTCCAGCCTATGACCTGACACCTCCTCACCAACTAAACCATGGCACTGAGTGCCACATGCAGGCTTTTTTAAACACGTTCAGGGATGGCAACTCCACCACCTCCCTGGGCAGATGATTCCNGACTCCACCACCTTCCTGGGCAGACGATTCCAGCGCCCAATCACTCTTTCAGTGAAGAATTTATTTCTAACATCTGACCTAAACTTCCCTTGGCGCAGCTTGAGGCTGTGTCCTCTCGTTCTGTCAGTGGTTGCCTGGGAGAAGAGCCCGACCCCCACACGACTACAGCCACCCTTCAGGGAGGTGCAGAGAGTGATGAGGTTACCCCGAGTCTCCTTTTCTCCCGGCTAAACAACCCCAGCTCCCTCAGCTTGTGTTCCAAGCCCCTCACCAGCCTTGTTCCCTCCTCTGGACACATTCAAGAATCTCAACTTCCTCCCTGAATTGAGAGGCCCAGAACTGGACACAGCACTGGAGGTGCGGCCTCACCGGTGCTGAGTGCAGGGGAAGAATCACTGCCCTGCTCCTGCTGGCCACACCATTCCCAATCCAGGCCAGGTACCTTTTGGCCACCTGGGCACACTGCTGGCTCGTGTCCAGCCTGCTGTCCATCAGTGCCCCCAGGTCCCTTTCTGCTTGGCCGCTGTCCAGCCACTCTGTCCCCAGCCCATAGAGCTGCAGGGGTTGTTGTGGCCAAAGTGCCGGACCTGGCACCTGGACTTGTTAAACATCATGTTGGACTCGGCCCATCCCTCCAGCCTGTCCAGGTTCCTCTGCAGAGCCCTCCGACCCTCTGGTAGATCAGCGCATGCTCCCAGCTTGGTGTCATCTGCAAATTTGCTGACGGTGGACTCCATCCCCTCATCCAGGCCATCAGTGAAGGCATTAAACAGCACTGGCCCAGCACTGACCCCTGGGGACCCCACTGGTGCCTGGCTGCCAGCTGGGCACAGCACCGTTCACCTCCACTCTGGGCCCCCATCCAGCCAGGTCCTAACCCAGCAAAGAGTGCACCTGTCTGAGCCGTGGGCTGCAGCTTTTCCAGGGAATGCTGTGGGAGACCGTGCCAAAGGCTTTGCTGAAGTCCAGGTACACAACATCCACAGCCTTCCCTGCATCCACCAGTCGGGTCACCTGGTCATAGAAGGAGATCAGCTTGGTCAAGCACGACCTGCCCCTCCTAAACCCCCCCTGGCTGGGTCTGACCCCCTGGCCATCCTGTAGGTGCCCTGTGATGGCACTCAGGATGATCTGCTCCACAACCTTGCCAGGTACTGAGGTCAGGCTGACTGGCCTGGAGTTTCCTGGATCCTCCTTCTGGCCCTTCTTGTGGAAGGGGTCACACTGGCACCTCCAGTCCTCTGGGACCTCCCCAGTGAGCCAGGACTGATGGAAAATGGTGGAGAGTGGCTTCACAAGCTCGTCTTCCAGCTCCTTCATGCCTNCATTCCCCTAGGATGCGTCCCAACCGGTCCCAGAGATTTAAAAGCACCTAAGTGGCTCAGCAGGTCTCTGACTGCTTCCTCCTGGATAACAGGGGGCTGTTCTGCTCCCTGTCCCCATCTACCAGCCCAGGAGGACAGCTGCACTGAGGACAACCTGGTAGGAAGGAAGGGTTCTACTGAGGGGAACTGTGAGGAGTTCTTTTAAAAATAGATGTTCCAGGATGAAATTAAGTCAGACGAGACAACCTTGTATCTGACAACCATTTATTGGTAATAGAAATCAAAAAAGGAATTGCCCTACTAAGGAGGACTAGAAAAGACAGAAAAGGGAGAAAGAAAATGGAAAAGGATGGGAGAAGAGAGAGAGAAGAAGAAAGAGAGAGAAAGGAAAAGAGAGAGGGAAGGGAAGGGAAGGGAAGGGAAGGGAAGGGAAGGGAAGGGAAGGGAAGGGAAGGGAAGGGANTTACCTCTCTAATTTTTTTTCTACATGCCCTAGCAACTTCCTTAAACATTTCCTGAGATACCTGACCCTCCTTCCAAACGTGATGCACCCATTTTTTTTTCCTTAGTTTCTTCAAGAGCTCCTTGCCCATCCAGGCTGGTTGTTTTCCTCATTGGCTTGTCTTTTGGCTCATAGGAACAGTCTTCTCCTGTGCCTTAAACATTTCTATTTTGAAGCACGCCCATGCCTCCTGGACTCCTTTGTTCCTATGGGCTGCTTCCCAAGGAACTCTCCAAATAAGTCTCTTGAATAGGCCAAAGTCTGGCCTCTGGAAGTCAAGTGTGTAAGTTTTATTGATGCCTCTCCTTGTTTCACCAAATATTGAAAAGTCTATCATTTCATGATCACTGTGCCCCGGATGGCCTCCAACCACCACATCTCCCACCAGCCCATCTCTGTTTGCAAACAGCAGGTCTGGTGCAGTCCCTCCCCTGGTAGGCTCGCTCACCAGCTGTGACAAGAAGTTGTCCTCCACACACTCTAAGAACCTCCTAGACTGCCTCTTCTCTGCTGTCTTGAGCTCCCAGCAGATGCCTGGCAGTTAAAGGCACCTACAAGGAGAAGGGCTGGTGATCTTGAGACATCCTCTTGTATGCTTGTAGAATAGGTTATCCACCTCTACATCCTGGTTGGGTGGTCTATAGCAGACTCCCACCAGGATGTCAGCCTTATTACCCTTCCCCCTGATTCTTACCCATAGGCACTTGGCTGTATCGCCATTAGTTTCAATTTCCGTGGTGTCAAGACCCTCCCTAGTATAAAGAGCCACCCCTCTGCCTCTTCCCCCTTCTCCTATCTCTTCTGAAGAGCTTGTAGCCATCCATTGCAGTGCTCCAGTCATGTGAATCATCCCACCACGTTTCTGTGATGGTGACTATGTCATAGCCTTGCTGCTGTACCACGGCTTCCAGCTCCTCTTGTTTGCTACTCATGCTGCATGCATTAGTGTACATGCACTTCAACTGGGCTGATCTTACCCCTGACTCTGGCTTACTATCCTTGGGCTTGTTTCTGAAGAGCCTGGTTGCATCCCCTTCCCCCTTCAAACCTAATTTAAAGCCCTCTCAATGAGTGCCACCAATTCATGAGCTAGAATCCTTTTGCCCTTAACAGACAGTCATGGTAGGACTGCTTTGGAAGGCCTAAAGGGTGTCATGGTCTGTAAGTTTGTCATATTCCCCTCCTCCCTCTTAGCTGGGGTTGTCCTGCTGCAACGTGTCTATTAAATTCATAATTGACAACAGCCTGCTTCAGAATTTCGTACAAAAATATACATAATTGCACAAGTGTCAAGTCGCTCTAAATGGCTCCAGCTGTTAACTTTCAAGAAAACGCCTCAAAAAAACATGTAAGAAGGAGATCAAATACTCTTTGATGGTATGAGTTCATCTTCCTGTTTTCTGGTAAAGACCTTTCTTATCTTAACTAAAATGAAAATTAATTTGCTAACATTTATTTATGCATGTAAAAAATTCTCTATATTCTAAGGGTTTCTTAAGGCAAAGTTCAAGTTTTAAATAGAAAAAAAACACAAAATCAAAACAGAATAAAGAAACCCAGAAATCCTTTCAATATTTCCAGTTTCTCTTACATAAGGCAGTTAAATGGGTCATATTTGTATTATCTGACACTTTACACAGTGATAGGAGTAAATAAAATAGATGAGCTTTGCCATCCTTGTAAGTAGGTTTAGAACTGTTGCAGGAGCAAAATCTAGACAGAAATTCGGGTATGTTTACTCTCGGGTTTTGTCTTTTCTTCTATCCACTGTTTTGCAACTGAATTGTACAACACTACATTTAAGTTCTGTGTTTCTCAAATTGCTCATCATTAGCAGAAAATAGTGTTACAGTCATCATTACAAATCAACTTGAATTTTCTGTTTTGACTGAAAACTTTTATTCACCATTTTACTGAAAGAGAACTTGTCAGCGTTTGATGGAAATTTTAGGGCATTTTGTTAATTTTAATTCATTTACCTTCCAAATATGATTATAATGCATCTATTTTAAAATTTTTTAAAAAATACTTTTTTTTTTTTTTACTTTCTTTTTACGTTGTCTATCATACTTGAAAAATACCTTTCTAAATCCATGAGGACTTTTTTTTCATATTTGAATCATCTTTAAATCTCTTTATCCTTAATGTCTGCAGATACTCCTGTTTCCCACCTAATCATTCATGTTTATCTGTTCTTTAGCACCTAAAAAGGCCAGATGAAGGTCTTTTCACAGAACACTCACAATAAGGGAGAAGAAACAAACAGGGAAGAAAACACACCATGTCCTAACCTGGGCTGACACGGCCTGATATTTCCAGGTACCTGAAGAGTTCCCGTGTGCCAAAACACAGGAGCAATTTTTTTGAAGTTTTAGTTGTTTGGTGGTGGTGGTGGTGTTTTTTTTTTTTTTTTTTTTAATAGGATGCATCTGTTTAAGAGGTTTTATCCTTTTTCCACTAATGGCAACAGGATTAATTTTTCATTATTTTCTTCTTGACAAGTAAATGTCATTCTGCCTGGCAGAACCACTTCTGAAAAGCAGATAGCATCTGCTTTTCCTGAGCACTCTCTGCAGAGCTGCAGAGGTATAAAGTGGATGTGAGGCAAATTTATTATTTCTATCAGCAAAAACTTCATGCTCATCTGAGGGCAGAATTTAGGCTCTATTTATTTCCAATATAAAGTCATTTCAAGGAGATAACTGTTAAGTTTTTTCATAAACAGGCAGGGAGGGGAAGTGGAAAAAAACTCCATGGAAAGCAGCACAAGTACTACTTTTGGTATTGTACAATTCCTGTACGAATTTTTGCAGAACATGAAGACTATAAATATGACTGAGCCCTGAGCATGGGCTACTAAGCTGCAAGGCAAGGTGCTTTCCAGCGTGCTGTGCAATGCAAATAACAGGATATTTTCAAAACTGCAGACCTTAAGAAAACATTTTGGGCACATTTTTCTGGTAGTAACAAAGGTCCCAATGCAATCATGTTACTGAGAAGATGATAAAATATGTTTTAAGGCCAAAATCTAACTCTCAAGGTGATTTACATTGCCAGAGTGTGCAAACCCAATGTTCTTGCAGAACTGCAAAATGTCATTATTGTAAACACTCTCTTGAGGCAAATGGAAATATTTTTTCCTTTTCTGATTTTACCCAGATCTAATAAAAACAGTGTCTTGCTTTCATGTCACTGCAACCTGAGCAAGCCTCACAAATTCTTTTTCTTTTCTTTTTGGTTGTAAAGGGCAGCTCCTCTGAAGACAAAATAGTTTCTATCGACTCAGACCCCACGGCAGAAGAAGGTAAGTAATAAAAGCAAACACTGAAATTAAAACTGCAAATTGGAAGAGTTTCTTTGGATTTTGGTTTTCCAAATTATTTTCATAGTGATGTCTCCCTCAGCTTCTGAACCATGTTTCCCTTGACAAAGCCAGATCTCTGAGCCACAGGTATGAAGTTGCTGTTTTAAGGGAATTTTACTGAGCAAAATTTAGGCTAGAGTTTTCCTGGTTATATTTTCCTAACACAAAAATGAGATTACACCACGTAAAAATATTAGAGTCTGGGTGTTAGGTTTTTAGAAAATATTAGAGTCTGGTTTTTAGGTTTTCTGAGGAACCAAAACCCTGTTGCAGGAGCTGTAGGAAGGTTCAATGCTGAACAGTGCCCGTGATGACTGGGAAATCTGCGAGCATTTTGTGTGTGCAAAGAGCACCAGACACCAAGTGTGTCCCTCCATGCAAGGATCCAAGGTGCAAAGCTGCTCAGTGCTTTATGGCATAGAGCTTATAAAATTACCCTAGCTCTGCGTTCAGGAAGGCGTTTCCAAATACATTAACAATGCTGATCTTTCAAAAGTGGGAGGAGGCCTTGGCTCTCCAAAGATGCTGTTGTGGTAGTTTGTTGATTGATTCAAGACACCATCACATTAATTCAGAAATTTATTTTATTAATATAATTTTAGAAATCATTAATTCACATTTATTTTGCCAGAGAAGTCTTAGAGCTTAGATGGATAATGGGGAAAAAAGGCTGAGAGAAAACAGGGGTGGCAAGGTGAGATTTATCAGTTCATGCTTTGGTACCTGTATTAACACGTTTCTGGAAACAGTCAATGGAGAGCACTTGAAGAGCGCAATTAATTTTATCCTAAAGCAGGTGTGTTTAAACAGGTTAAATAAATTATGCATGTTTTTCTCAGACAACTGTAAAAGACATCCAGATAACTAGTTCAGATCTAAATGTCTGTGTTATAGATGTCTGACATTAAGGTGAGATGAAGAGACTTTTCACAGAGCCACAGAGACTACTAAAGATCCAGCTGGGACTCTACAGCTCCTCCATCACCTGAAGCAATTAAAGAAGGGCTTTTTCCATTTAAAGCTGATATTTAATATTTTTAATTAAAATAAGAATATTTTCTGCATTTTTTTCTTGTTTGACTCTACTGGCTAGCTTGTTTAAGCTGACCAAATTCTAAGTATCTTCATTCACATTTCCAAGTTCCTGTAGAGCTGACCTCTCTAGTAATGAAGGAAGTTTTCTGGTTGAACTGTGCAACCTTCACCCTTGTGCTGACATCATCATTACCATAAGCTATAGCTGGAGCAAGGAAACAAAAACAAAAAAGGTTTGCTATTCTTCAGTGTGCTGTCTCATTGTAGTGACTGCCTCTGCTTTGCTACTGGTTTTAAATTTTTGCTTGAGAGCACACTTTGAGTCACAATTCATTATGTCTTCTATCATAGAGTTATCTTTTGTTTGATTTCAATTCCTGTGATTATTCTGGCCCTCAGAACTGAGTAGTTTAGAGTCACTGGGAGTAGTTCATGCCAGTTAAAGAAAGATAGAGAGGAAAACAGGAGGGAAATACAGCATAATTGGATACTAAATAATGTCATAATAAATAACTCATGCAAAAGTTGATGGTTGTTTCTTATGCAGTTTATAAATTTGGTAATTCCTTAAAAACGTTTTATGTTTCTAGGCTACAAGTGGATTAATATGGAGAAAGTAATGTATTTAGGGATAATATAGGGAATGGAAAGCTCTAATGCAGTGATGTGTCTCTTCAAAACATACATTAATAGTCACATAGAAAATTCCTTTTTTCCAGGTTATTTTCGGAAACAGTTTTACTATTTTCTTTCAGGAAGAGCTATTTCTGATTCAATGAGGTGGGTTTTGATTAGGCCTTAAGAAGACTATGAAACAGGAAGGATACTTTTTTGCTTTTCCCCCCATAAATTCAGGATGTATAATATGGCTTATTCAGGCTCTGGTTACACTGATAACTATGAATATGCTTTAATATACTCATTTGTAATTCAGTTATGGAGAATACATAGGCAGAGATAAAATTATTGAAATGAAACTGCAATAAGGAACCTGCCTCTGCACAGAAACCTACTGTTCTGTCAAGACTCTGTATCTAAAAGCCTTCAAGGAAAATGTTAAGGTTTTCTTTAAGTGCATGAAAAGTGTCACAGCAGGTCCTTGATCCAAGCACTCCTCGATGTCACAAGGAATGTCACAGAATCACAGGATAGTTGAGGGTGAAAGGGGCTTCTGGAGGTCACTGCCCCAAGCCCTCTGCTCAAGCAGGGACACCCAGATGCAGTTACCCAGGTCCCTTGTCTGGACAGATTTTTAACATCTTTAGGGATGATACTCTACAGCTTTCCTGTCTGACAACAATCAATTAAAAGCTTTGTGTGCACATCTATCCTGAGGACCTGAGAGCTCCCAGCTGTGGTAGTCCTCTGTGTGGTAGTTTGAAGGCAAAGAGTGACCAAAATTAGAAGCCAGGAACAGTAATCATAGAGAGGTTCCTTGCCGAGTCCCCTGAATTAACTGACTGACTCATGATGAAAATATTATATGCAGAGAAATAATATTATCTATAGCTCTTTTGCTTCTATTCAGTTAATAGCTGTCTAGTCAGAATTTAAAAGAAAGTACTGCACCAAGATATTTGTGAGAAAGCTCTAGGCAGAAGATGGTAATAATAGTTCCTGCGAAAGTTCTGAATATAAAATGCTATAAATATTGTAAATAAAAGCTGTACTTGTGCAAATAATAGTAAAATTTTATTTCACAATAAATCTGATGATGATGCTTATTTTAAGGGCCTTACTTTAATGAGGCTTCAAGACACTTCCACCCTTGAAGAATTTAGCACAAATATAAAAATAAATTCCTCTTGATCCTCTGCTCAGAAGGGATGATAATTTCATGGTAGGCAACTGAAACTTTCTCGTTTAAGCAAACTTGTATTTGTTCTTTGTTACCAAACAAACAGCATAAAGGTCTGCAGAGGTCTTTAATCTTTCATCTCGTTTGGTTAATTAGTGGCCAGCCTCTTCAGTTACTGGCAGTCAGATATCTACACTCAGAGCAGTGCAGAGGCTGGGGCCAACGCCTGGCATAACACAAATTTGGTCTTTGTTAATTGGCTACAGCATCTGCAAGTTTTTCCTGAGCTCATAAATTCCTCCTCCGTGCTCCTGGATGAGTTATTGCCCTGAACTACAAAAGGCAAATTTGTTGTGTGGAAAATGTTCTGTGCTGGGAAGGCTAAGACCAGCACAGGTGTTATTTTCTCACTTTCCTCTGACTTGGAGCACTAATAATAAAGATATTAACAAATATCTTTGCCTCATTCTTTCCACCTTTCGGCCAAAATACGCCCAATACTGCAGCATACAATCTTTGTGCACCAAAAATGTGGTTGCTATTGACTTGGAGTAAATACATTTATATCCGTCTGTATATATTTTCGGATCTGGAAGTATTTATAACAGCGTATTTTAAACATACAGAATCACATGTTGCCAATGACCTTTTCAACCTAAAGCGTCTCCTTTTAAAAACAGAGCTGCACAGGATAAGTTAAAATTTGACTTACATCATGTTAGGATCAGTGAGAACCAAAATCAGGTTATATGAAGCTGGTCAAGAATTCTGTTAATTACACTGATAACAGGCTTTGCCATCAGGTTTGTGTTGTTCTGTTTGCAAAGGAACTACAAATTATGGGATTTTATCCTTACACCTACATTTGTTTTATGCATTATGTCACCTTTTATGGCACCACATTTGTGATTTTTGACATCAGTTTCTTAAAATCCAGAACTGTGCTGATTTAAACATCACAAAGGAGACCTGAATTTCCATTTAGAGATTTAATGTGGACACCAACTTTTCATAGCAGAGCTCACAATAGATATTATAAATATACTGCTTGGTTACTCAGTCTATGCGAAAATAATTCTTACATGTGAAATTCTATATAGGGGAAAAATAGAGAAAAAACCTCACCCAGTTTATAGAGAAGTAATTTGTGAACTGTGAATTTGTCTTTGTTACTGATAAATTTGCTATTTTATTTAAATTTCAGATGTTGCTTTTAGTCTTGTATCTACCGAATCCCATTGATACACCCAGAATAATAAGAGCAAAATTCCAACTTTTTTTCTCCTCTCCATCAGTGTGTACTATTTTTCATGGCTACAATTCAGAATACTAATAATATCAGAAGACATTTGCCAATACCCATAAGAGTTATACTTTGCAATGTATTTATCAAAAATAATGTTTCCTAATTGCTCATCTTTCCATAATTTATATAGAAGCCCATGATTCTGTGGAGGTGGGATTAAAAGAAAACAATTAAAAAGGTAAGAGTGAGTCAGTCTTACTATTAAAACCTGAGGAAAGATTGAGTGTAGCAGAATAATATGGAAGAGATTATTTTCAATCTGCTAAGAATAATGCTTTTGCAGGTTGAGAAAAATGATATAAAATAACCCCAAACTCAAAAAAGTTGCTAAGAGGCATAAAGGACTATCTGGAAATCAACACCAAAGTCACCTTGACCCTGCTTTGGAGAGCTGTCCTTTGTCACCCTCTTGAATCCAAAATGCTTGGTAGCAACCAAGCGCTAGGAGGTGACACAAAAAACATTTTCCAAAGAACCTTCCCCAGAAGCTGGAGCCATGGAATTGTTTAAATCTGTGGAAAAATATCTTTTGACTGCAGGAAGGCCAAGATTCAGACTTGATGCTTTAAATGTGTCCATCCTGATTAAGTGCTAAAGCGTAAATGCAGAGCTAGCAGGGGGCCTGATCACAGGGTCATGAATATTTAGAGAGTCCGTTCCAGTTCCCATCAAAGGGTGAAAAAATGACACAGAAGGACAAAACCAGACAATAATCAAAGTCCTTCTGTTCCTAAAGTGCCAAAAGGTTCCAAGAGCGTTCTTTTTCCAAAGTAAACAGAACTTCTATCTCAAAAATATATGTTAAAACTAATAACAACTCAGGCAAGCAGAGCTTTCAAACTGAGTAATTTTAAAATTATTTTTAATATTCATGATTTTTTTTAATACTCATTCCAGCACATTAACACAAAGTTACAATCTTATATGCAATATTATTTAAAAACAAATATTAATTACAAATAATAATATAATACTAAATTTAAATAACCAAGTATAATAGATTTCTACATATAAATATCACAAAATTATGCGTTGTGGGCACCAAATTTTTCTAGCAAATAAGTTATAGGAGCCCATATAAAATTGCATTTCAATGTAAGTTTCAGAGCATGACAACAATATAAATCTTGTTAGAAAATTTCAAGAATGTGTGGTACAATACAGTTCTTGTTATGTGTAATGATATTTCTCCATTGTACATGAGTATATACTTATTGTGTATGAAAATATATTTTTAACTGATGAGGAATAAAAAAAGAAATTAGAAACTGAAGCTTACATGACATGAATACATAGAAATATTTCGCTTGCTAAGAAGTTCCTTCATACTATAAATTTTTGCTTTTCTGAAGTAAATATAATACACACCATTTTATTTTGACTGATCATCATAGTTTGGGATAAAACATGAAACTCAGTTAATCCCCAAACTCCTTTTTTGTGGGGGTTCATTTATATGATTTAATGATGCAGGTGCAGAGAAGTCCTGTTTGCCTGTTTGAATTCTGATAAAGAGATTAAAGGTGAGTGGCTGTAATGGAAAACCTGACTTACAAAATGCAGTGTTCCACCTCCTTTTCTCCATTTGCTTCCTGAGGTTGTTGATACAAAGACTCTGGACCCAACCTGGTGTTGCAGCACCTCTTCAAGTTGGGATGATCCCTCAACAACCCTTTGGGGGATTGTCCTCACTCAGGAATATAATTTTCTTGGCTGCCACTTTTCCCCCTTATAAGGAGCATTTTCTCCAGGTTTAGTTCCAACTCCTGACAGTCTTGTTTCTCGTGAACAAATTATTCTGTTCATTCTGGGCTGTTTCATCACAATCAAAGATGAGGAAGGAAATTCATTTTGTGCATGCAGCTGGAAGTCATACCTTTTGATTGCAGCATGCAGAGACACTTGAACGCTTGTGGCGCTTCCCTAAAATCAACCTTAAGGACGTCCCATGGTTCAGTATTTCAGATATGTTTGATAGGACTTTTACTTTTTATATTTTCTGTGAAATGACCTGAATTTAATCAAATAATTAAATCATCTACCATTATTATTTTCATGGAAAAAGCCCTTCAAATCAATTTTGAGTTAGGAAAAGTGCAAAGGATTTTTGCTTTTTCTTCTTGATGAGCTTTAGATTTTATAATAACTTGAGGCAGATATTGTTTTCTAACGTCAAAAGGACCTTTCTTGTGTGACTCAAATTATTAATTGGCTTTAAATAGATAAGGTCCTTACCTCTGCACAGAATATAATTTTAAATAACATTTTAAATCGCAATATAAATAAAATTTGGCTCATATATTTATATATTTATATTCTTATATTTATTTTTATTTAAATTTTACTGTGTGTAAATAGTTTTGCATTGCTTCCACTTTTCTGTAGAAGTGCTATTTCCCTTGATATACATATATATATGTATTATATACACACACACACACACACACACACACATATACACACATACATACCTATATATATATTTGATTTGTAAATAAAAAATATGCATATAAGCATATAAATATATATATATATATTTGAATTAGCAGTGAATGTTTCTTTGTCTAGTCATTGTTTAGTCTTTTCCATAAACGAATTCACTCATCTGTAAGTGGAACTCATCAGAAGTAATCCAGGGTATTATAAATATTTTTGAAATACATTTAATGGAATCTATCACAATTATATTCACTTTTTTTTTTTTAAGAAAAGATGTTTCTTCCTGAATAAGTAGGGTGAAAGACGCTCTTCAGAATGAACAATTTTAACCCTCTCACTGCATGTTTTGACTTGAACGTCCAGGCCACACAAGAAACTTTCTATGCGTTAAGCCCCCCCAGTGGGAACTTGAGATAAGCACAGAAGGGAGGAATTTGCAACTGGAAGGAGCTAATTCCTGGTGGAGGTGAGGTTTGTTCAGCACATACTGGTTCATGGGTCTGGACAAAAATTCCCATTGTGGCAAACAAATGGTTTAAAGATGCTGGGGAGCACAGGGAAGAGCGTGGGCAGCAGGTCAGGGAGGGGATCCTGCCCCTCTGCCCTGCCCAGGTGAGGACCTCTGCAGTGCTGGGCCCAGTCCTGGGCTCCTCAGGACAGGAGACACCAGGAGCTGCTGGAGAGGGTCCAGGGGAGGCCACAGACCGGATTTGGGGTCTGGAGCATCCTACTGATGAGCAGAGACTGCGGGAGCTGGGCCTGGGCAGTCTGGAGAAGGGCAGGCTCAGAGGGGATCCCATCAATCCACACAAACATCTCCGAGGGTGCCAGAGGATGGGGCCAGGCACTGCTCAGTGGTCCCAGGGCCAGGATGAGGAGCAGTGGCCATAAAATAAACCACAGCAAGTTCCAGCCCAGCATGAGGAAGAACTTCTGTCCATGGAGGGGCAGAGCCCTGGAGCAGCTGCCCAGGGAGGGCCTGGAGTGTCCCTGTCTGGAGACATCCCAACCCCACCTGGACACGTTCCTGTGCCACGGCTCAGGGACCCTGCCTGGGCAGGGAGATGGACTGGATGAGATCCAGGGTCCCTTCCAATCCCAGCTGTTCTGTGATTCTGTGTTTCTTAAAGTCATACAGTGTGAATACCATGGTCTGAAAGAGAAATTTTTAAAGTATTTTGTCATCAGCCCTCATGGGGATTTAAATACATCAGTGTACAGGAAAGGACTAGGTACGAACAAAATGTATATTTGATTATTTATTAGACATATTTCATAGAGCTGGCATTCAAAATGCTTTTCAGTGTACTTTTAGCGGCATCCAGACTTCATTCACTTTAGCTTTTGATGTGAAGCAGTTACTGAAGAATCAGTTTTGAATTAAACATCTGAATAGAACACAGAAGTCTTTATGTGACACTGAGTACGTATGAAGACATTAAAGCATCTTTAGCGATATTCACATATAATATTTAAGTCTATTTATGAAACATGATGAGCACCTTGAACATCTGTCTTGGCATTTCTCTGAAGTGGCTCAAAATGAGCTGGGTCTTGGGAAATAATTGCTATTTGTAGGTGCCAGATTTCCCATCTGAATTCCCAGGAGATCAATGATATTTGCTTGTAGGTGTTTGCCCAGCTGGTTGTCAGACTGGGATGAACAAGGGTCACATTCCACAATTTTGCCTTGGACAGTCTGGTTTGCACACTGTCAGGCAGTTACTTTAGAAAGCTACAGTAAATTCAGCTTTCAGGGGAAAGATTGGATTTTGTGGAACTGATCCAGAGCTGAGGTGCATCAGAGGTGCACTGAGTCTAGGAGAGAACATTCCCATGTGGTCCAGGCACGGCTTGGCCAGGCTGGGATGGGCAGCCGATGAGCTGGAGATGATCAGAGGGAGAGGGGCATCCTCTGCTCCAGAAATCCAGGGCAGATTTAATTTCCAGAGAAACACAGGCACATCAGGAAGAAACTCCTCGAAATGTCTCGGATGTTCCTTGTACTTGGATTAGGAGTAGGAAATCCAGCTGAAAAGAGAAACAGAAAAATAACTGTAAAGTAGTTTGGAGATTTAACCAAATTAATGTAAATCCCAACTTATTCACTATTAGCATGGATTTCTAAGACCTATATAATTTTCTTTTTTCGCATGTAATGGGATTTTTGTGATTGCTTCAGTCAGCTATTGAAATTCAGCTCATTAGGTGCTGCTATGTAAGTTGTTTGCTGTTGTCTCTTTACACCTTCTAAATCACTTAGAGAGAAGGTAAAAGAACAGTGAATTTCAGATATTGAAATTGTAGTAGAATCTATAATAGAAATATATATACACACACACTCTGCTTTGCATCCTCTGTGGAGAGGGAATGTTTGTTTACTTGTGGAATCAGTTACAGATGGGACAGAAATTGCCATAAGCAATTCACAGCCTTCCATTGCTGGATCTCTTCTGAACTGCAGTGGCCACATTTTCAGGAGCAAGAAATGATTGAGTAATTGTCATTAACCAGATGACATAAAAGAGAGGAAGAGTTAGAAGCCCCTATTCAGTTGCAAATTTCTTGCTAGGTAACAATTAATTTTGTTTCAGAAGCTTTCAAAATCCGACATCTGAGAATTTCTACCAGGAAGAATCCCATATTGTATTTATTTAGTAAAAGTGGCTGATGGGAGTTTACCTTACTCCTATGTGTGGGTTTTGATTTCATTTTTTAAAAATATGAATTAAGTTGTCCAAAATAAAAAAGCCTGAGGAGAAAATAAAGGATGAAAGGGTTCAACTGTTCATAGAGCTTCCTCTGGCACCAGTAAGAAATGGTGTTTTCTCTAAATATTTTCAATATACAAGAAATGAGAAGGAGAGTCACTGTGCAGCAGTGCCATTGCCTTTGCTATTTTATTAGACTTGTTTTTGTGGTAAAGTAGTGCAATTATGTTACTAGTAGACTAAGGAATTTTTTTTAGTTAGTTTAGCCAGAAAAAGCAGATTCAGAAGTAAATTCTGGTTTAGGTGACAGATATTTCTGTGTAAAAACTGAACCCAGGAAATAAGCTCCTAACTGACTGTGAAATACAACCTCTTCTTCTTAACCCCATGAATACATATTTGACCTTTTTGGATCAGATAAATTAACATAGCAATGTCAACTCAGTCTATATTTTGAAACAAAATGTCCTTTTCCTTTTTCATTCCCAATTAGCATTCACAAGGAGAGACTTTAATGGAAATATATTTTTTTTTATTATCATCACAGATTCTTGTGTGTTTTTTAGCTTGTGTCTTGTTAGCTGGGTCTTCTGTATTTTCTCCCCAGCTTAAGATAATGGGAAGAACCTATAAATATAAGGAAAAAGCCTTAAAATAAGCCTAGATTTTACTCAGGAGCAATAAATCAGGAATACCACAGGGGTTTTTTGATAGATCCAGAGCACTGTCTCAAAAAGTTTCAGGATAAAGATAATTAGCTATTAATTTTCCACAGTAAACTGTGCTATTACAATCACACTGTCCAGGGAAAGTGAGTTCTAATTGCTTCAGCACATTTCCAAATGAAATAATTATTCCATCCAGAGTGCGTGTTTGTCTAGTAATTGTCACTTATTAATTATGGAAGTGGAACATGTTGTATCTGGGGTAATTACAAAGGGATGATGTAATATGAACAAGGGATGCTGTCTGGGAAGCAAACAATAGTGCAAAAACCTCAAAGGCTGTGCAGAAACGAGCAGATAAATGGTGTTTCTGACCATGCTGTTCACGTGATAATTGCACTGTCAGTGGCTCCTGAGAGCCCACCAAGCCAGGGTTTTATGTGCATCATTCTTTAAACGCCTTTTTAATGCACTTGTGGGGGCAGTGGCATCTTTATGTTGTTACTTAACAACAAAGCAAAGGCAAACCGCTTCCCTGAAGTGCACAGAAATTTGACACACGTGCTGTTCGGTGCAGTTATAGCTTTCTTTTTGCTGCTGCTTCCCTTCCGAGGCAGGACGAGGCTGATTTCTGTGTATCAGATGCCACTTTGGTGCCTGCAGGCGCCATCCGGAGAAGAAATCCCGTTAGAAATGTCAGGGAGGCAGTGACTGGAACTGATCATCATCAGTGTCTTTTTCAGAGCTGAGTTGTTTGTCAAACACACCTGTCTGTTCCCCTTCTTCTTAGTCTCCTACTGGAGGCACGATGGCAGCCACTTTTTAGATGCTTTTAAACACGTCTTTAAAAATAAGTAAAACTGCAAAAGGTAGAAAAATAAAGACACCGATTTAGACCTGTTTTGATTTTTTGGTCCAAGCGCTGAAGAAACATTGCTAAAGTATTACCTGTATTTGCTACCATACTCTAGCAGGAAATTTCACCAATTCATTTCATAAGCATGCAAAAAATGTACTTTACAGTACATTTAATATGTAATATTTTTCTCCTTGTTCCTTCCCATCCTCACCACCTGCTGTGGAATTTAGAAATTAGGAGAGCAAAATTCGGCACTGATTTTTAATGATTCACCCTAAGTCATCCAGAATAAATGTCTTGCAATAAAATGTCGTAAAATTATTAAAATGACCTAATCTCTTCAGACACATAATTTCATCTGTGCAATTTTTTCTCCTCGGTTAATTTTTGAGTTAGTAAGATTGTAGCAATAAAGGGTCTGAGATATAGAACAATTATTTGTTTTTCCCAAATTGACATTTCCTTTTTTTAATTTTAACTATGCTTATGCAAAGTTATTTACAGAGTAAAAGAATTAAAATTAAAGGACCACAATCTGTAATACAGAGTCTAAAGCATAGAAGGGAGGAAGGCAGCCTTCTGTCAATATGTTCTGGGAAATATGATGAAATTTTTTTAATGTTCCTGCAAAGGAAGACCAAAAAACCAATCCTGTGGCTGATACCTATTTTCTTCTTTAATTTCCTGCTTTCCCCCTCACAGTTTTTTGTGGTGCTCTATTTCAAACTTAAGCATGGCACAGAGGACAAGATGAAATGGTCTCAGTCTGCATCAGGAGCGGTCTAGATTTGATATTGGAAGAAAAGTTCTTCCCTAAAAGGGTGGCCATAAAGTCATAAAGGCAATGGAATAGGCTGCTCAGGGAAGGGAGGGAATCAACATCCCCAGAACTGCTCAAAACCCACGTGGATGTGGCACCTGGGGACATGGTTTAGAGGTGAACACGGTGGTGGGGAGGTCAATGGTTGCACGCAGTGACTTTGGAGGCCTTTTCCAACCTTCATAATTTTATGATTCTGTGCTTCTTGTATCACACAACCCTTACAAGGTCTCATGTTTATTTTATAGATTATTCATCAAAGTGACAAGATAGAAAAGTATGTTTTTTTTCTGTGTCATTTTATCATTTTTTCTCACTTAACCTGAGCTTTACAGACAGGGCTGAATTAATTATTCCACATCTGTCTTGGAAGATAAGGAGTTTGCTCAGGAGTAAGCCATGGCACTATTTGAAGATGAGGAGAGTGTACAGGCCAGGCAGGGTTTTGAATTGCAGGTTCAGTTCCCTGTAATGGACTTGACTGCACAACAAAATCATCAATAAATTTAAGGTGAGTCTTTAAATTACAGGATGTGTGGTGACTTCAAATAAACCCTGCTGTTCCACATTCCTAACAGACATAAAATCCTCCAAAGCAGCCTTTGCATCTCTGAGGTGGTAGACAAACGATGGTAAGTTATGTGAACAGAAATGAGGAACACATGCAAAACTTCTACAATATTTTAGACCATTTGGACTCTTTTGGGGTGGTTTTAAATCTCTGTCAGTTTCTGAACCTCTGGCTTTCAGTACAGATGCATAGCTGCTCTCTGTTCTATCTTTACTTCTAAGTTGTCATGTACTTCTGAAGTAATGAGGAAGACTCTGGAGGATCTAAAGACTGAGAGTTGATAATCACCTGTGAAAGAGTTGCAGACGATCATTGAGACATTAACAGATCTCTCTATACACTGAAATGCTATTATTTTGTACATTGTTCTTTATATTAGTCTATATTTTTAAATAAACCTTACTTTTACACCTAATTGCGGTAAGCAATGAGGTAGTAATACAGACAAATTTTAAATTATTCCATTCGAAATGTGCCCATTTCACTTGCCTTTTAAATTTGAATTTAGTCAGAACACAATTTACTGTTTCATGTAAAAAGGGTACACAGTGGAATCTTTAAATTATTCCCAGAAAAAAAAAAAGAACAAAAAAACAAAAAGAGGGACAAGAGGCAAGGAAAGAACAAAAAGGGAGAGTATTCTAAAATAACTTTTCCCTTGATACCTCCTTTTTATTAACATTGCCTAAAGATTGCTGCCTTGTGTTGTCCAAAGATTATTTATTGTGTTTACTTCTCCCTGTGATTTTTTTCAAAGATTATTGAAGCATGCTGTCAGTTCTCTAACATAGTTTTAAGGAATGGCTCACATGGACTTCAAATCTTATTCCTTTAGGATAGACTTGCAAGAGTCTAACTTTTATTCAGGGTATTCTTAGAGAATAGGAAATAAACTCTACTCTGAGAAGCAAAGCTAAGGAACTGAAGTTGCATTTGAAAAAGATTATTATGGAGAAACAAATCTGCTTATTAAGGAGGAAATAAAGTGGAGATGGAAGGAAGTAATTCCACACAATGGATGGTGCTCACAAGCCAGTTTTGAAGCCTTTTTGCCCATACTAACTCACTGCACAAGCATGGCAGTTTCAATTGAAAGCTCTTAGCCTTCTGTTGCCTTTGTAAGGCAGCTAAGACTATTTACAGAAACCTGGACAACTCACTCTGTCTCCCTGTCTTGTAGTTCGCCTGGATGCAGTTTTGCTGTTCCCAAACCCAGTGCACACTTTGGAAATCTGAGTTTCATCTCTCAGAGATTCACATACTGGGACTGCGTGTTATTGTATGGGGCAAAACATCCTTGCTGTTACTGTGTAATTAATTCGACTGTGAGAGAAAAGTTATGTTGACTGTCTGAAAAAACCATATTTTCTACGGTGTATGGAAGTTTGTCTTGTAGAGGCTGGATGGGTTTAGGTTTTCTTTTGTTGTATGAAATCTTCTCACAGGCCACTGGTAAGAGACATCCCCAAAGTCATGCCTGGCCTTGGGATGGTGGTGGCACGAGCCACTGTCATGAGAGTGCAGGGCTAAGGCTGTGCCCTACACTTGTGTTTGTGTTTATACACCTTTGTGTTGGGGCAGTGTACAGATTATTTCAATGTTATCAAAAGCACTGATATTCCCTTGTTCTCCGAGGCCACATTTATCAACACCTGCTGTTCTGCAGAGTGTGCTGCAGCTCCTTACCTTGTGCAAGTTCAGACCTTATAGGAAAATAAGCAGTGTTTTACTCGTGCCTCTTCACAGGAGCTTGAAGTCTTATTTTTTTCTCAGTGACAGTAACAGCCCTCTTCAGAGAGAATAATTTTTACTGATGGAGAAATAGGAAATATTGATTGTCACCTTTTCTAGTGCATAAGCTTTTTTTTGCAAAGGAAGTGACAGAGTTTTTCATTACTGTACTGCCTGTCCCAATTCCTGCATTAAATTCCTCAGTTTTTCCACAAGTTGGGATTTGAAGTTTTGAAGGGGGGAGGCAGTGAAGGGAAGATCGAGTTTGTTGAAGGACCACAAGCAACAAATACACTCTTTGCAGCACTACTGTCTTATTTTTCCTCCGTAAGTCAATGCAAATGCGTATTTGTGTCTGGTCTGCAGCCCGGGTATATTGGTCTCTGTAGCTTCATGATGATTCTGTTTCTTACTGCATACCAGTTCTGCTGTGATTCACGGCTGCAGTTTCTTGGCCATAGGCTGGATAAATTTTTTTGCTCCGTTTCCTCATCACTGTCGAGCAAATTTAAGAAGGGGAGTTTGTTATTAGCAGGTCTGAAGACTTATGTCTAAATCTCCTTCTATCATTCTTGAGATCAACATGTTTTCCTAACATGTACTTGATAATAATATATACTTGAAAAACCTATTTTTGGCCTTAATATGTTAGTCTTTAAATTAATCTTTCAGCTAGAGACTTTACAGACTCAAATATTCCATGACATCTTTAATGACACTATGAGCTGTCAAAAGTCATTAATATTTTTATCACCTTGGTGTCAGTTATTCATTGTACTTATTTTTTTAGTGTTCCTCACTGCTTGCTACAATGATGCGGTATTAAAATTCATTTATTTAAGTTTCTACTAATTGGAGGTGATTTAGATTGCATCAGTGCAGTGTTTCCCTCCTTCGTTCTAGTCTGATTCATATGAGATTACATAATTATCTACAAAAAGTCTATTCAAATTAGAAAAGCAGTCTAAAGCTGTTTAGCAGCTTTTACTGTAGGAAAAACCTATTATATGTATAGCTATTGTCATTCATTGTAAGAGCAAACACAGCTATTGAGAAATGTGCCTCAATCTTCTATTTTTAAAATAAAATAGCTTCCAAAGATCTTTATCTGTCACCATCCTGTTTGCCATTATTAAAAATAAAAGTTATTTCTGAGAAGTTATCCAAAGGAGAATATTAAACAACTGACTCAGAAAGTTTATAAAAGTGAATCTGTACTCCCCACTATTTGCACAGCAAACCTGAGTTTGAGACAGCTGCTGTCAGTGATGGAACTCAAATACTCTCTGCCATCCATGTTGTAAACCCAGACATCTACGGCTGCAGCACTCGTGGAAAAGGTCAGGTGAACAACAAGGAAAAATGAACACTCGATTGTTACCATCTGGACCTATAAAAGAGATTGAAATAAGAATAACTGCAAATCCCCAAGTTCTGTTTTTATGGTTGCAAGATTGCTGCTTTCTAGTGTCCTTTCTGTCCAAGAGTGTTTCTATCTTCATTACAATAGCAGGCTCTTATGTGTCTTCTTTTATTTTTTCCGACTTAAATCTGAAAATTCAGCCTTAGAAGAATTTATATTGGAGGATCTTGCCTTTTTGGGAATTTAATTATTCATATGTAGAATTATGAATCCCTCAGCCTCTCTGATTTCACACTCAGAGTGAGTCTGCACATACAACATCTTAGGCTTTGACTGAGATAACTTGCATAACGGACCTGAAATATTCAATTCACTCTATCCAGGCTACTTAAACTTAGTAAAAGAAAAAATTAACAGAGAAGGCATTGATTTGGGAAGTAAAATTTTTTGCAGAAATAGTAGACAAAGAATTTTCCAAATGTTTAGCTTCACTGCCCATTACTTATCTTTGTAAACATAGTATTTTCTCCTACTGAATGTACATTTTTAGAAGTTATTTGTCAATTGTGTTGTTAAAAGAACAGTGCAAGAGGCCTAAATGTAACTATTAAGGCTACATTTGTAAAGTACATATTCCAAAACACAGCGAATTTCTGTTACCTTTGGCTATCTAACATAAGCAAGGATTTGTCCTCTGTTAAAACTACATCAGAGAATATGAAAAGAATAACAAGATTCAAGAATAAAACTGTTTCCAATGAAAGTAAAAAATTGTAAAATTTCTATAACCAGTTAAATGGACTTGAAAACCTCTTCTTTCTTATAAAAGTGTAATATAGATGAATAAAACCACATTTGTTCTTTCCAGGCTGTAGTTTACTTGAATTTGTTCTATTTTCTATTTGATGTTCTCTGCCGGTATTCAATTTCTGAAGAAATGGTTCCTCCACAGGCCTTTAATAACTGAAACAGTTCAGTGACTTGATTATATGTGGGGGCTTTGTGTGATTTTTTTTTAATCTGGTTTTTTTGTTTGTTTGTTTGTTTTTGTAGTAAAAAGCATTGAAAGAAATATTTTCAGCTATTTTCTGAAAAAGTTGACTTGTTTCTCTGTGAAAGCATTCAGAGGGGCAGGTAAGTTCTCTCTGTCATTATCTGCAAGCTTTAAATAAAAGACAAATTCATAGCCACCAGATTCTGATGGAATACTTGCAAGTAATATTTTTCAAAAAAAATCACTTGTACCACATGACCTTAAACACTTTTATTCTATATTATAGCCTGAGACTTAAAACACCCCCTTGACTGAAAATTTCAGAGAAACTTTGGTGTACACAGCTTCTGTCTCAATTTCTGTACACAGAGACATTCACAGTGCTTTGAAAAACCCCCATTAACTTGCCTTTTGAGGGATGTAAATGTCTCTAAAAGAATTAAATTGAACATATTCCTGTGCTGAATGCCTTGCTTAGCTAAATTAATGAGGACATTAAAGTAATGTATCTTGGGACTTAAGTCTGTTCATCTGAGCTCTACAGTAACCTTTGCTTGGGGAAAAAACAAATGAAAGGAAGGAAGACTAAGAGAGATTCTTTTGAAGGCTTTTTAGTCCTGATTTTATTCACAGAGTGGTCAGCTCCTTTGTGGCACCAGAAGAAAGTCAAGACAGTGTTGTTTAGCTGTACAGGAAAACAAAATTCTTGATTTTCACAGCTGCTGGGTTGGTCTTTTTTCATCCAGCACTCTGCCTCAAACCCTTGTTGAGGTCTGTGGAGCCAGTTTTGAGGCCTTTGGGATGCTTTTGGTCAGTTTTCTAACTCTTTTTCTGAACAGCCTGAAAAAAGGCCTTTGTTTTGGACAGTGGCAATAATTTTAGATATTTCACCTCAAAAGCATGATTTTTGACTTTTTTCCTTACAAGACATTATTTATTCTGTGTTAAAACCTGAAATCAAAACTTTTTTTATTTATAGATTTTTATTTTTTAACAGAAATATAAACTATATGCTATCATTGTTTGAAACTCATCAAGAGGTGTTTTTTTTTTTTACCAGTACTAATCAGAGGAATGCCTAAGAACGCACGTGGTGTATTTTAAACCCTTATTAAAGACAAGTTAGAAAATCAAGGTATGGTCATGCATGAACGTGACCTTAGATTCCATCCTGGGGACGGATGTGGTGAAATGATCCCTTCGTGGCAAAGTTGCTGTGGAAATGGCGTAATTAATTTTGAATGGCTTGACTGAAGTGAATGATCTCAGAAAAAGTCAGATCAGAGCTACTTTTTGGCCATAAATTGTAGTCCTGTGGTTGGGCAAGTAAAAAAATTTTTCTGATAGGCTTTTTTGTTTTCCCTAGGATGAATTTCCAGAGAACATGTTCATAGAGATAAACTCTCATGCTTCCTGAGGGTGTCCACTTGATTTTCGTTTCTTTCCGCAGAGTGAGCGAACTTCACCAGGGCTGGTGGTGATTCAGGTGGCCAAAACCACAGGATGGTGGGTGGAAACATGGATTTGAGCCCCTGAACCCTGAAAACACAGAATGGTGTCTGGAAATATGGATTTGAGGCCCTGAACCCTGAAAACACAGAATGGTGTCTGGAAATATGGAATTGAGCCCCCGAACCCTGAACCCACAGGATGGTGGGTGGAGATAAGGATTTGAGCCCCTGAACCCTGAGGGGAAAATTCAACATCCATTTCCAGAGCAAGACAGAGGCACCATATGAATATGGGCCCAGTCTCATGATCACAATATGTTTTAGGAAAAAGCTCTTCAAGGATCCTGGCACTATCCATACTTAGAGATCCCATACATTTTGACTACACTTTGAACTGTGCCTTCTGTGCTATTTTGCCCCAGTAACAGAATAGTTTGAAAGGTTTAGGAAGAGACAATTTTTTGTCCAGGACAAGAACTTCTGTGTCTCTCTGAAGAAAACAAAATCCAAGCAACAAAAATGGAAGGTTAGACATTTTCCCATCAAGCCTGTATTTGCCAGAATCTGAGTTAGATGGCAGCTGAAACTATGGTTTTGGAGGGCAATTTTAAAGGTAGATGACAAAAGCTTTTAGAAGACTTCATTTCCTCTTGTTGGGATCTGGGGTTTTGTCTATACAAACTTACATATAATTAATATTTACCATTTTCATGTTCTGAAACAAAATCAGCCTCAAAAAAACCAATCACTTTAAAAGAGATTCATGATATTTTATGTGTTTCCAATAAAATTTCAGCACAGTTCACAGAAAGAGCCCTCTGAAGAAGGACCATGGTATGGTTTATACTCAATAGATTCACTTGACTGATCTGAATGCACTTTGGCAACCCATTTATTTAAATAACCTGAGGCTTGCTTTGTTTATAAACTGATAATAAACTCCTGGGCTGTGGGAGCTCCAAAGCATTTGTTAGTGTTGGCTACTTGCAACAAAATATATTCCTGTTTTCAGAGGTGTTCAGAAAAGAGGCTGTTTTGTGGAAGGAATGAAGTTAGAGATTTCTTTATGTACAAGTCTGGCCCCCAGGGTGGAGCTTATTTCACCCACCTATTTAATCTATGACATAGATTTAGACACAAACTTAGTAATTAATACACTCTTTGCAGTAAATAGAGAAAAACAGACCTTTTTGAACTGTAATATGACTTATTTTAAATTCCTAAGTAATGGTGATAATTTTTCTTCAATATCAATACAATAGTTAAGTACATTTTAAAATCCTGGGCTGGAAGTCTGTGTAATCTGTTCTCACTCTACCTTTGAGAAATGATTGAATTTTTTCCAGTTACTTCTGTCCTAAGACTCATAATTTGTGACTGAGTGAGATGGAACAGGTTTAAAGCTGTGTGACTGATATATCTGTTTCATCTTATAGACTTAAGGTTGTATCTTAGCTCATAACATTATTTTTGTCTCTGGAACTACTTCATCTACAGATATTTACTGAAATTCAGCATAGAATACTCTAAGTTTGAGGATTGAATACAGCTGTATCAAATTGATAATTTGGTTTCATGTCCTCCGTATTTCAGAAGAGTGGCTAAATGGCATAGAGTGGGTATTATATTTATTATAATTTTAAAAGTTGAACTCTATTTTTTGTGTAGACAAACATGCCAAACCACCAACCTTGATTTATCATGTTCAATGAATAACAAACCAAAAATTGACAATTTGTTTCAACCTAATGTGAAAAGCAACGAAAATGGAGAACTGACTATTCTTGATTCCTTGGGTTTGTTCAGTTAGTAAAAAGAATGTATCTAAAATTTACATCTTGTATCCAAGTCTTTGACATCAGTCTTGTAAATATTTTTCTACTAGGAATATAATTTCAGTACTGAGCATTCTTTTTCTTGAATTTTAAAGAGTAAATGAAATTATTTAGCATGACATTAGTTTGATTTTGGCAGAGACGACAGGCAGGTCCCTCTTTTGGGAATGGGGCAGGGAACCTTGAGTTTATTTTAAAGTCATTCAGATATGGAACATTTTGCATCTATGAAGGAGTGAATGGCTTTTTCTGGGAAAATTTCCTTCGTAGCAGCTCCTGTGGTGTTATGTTGTGGATCTGTGGTCAGAACAGTGTTGATAAAGTAGGAATGCTTTAGCTACTGCTGAGTAGAGCCTGCACACTGTCAAGGACTTCTCTCTTTCTCACACTGTCCTGCCAGCTGGAAGCTGGGAAGGGACACAGATGGGACATTTCATCAATTGTGTCCAAAGAGATGTCCCCTGCCATATGGACGTAATGAAAATTCCCTGTTTAGAATTACTTTTAATTTTTCATTTTTTCTAGTATCAAGTAGAATTTTCTGTAATTTTTATAAAAGCATTTATTCTACATGAACATAGAACATATTGTTTTACACATTCTCCTTTATCATTTGACAAACTCTGTGTTGCCACACACCAACCAATATTTTCCCTGGCCTGTCAAATAAATAAAAAATGGGCATTGAATTTCGTTACATTAGTGAAGCAAAACCATTGTGATTTTGAATCAAGCATTTACCAGCAGAGATTCAAATCAGTTCATCAGTCTACATCTCTATTTCACAAATATTATCAAGGTCATTTGGTAAATTCTGATGTTTTCCGATGTAAATTCTTTGGGTACTTTGCAACATTAAGCTTTTCTTTTATGATGTATTTCCATTTGCAATATTTCCTGTGGAGAACAAGCTAAAAACACTGACTTCATCCAGCGTGAAGAGTAACATCTTTTCTTTTATAAAACAACAAACCTCTGAATGTTGACAGTATGTAAATTGGGGAAAACTAGAGGTAATGAAAGATGATACCTTAGTGTAAGTCACCGCTAGAGAAAAAGAAATAATTTGTAGAATACATCCCATTTTATCATATGTTGATTCAATATAAAGACAATTGTAGTTGGTAGTGCAAATATATACACTGTCAAGAGCAAACAGATGCATTTCATTGTTACCCAAAATACAGAATGAGTCAAAATGGATTACAGTATTATTGCCATCATCATGGAATGGAACTCATTTAGCAGTTGATATGAAACTTGTCATGAGGTTCTGAGAGATTTGGAATGTTTACAGTCGGAGACATAATGAAGTTAGGAAAAGAGAAAAATTGTGTGGTTTATGCATCAAATTATATTATAAAAAATAAAAACCTACCCTGCAAAAACAGTGTTTAAACCTTCTCTTCAGATAATGTCATTGACCACCTTCCTTGTTTGCAAAAAAAGGGAAAATCTTGAAATGCAGACCTGTGGATTTATTTTCTATTTCATTTTTACCTTAGGTAAAAACTTATGAGTAGTTAAACCTGAACATTTTAATTAACTCTTTTAGGAAATGTTTACCTAATTTTTTGCCCTACAAGGAGAATGAGAAATTATATCTTTGACTGGCAATTGCTCTACTATTTACTGTCTTTTGTGGCACTGAAATTTAATGGCCTATGCAGATCTATTTTAATAACCTCTAGAACTTCCTGGCTGACCCTTGTTCTAAGTGAGCCCACATCCAAACCAGCTGGCCTGCAAACCATCACTAAATGCCAATAATAACATAATGAAGAGAAATCTACTTTTCTTTTTGTTTTTTTGGTAGAATAATGGGATTGTGGTTCAGAGTTTGAACTGCTAGACCTCTGCAATGTGAATAATACACAACCATTTCTTTCTAACCCTTAATTAGTATCTCACTTGAATAACCTACATATGGTCGCTCTGACTGGGAAATGCCATATATCCCAGGAATTCACAGTCATGCACCACTTCATAGCCAGCTATTAGCACTACAGCTTAATTTCATAATTCTATAAATAAATTCCAGCAAAACACATTTACCATCTCAGGGCACAATTGCTTTTTAGAAGGGATGTTTGAGGGAAGACCATAAAAGTTATTAAGTCAACTTTTACTTTACTCTCCATCACGGCATAGTTTGGGCCATAAGGGACCTTTAAAGGTCTTCACTGCAGTGAGCAGGAGCATCTTCAACTAAGCCAGGGTGCTCAGAGCCCTGTCCGAGCTGGCCTTGGGTGTTCCGAGGGATGGGGCACACATCACCTCCATGAGTAACCCGTGCAAAGGTTTCAACACCCTCAGAAAACGCTTTTTCCTTATGTCTCGCCCGAATCTACCGGTTTTTAAAGGTGAAAACCATCACCCTTTGTCCTATTGCTACAGGCAGTGCTGTCCTGTCTGACCCCAACATTTTTATAAACACTGAAAGGCTGAAATAAAGTCTCCCTGCAACCTTCTCTTCTCCAAACTAAACCACCTCTACTCTCTCAGCTTTTGCTCGTAGGATAAGGGTTGTGTCCCTCTGATAATTTTTAGCCCACCCTGAGACCATTTCCAAGAGATCCATATCTCTTCTGGACTGAGGATCCCAGAGCTGAATCCAGAACTCCAGGCTGGCTCTCATGAAACGAGAGGAGAGCAGTCTCAAGGTCATATTCAATGCTGTCATTATATGGGTTAAAATATCTGGAATAAAAGAACTCTGATAAAAGTTTTCCAGCCGTAAAGTTAAAATATCCCTTATAGATAGAATGGTTATTTATAAAATTCTGTTTATTTTTTTGTGAATCAAGAGATCACAGTATTCCTCAAAGATTTAAGATAATTAACAGCACATAATCTGTAAGACTTACATCTATTCTTTAATATAAATTGTTGCCTATAGTTATATTATAATTACAGCATGAGTTTTACAATAATGCTTTTTGTCACACATCTGGCCACCAGGGTGTTTTTTAATATTGCCAAGTGCTTAGCTTCTTTTCCCTGTATCTGGTATAAATATAGCTCTCTTTAAATTGGCTGCACAGTTATTATCTTGTCATTATGAAAAATTCTACTCTGTAATTTTAAAGACAAAAAGGATATTGATCCAAAAGGAACATCCCTCAGCAAGTAGGAGCTCTGCTATTTTGAGACTGCACGTTGCTTTCCGATCTGCCTCAGCATTTATTTAAAAAAAAAATATATGTAGCTGCATTTGGTTTTATAGGTAGAGTTATGGCATGGTCAAACAGCAAAGTCAAATATAGATACAAATGAGGATTTCTTATTCTGATTATTGTGGCTTTGACAGTCCCTGAGTGCAAGAATTCTTCATTAGATGTGGCAAACAGAACTGACTCACTGCTTGTACGGGCACTGATTGAATTCCTTGGTAAATTGAGCCCTTAAAAATTGGTTTATTTAACTGGAGAAGGAGACCAAAGATATAAGTGCACCTTAATATGGGATGTCTTATGATAGGTGAAATGATTAGACTTTAGGCTATATGTATTTGTGACTGGTTCTGTCGAAGTCTATTATTTCAAAGCATTTTTGAATTTTTTTTTTCTTTTATCTTACCATTTAATTTGTGCATGAAATTTTTTCCTGGAATTTATGCACGAGTACTTTTCTGGAAGATTCCTGCGGACTGACCACAAATATTTC
This sequence comes from Callaeas wilsoni, assembly GCA_013398955.1. Lineage (NCBI taxonomy): Eukaryota > Metazoa > Chordata > Aves > Passeriformes > Callaeidae > Callaeas > Callaeas wilsoni. The sequence goes on along the minus strand of VWPU01014786.1, from coordinate 18,717 downwards.
TTTTAAGTATATACTCTCCTACTGTCTTTTCAAAGCCTTTTCTTTCAGTTCAGCAGGGCAGGAGTGGATTATTTTTAAGTAGCCTCAGCACCACCTGGTACTAAGACCACGTATGGTTTTATCTGAGTAAGAAATGTGCCACAGAAAGTTCATGAGTGTAGTCTGCTCAGCTCTGAAATTAACTTGAAATTGCTCCAGTTTTGCAGACCTGTCCCAGGGGGTTTTGTTTCTGAGGCAGACACTGCTTTGCTGTGAAGAGGATGAGGATGGAAAGCTGCTCCATGGCAGAACAAGGTTCAGACTGGATATTTCCAGCAGTGGGTGAGAATTAAATATCATGAATCTGACAACTTATTAGTTTTTGATTTCACATCTTTTGAATGACGTATTTAGTTTTGATTTAGTATTTAATGGAGGTTGCTGTGAAAAATTGAGGATATTTCTGTTTTTGATTTCACATCTTTTGAATGACGTATTTAGTTTTGATTTAGTATTTAATGGAGGTTGCTGTGAAAAATTGAGGATATTTCTGATTTTCTGCCTTATTTACCCCCTAGGATAAAAAAGAATGTGTACAAAACCATTAAGGAAAAATGCCTCTGGAACCATTTTATAATAGATTTTACTTATCCACACCTATTTCGTGGTCTTCAGGGTTGACAGCAAACCTATCTCCTCAGAGTGATTGCTTCATATGGGTCAGAAAGAAAAGACCATTTTTTTTAAATGAGGAAATATTAGGATATGGGCACATGTCAGATATCTCTATTGACATTCTATTAGATCTGACCTATATAGTACCATAGAAACCGGTTTCTGAACTTATATTAACTTTATCCTTTGACTTATAATCACCTCTGGTAACAATAATTTGCATCTTGGACCACCGCAACAACTTACTGACAGAATAATTTCTAAAAGCCTCAGCAATGCAAACAACCAGAAGAAAAACTCTCCACTGTTTGCAAGAAGTAAATAAAGTGTTTAAGAGATTAAGCACGTGTTTTAAAATTATATCTACTACAGATTAAATGTAAAATAAAAGTCCCAACACGTATTCAGCTGCACCTGCTGGCAGAGGTTCTGGCACTGGCTTCAGGTTGTTTGAGTACCTTTCTGTCAAAGCATGAAAGGGAAAATTACTTTTTAAGAGTCTCGCCCATGGGGAAGTAGAAGAGAATAAAATCACAGAAACTGTCCTTATTTGCGTCGCAAGAAAGGTTCTGACTGCAGCGAAAAATGTTTTCCTTGGAGCTACTGGAGGCAAAATGGCTATGCTTCTTACTATAGAAGTTAAATTTAGAAATAAAATTTTAAAAAGCTTAGAATGGGCATGTGTGCCAATACTGGGCAGTGTAGAGAGTTAAGCAAGCACAAAATGTGTGAAAGTTAGCAAAGGCTTCTTCAGATTGGAGAAAAGAAGGCTGAGAGATGATTCCTCATGGGGGAAAGTGGAGGGGCAGGGGCTCATCTCCTCTCTGGTAACCAGCAACAGGACACCAAGAAGGGGAATGAAGTGGCACCAAGGGAAGTTCAGGTAGGAGTTCAGGAAAAGGTTCCTCATCCTGGACATGGTCTGTCCCTGGAACAAGGTGGAACAGGTTTTGCAGGGAAGGGCTCACGGCACCTCGACTGTCCAAGTTCAGGGGGCATCTGGACACGGTTTTTGGTCTTTTAGTTCAACTTTGTGAGGAGCAGGGAGCTGGATTTGATGATCCTTATGGGTCTGTCCTTGGTTGAGGTCTTGCACAATTCTGTGATTCCCTCATTAGTGAATTCACCAACTGTGGCTTCAAAGTTTCTGTATAGTGGGACTCACCTATGAGGTAAAATGGTTTGCATATTTCGAACTTCATCGATAACAAGATGCTAATAGCTCTCCAGTATTCAGGAAAAAATCGTTTAGAAAGGTTTCCCCTTGTTTGCTGTGCACAACCACTTTTCATCCCAAAGTATTTCTTTCTGTGAGTCTGCAGGGTGAAATGGTTTAGTCTTCTTATGGTGCCTACACTCAAATATGGAGATTTCCTTCCTATATATGATATTAGCTTAATTATCTTAATGAAATGCAGGGCACTGGTGCTATTTTAAGATTTATTTTCTGCCACTTCCACAGTATATTCCCTGCTCTTTGAAAGATCCACATCAATTTTTTGTATGGTTGGGATGTGTCTCATAGTTGGACTTTTAAAGACTTTTTTTAAATAGCAGATCGCGTAGAGTTGTTAGATACTTTTCCCTCTGTTTCTCCCACAAAAGGTAATTTCGATTAAGTGGAATGGACAGGTTTATTGGGCTAATTTCACCAGGAGAATTTGTGATGTGCCTGTGTTTTCTGGGCAATGTTGTAATGATCCTTCAGCCAGCTCTGGGCCTTGTTGTATCTCCATGAGTTAAAAGCATATCAAGCACCAACATTAACTTTACTCTTAGAAGTACTACACTCTTAAAAAGACTAATTGTTTTAGGCTCAGCTATGCTCTTGCTACAGTAATATTGTGCCCTGGAGCTAATTGCACGCTTAATTAATTCATGCTTGAACAACAGCTGTGAATAAATATTTCTTTTCTTTTCTTTCTTTGCTTGAAGAGGTTCACCTTACAGAGGTGCTCCATCAGTGTCCAGTCCTGTGCAAAAGGCAGGAGAGCCACCCACTGACACAGCAGACTGGTGTTAGAGCACCCCAGAACAGACATTTCGGATTCAAATCCCACTTCTTAGGAAGCACAAGGCTGTTTTCTGGGGAACTCTCCTTTCCCTTGTGAAGGAACAGCCATATTTTAAAGCCAGTACGTATTAGTCAGAAAAGTCACACAGCTCTCTCTTCAACTGAAATATTTTTTCTTACTCCTTGTGAAAATGGTATATTATCTACTAAAAGGGCAGCACATCATCCTTCTGAAGTAAAGGGCACTTTTTTCCCCCCTTGAAGAAGGAATTTGGATGCCCATCTATAAAAAAAGCTCAAAGATTTTCCTCTCTTCTTCAGATTTATATCCAAAACCCTGACTATGTCTCTGGTGCTTAAAACTCCCTTTTTGCAGAGTTTTCACAAGTCAAGTGGCAGATTCCTTCCTCATGCAGTGGTCAGCTGTGAATCTTGCAGTTACTAGTTTGGCTAATTTTGTTTTAGAAATGTGTGTCTTCAGTCAAAAGGTGCCTTATCTTGTCTCGACAACGCGTATTCCTTTGATCCTCAAATCCTCACTTGTGAATTTAGGCAAGATTTCCAAATACACTTCTAGGACTGCTTCCCCTTGGTCATGGAAGAAGCTTTGTGCTCCAGACCTTTCATCCAAGAACTGTCTCCACGGGGCTTTGGAGATTGCTGAATGTACAGGGTTCTTTGTGGATAATGGGACAAGTCTTGTTCGATTGTAACCCAAACAATACCACGGAAATAGGCAATATGGAGAGGTTGCAGGAGCATAAAAAGATGCATGGAAAAGCTGACTTCCACAGCCAGTACAGCAGGGTGACTTGAAATGGGAAAATTCGCCTTCTGAATCAAGGAGATAATGCTGTTATTCATTTATGCTGGGCCTTAATCCTTCCTGTGTCCTTATGAGATGCCTCCTCTGGCCCGACTTTTATTTCTCTCACATAGTATATTTTTAAAAGTAATTTTGTTCCAAAAAAGTGTTGCTTGATTTGGTCAGAACTGGGAAATATCCAGAAAAAAATACCAGGTACTATTTTTGTGTGGAAAAAGTGCTTTACTTGTACATATCTTAATTAGGAAATAAATTTGTCCTTACTGCTTAAGGCAAGTCAGATTGGATATTTTCTTAACTGCCAGGTCAATTATAATTTTTTTTTCCCTGAAAATAGAGGTGTATTGCCTTCATATCTGGAAATAAGCTACAAACAGTAGGACATCTCAAAGTTATTAGTGATATTTATTTTCTGCTTTAAAAAAGACAGATATTCTACCAAAATAAGAGATTCAGGGGCTCCTTTGAAGATCAGATAGTGGATTTCTTGTCAAAAGTAGTACAGAAGAGAGGGTGGAAAAATGAAATTCATTCATTGAAAGCTATAGTGATTGTGTCTATTCATGTTATAGTTCAGTAAACACTCTGATGGGATAAAGCGTTCATTTTACTTGTGGACTTGGAATAAGCTCCAGAAGATAAAGGACAGGAATGAACTAAATAGAAATGTCCTAGATATTCCTGAATCAGATGGTCTGAATATCTGATAATCAGAATATTGGCAGCAAAGAATGTACATCTTTTAAATCAAGATGGAATACCTAAGGCAATTTTTTGATACAAAAAGAAAAAAATTAGATAACTCTAAATAAGGTGTTTAATGAAGCCCTTTGTGGTTTTTAAACCATTTTAAAGCAATTTTTATCTCAACATTCCTCATTCAGAAGGAGCAAACAAATCAGATTCTACGGCTCGAAAGTTTCCTCTCTCTGTTTATCAAAATCCAGTTTGAGGGCATTTAAATATTGCCCAGGCAGGCACAGGGCTTCATCCCAGCTGCCTCCTCAGCAGCAGGAAAACAGCCTATGCAATCCTGCCAGCGTGCTGGAAATTGATGCCCACCCTCTGGTACTCCTGTGGCATTTGCTGTCACCAGCTGAGAAAATGCAGTAAGGTGCAACTCAGAAAAAACTGGTAAAGAAGGGCTGGTGACGAGCCAAGGTGCTCAGCACAAGATGCTCTCTAAAAGGTAGAACAGCTCTCTGAGACCTTCAGCAGGGGCCTCCGTAATCCTTGGGGCAAGAGGGAATATCTACACCCAGAGCAAAGATTTTGGGAGTGGGCCTTATTCCTTACAAAACTTTTGTAGGTGGGCCTTACTCAAGAGAAAGCTAATTTTCTTTGACTGTTTGAATGCAGCTGCTTTTATCGTCAAGAGGTGAAATAATTTATTTGCAGGTTATTCCCAGTGCTCATTATCAGGTCTCTGGGTGAGTTTTTGGACCAAACCAATGACTTGTAAAAGGTCTTAAAAGCATGAAAGAGGACACAAGACTTTTTTGTACTCACGGTAAAGTAGCCTTATTTTTTTTTTTAAGTAATGAGATCTGTGGGTCTCCTCTGTGATGCAGTGCTGGGAAGGGCAAAGGAAATTGTGCCCTCTTCCTCTGTTACCTAGTTTTCACTGGAAAAAACCCTAGGCTTATGGGCTAGGAGGAAGGACTGATAGTCAAATCTTCATTCTTTATTTATTTCCAATGTGTAAGTATCACAGCATGAAGGCAGAATGTTTTTTTTTCTCATGTTGCTGTGCAACCCATATGGCTTTCCTATAATGAAAAAAAGCCCTAGTTTATTTTGACACATCCCTGGACATCCACAAAGCAAAGATTGTTGCTAAATATATGAGAATAAAAAAAAATTGCAAATGTGGGTAAAGAAATAATTCCCCCCCCCCCACCAGTATCTTTTCTTGCACCAAAGCTCAAATAGCCCATTCTCTGAGGACGCTTTGGGAGGGATAAAAGATGTTCTCTGTGTATTAATATTTTTTATTCTGATAGGCAGAAAAATAAGCACAATTTCTTTGCTTTCAGGGACATCTTGCCCAAGGTGAAGCCCTGCCCCTGCCAGCAAGAGATGTGGGAATCATCAGGACGCAAGAACAATCAGCCAGAATCCCACTGCTGCAAGGTTAGAGGGAGTTCCCCTGCAAATCAAACATCTCTTGGGAACATCAGGTGTTTGAAAAAGGTGAACAATTACTGGCACAACGTTGCCATGAGGCAGCATGGCAGAAATGCACAATATAAACAGCCAGTGGAGCATGGGATGGTGATGGAACAGGTATGAAAAGAGCGGCAAAAAGGGAGGAAGAAGATACCTAGAACCACATGCACTGAGTGTGACAAAATCGTGGGGAGGGTTCTTGTAAGGCTCACATTTAGTCAAGACATAATAATTTTTAATACAGCAGTTTTTCCCTCCTCCCAGTCTGTTGCTGCCCTTTGCTGTTCAGCTGGTGAAAAACTGAGCTCTCCTGCCCTGTTTATTTTATGCATTTATTTAATTTTGTTTTTGAGAATGAGATGAGTAGGGATTAAAATGACAAATGACAAGTGTTTTTTTTTTTTTTTTGCTTTTATTTCCATTTGGCTGTTTATGCTCCATGTGAATGTAAACTGCTGGCTGTACTGTTGTATTTTATAACTCAGGCATCCTAAGGAAGCATTAATTAAAATATAATACTGCCATTAATATAGTCTCACCTCAGAGGAGCAAGGAAGGAAGGAAGGAAGAAAGGGAGAGAGAGGGAGAGGAGAGAAAGAGAGAGAAAGAGAGAAAGAGAGAAAAAGAGAAAGAGAGAGAGAAAGAAAGAAAAGAAAGAAAGAAAGAAAGAAAGAAAGAAAGAAAGCAAGAAAGAAAGAAAGAAAGAAAAAAGAAAAGAAAGAAAAAAGAAAAGAAAGAGGAGACAGATGTGGGTAAAAAACCCCAAAAACCCAAAACCAGAGGGAAACAAAACAATACAAAAACCCCTGTTTTTGACCCAGCAATCTGTCAGGTCAGAAATATATTACTGAAGTTGGATTATCCACTATGACAGACCCTCTCCAGCCAACATTTTACATTGTTATGATAATTTGGTCTGCAGAAGAAGCATGGGGGCACATACAGCAGCCTGTTATTTCTTTCTCCTTCCTGGAGTCAGATCCTGTTATCACAGGTGCATTTTCTGGCTGCCTCCTCCTTCTGTGTAAATGAGCACTGGCACCATCCTCCCCCTGGGACAAGCTCACCAGCTCTTCCCTGCAAATGTTATGCAGTGCAAAGGACTCCCCTGCAACACATGGCATTCCCCCCTTCTGTGTTCAGTCAGTTGTGTGAGCAGCCTCAGGTTTCCTGTAATTGTCCAAATGTGCATTTTACAACCATCCTGCAATTAATTGCAGCTTAGCATGCAATTAAAGGTCCTTCTGCCAGGTGCTCTCTCAACAGGGCCGTGCTTCATCTCAGCCAGAGCATGGGCAGAGCAGCCAGGCTTTGGGAACTCTGGCTTCTCACATCCTGCTCGCAGCAGATATCTGCTCTCATTGGCATTTTCCTCACCACCAGTGGAGGAGAGAGCATGGGCACACACGTGCCGTGATAGGCCTTGTGTAATTCATGCAGCCTGCTCACACATGGGCTGCTCTTGGTCCTCCGTCCATCCTCCCCGCCGAGTGCAGTGGGGATGGTGCACAGCTGCCTGACCAGCTCCTCTGCAGGAGCACTGCTGGCTGATCAGCAGACTCTGGAGACTACAGCAGGCAGAGCTGGATTCCTAACACTACCCTGTCAGGGATGTGGGAGATGTTTATTTTCAGGGAGGTGGATTAGGCAGACACACCTGTGACCCCATCACCATCCTTTGCTTCTCAAGTCTTCACCTGAGCGACAGATCAGGAAACACCATGGTTGTTTTGGAACATGCCTGCAATTCCATTGCTCTCAGTCTGCATGCAGCAGATGTGGCTTTCTCAAAAAAACCACACAGTGGGTGCACCAGACAGACAGGACATGGTCAGTTTGTTCCTGATCTCACACTGCCTGTTGGTTTCTCACCAGCAGAGCTATAAAAGCTGCAACATCTGCCCAACATGGGAGCAACCCTTTGTCCAGGAGTGCAATGATGATTTACCAAGAAAAAGTGCATTTCTGCATTAGGTTGCAGGAGAGAATTCATGCAGCACACTTTGCAAACTGAGGTGACCACTTTGCTTAGCTCAGTGCTATAACTCTGGCTTAGGCACAGCTTCTCTGTTGCTTTTCTGCTGAAAACTCTAATGAAGCTGTATGGCTGTATAAACACACACGTACTGGACATATAAAGTCTGTAGTCTCACTATGTTCTACAGGAATAAGTATTTCTGGGTTTTAATCTGTTCTGTTTTAATCAGTACTGTCCTTCGAGGCTGAAGAATGGTCCCTTCAGAACAGACAAACCATCAAACGCATCAGATGCTTAAAAATGGCTGATAATGGATCAATTGAAATGCTGATTGCTAGAAACAAGTCCTAAAAGTGACTATAAATGTTTCTGTTGTCAGAAACCTATGCTGCTCTTAGGATGATCAAATCTGGAAATCGTAAAACTAAAACACAGATACTGCCTAATACAGCAATAATTGTCTTATAAATCTAACATTCTTCACAAGAAAACAACACAGCTCCATCGCTATTTCAAGAGTAAATGTTGAAGTCTTAAAATCTTGCCAGCAGTTGTTTGGGTGTTTCAGGCTGTAATCCGAAAAGGGAGAGAAGCTGTTGAGCTTTTTGGCACAGTAACAGTGAAAGTGCACTGTTGATTTTGCCTGTCCCAAAGCAATCCATACCTTAATGGTTACATGCAGCAAGACATCCCTGAAAACCGCTTTGTCACTGGAAATGTCTTATGGATTTTGAATCTGAGAATATTTACAGACTTACAGGTCGTTAAATAAGTAAGTAAGGTAAGTACTTTTAGTTAAGTGCTCCATAGGTTTAAGAGGAGGTAGGGAACATTGGAAAAGAAACATTTGTTAAAGATTATTGAATCCATGTAAACATGTCCAGCTCAGGAATATCTGAGATACCTGGATCTCAATACAACATTTTCTGCTAAGGAATGGACCAGTGAGTGCTTCTGTCCATGGTTTTCAGGAGGATTTACAGTAAACGAATATCAAGCACCAAAGCATCAAGAAAACCAAAGTTATTATTTTTGCTGCTACATCAAGAAAAATGTAGCTGGAGAAATATAGATGAGTGTTTTTTGAACTCCGAAGAATTTAAGAAGTGAAAGTGGTGAATGACCTCTCATGCTTGCAGTGGACCTGGGGCACATCTGCCACTTCAGAAGCATTCTGCCTCAAATGGTGCTCAGAAACATGACCCTCCATTTGTATATCTGTGATGTGCACACATTTTCGTGATTTCTCAGGCAGCAAACTGGCTCTTTTCTCATATAATTAGTGTCTTCTCATATCAGTTAAGCAAGCAGATGGTCACACAGTTTGTACACACAGATTTCCAAATGTTCCTAGTGTTTGACTCTTGTTGATGGCCACAATCAACAGCACCAAACAGAATCCTCTCCAAATTGTGATAAAGCAAAATGACCATTAAGTTGGTTCAGAGGCAGTTATTCATTTAGGTTTAGTAGAGGATTCATTACAGTCATTATAGTATATACACATGATATTGCATAAATACAAGCACTGTGTAATAGCTGAATTCTGCAAAAATTCATTCAAAGGAGCAGGAAAAAAACTTCAAGTGAGACATCACACAATGAGATGTGCCCAGCTTGGGGCGTGTAATTTGCTAGAGTTACAGGGTAGTGGTGACTACCATGTGGCAGCTGCACTTCATAAAGTATTTAACCATGTGGGAACACACTCAGAGATGTGAGAAATCACCTGTGTCCCAGTCAAGTTTGTCATATGCCAAAATTTGTTTTTGGGAAAAACTTGTTCCTAGATTATTTGGTCATATTGCTTTTGGGAGTTTGAGGTAAACTTATTTCTGTTTCCAAGACAGAATACTCCATAGTTTTATCTTGGTTTAGGAATACTGCATATAAAAAGACATCTGATTAGCATGTCAGTAGTTCATAAGTGAATATGTATTACAGCCACTAAATTGTGTTGGATTCATAAAACTCTTAACATCCTAATAAAAAAATTCCCTTATGCAGTGTTTTCACTCTAACTCCCAGTACTTCTCCTTGATCAATAAAAATCAAAAGGATTTAAGAACATAAGAAATCTTCCTCTTGGTGAGATCCATGGTCCATCTAGCCTAGAATGCCATTTTCAGAAGTCGCAATATTATTTAGTGAGACCATATTAGTTTGGTTTATCTCTTGGTTTTAACATTAACATAATGCATTAATAAATGCAGTAGCGTTTCTTACATGGTAGAGGACTCAGAAAGAGAGAAGGTAGAATCACTTTTGCTTTCTCCCTCGCTATTAATTCAGTACAGGTACAAAATTCAGGATTTAAATAAACATGTCTTCCCCATGTGTGTCAGAAGAAGTGGGAAGTGATTGCTGGAAGTGCAGAGAAGCCAAAAATAGACAGCAAAATTGTAATACAGAAATTCCAGCTGCATTAACTGAGCATCACCTGCAACTGGCAGCAAATTTTATTTCCCTCCAGGAATGCCTGGTGAACCTGAAGCATCATTATGAACTCCACACACAGTCGGGGTCATGGTGATCCTGAAAGAAAATAATAAAAGAAAGAAAAAAATGACAGCAGAGAGAATTTCCACCTTCATTCCCAACAGGATTCCTTTCTCTTTCCCTTGTTAAAGCATGGCCAAGGCGTTACTTATTCTGACCTGTACACCTGTGTGAGGCAGAGCCTGCTCTGAACTGAGGCCCTGGCTATACACACAGGCCCCTGGAATGTCACTGCTGCTCTCACTGCTGCTCCCCTTCCCTCTCTGAATCCCAAATGAAAGGATAATGCTGTTGTCCTCAAAGATGGTGGAGATCTTCATATTCTATGATATTCTCATATTCCTCATATTAAACTCCTTACACAACTCCCACACCCTCCCGAAAAAAAAAGTCCAAACTGAGGAGAAACCACATTTTAAAAGGACAAGGATGACAGTGATTGTCTACTAAGAGCTTTTTGAAGTATTTTCTTTCCCTTTCCTTTGTTTTTGCTTAAGAGAAATGGCAAAGGCGGGTACCAAATGGAATAATAATTTCCCCAACAATGAATCACAGAATCATAGAATGTTAAGGGGTTGGAACAGACCTTAAAGATCATCTAGTCCCAAGCCCCCTGCTGTGGGAAGAGATACCTCTCACTAGACCAAGCTGCTCAAGGCCTTATCCATCCTGGCTTTGAGCACTGCCAGGGCTGTGGCGTCCACAACCTCCCTGGGCAGCCTGTGCCGGTGCCTCATCACCCTCACAGCAAGGAATTTCTTCCTGATATCTAAAGTAAATTTTCCCTCTTTCCATTTTTACCCATTACTCCTTTTTCTGTCACTACAGTTCCTGATGAAGGGTCCCTCCCTGGCTTCCCTGTCGGTCCCCTTCAGATGCTGGGAGTTTGCTATGAGGTCCCCAAATAATCTTCTCCTCTCCAGGCTGTAGAAGAAAAGGATAAAATTGCAACCCCCTTGTCTTTAACCCCAGTGGAGAACACAGAGCACAAAAGCTGCATGAAAGTGATGGTCAAAGCAGGGTGATTGGTGCAGTTGTGATAATATCACAACCAGAGATTGTGAAGAGTAACTGAAGCTGCTTTATTTTTTTTGCTTGTCCAAAGCAACTTCCCCCTATAGAAAGGCCTGGTTCTAGTAAAGACAGGTAGCAACGACGAATGGTTTCAGTAACGTGATTCTGTGCTAGAAATGTTTTGCCAAGTGCTTCATCTCAGTGACTCACAGCGAGCAAACTCTTACTGATTACGTTGTCATCTGCTGTGAGAAAAGAGCAGCTCACATGGCAGCTGGTGTCTGGCATAATAACCAGAGAGTGAGCAGAGATGCTCCAGGGTGCTGTTTAGAGCAGAATATTCGAAACCACCTTTTGTAGGAGCTCATTGTCTCATCACTGCATCTTTAGGGAGAGCCAAACAAGACTGCAGTTACTGTAGTTAGTGTAGCTACACCATACTGGGAACACCCTTGAGACAAAATTAAATCAAATGATAAATCCTCTTGCCACTGATTACTAGTGACTGAGAAGAAGCTGTCTCATCATGTTGGTGTTTTCAACCACAATGATTTTTCTTTCATTTGTGACCAGTGCCAGGGGCTGGTCCTACTCCTTCACACTGTGCGGTGGACAAGAGTCACCTGTTTTCTGAGCTTCAGACAGTGGAAGAATTAATACTCCTGAATGCCAAGAGAGTAATTATAGAATTGTACAAATGAGGGATGAATAAAACTTAGAACTTTAGCTGTTTTTCCACTCCACATTGCACAGAAAATCCTTTTCTTTTTGGTTTTGTGATCCCAACTTGCTTTGCATCATGTGCTTAGCAAATTAACCTCTCAATCAGTCTTCGCTCAGACGTCTATTCTTATCAATAATGAACAAAGTTGCAGTTTTAAGAAGACAGAAATGTGTAGCAGACTGGTATTGAGTACTTGAGAAAAACTTGAAATACTTTTTGGATTTTGGTTTCATATTTAGTGTTTTGCAGTAATTATTAAGAGGAGATTTTATGTTATTTCAGAATTTATGGACGTCATTATTGCCAAGGCAAAGATCATAAAATGAAAAAACCTGTGTTTCTAAGTTGTCCAGAAGATCTTCTGTTATATTTTATCAGAACCTATATTTGTGGGGGGAAAAAAAATATCTCATGCTTCAGGGTTTGAGGCAAAGTGCAATCATTTACCTCAAAAATAATGAAATGGATAATTTGTAGTGCAAATTCCAGGGTTTTTCCCTTTCCATAAGTCATTTGGAAACGCCTTTTGTTAAGGATGATGCACATGTTTGAGCACTCTGCTAAAAACCCTTCCCGAGCTCCCACAGCAGGCTGGATCCCACTTTAAGTCACGGCTCCAGCACAAATGAGAGCCCAATTTTGTGCCTGAGATTCCCCATCAAGGAAAGCGCCTGCCTTGCTCGAGCTGTGGGGTGAGCCAGGGTGGGCTCGTTGCAGGCAACTGGAGAATTTCAGCTTCAGGGCAAACATGAAGTCGGTGTAATCACTTCATAAATTCACAGCGGTACCCAAACAACTCCAAGAGCTGTAATAGAAATGTATTCCCAAGGTCACTGCACCATTTTATGAGCTCTCCATCTTTTCCTTTAGGAAGTCAAGGGAAAAGTGGAGAAACATTCAGTTTTTGTCATAATCCCATTCCAAAGTTTAACTATATGACCCAGCTAGAATTAATCTCAGCATAAATACATCTCTTAAGTCTTAAAGATGCCCACTGAAACCAGGTGATCCAACATCAGCTCCCAAATTCCCAAAATAATGAAATACGTACATTTAAGGCAAATAATGTTAAAATAAAATTCAAAAATTATTAATATCCATTAGCTCTATTAAATCATGACAATCTGAGTGAGGCATGGACTGCAATTCCCTATTTGGGAATGAGAAGTGAGAAGCAGGTACATGTTGCAGGCACTTTATACTGAACCAACAGACAATTAAAACGTTTTGGGATAAAAATATTTTGAAGTAGAGTGAAACTAAAGAATTACTGATTTGGCATTTCTTGGAGGAAAAAAAAAGAAAGAAGTAGTAGTGACAAAAAGAGGTGAAACCTAATATGTTGGTACTAATTTTTATTGGTCTATGCCTGTGAACAGAAGTTAATGAGGTAGGAAAAAGGCACAGCGTTTCAGTGCTGTGAGACAGTTGCAAACTCTCCAAGCAGATGGGTCATCAATACTGAGATTAAAGTGTTGGACAACCTAACAGCCTTCAAAAGAACACCTCAAAGTTTTCCAGAGATGGAAAAAATCCTCCAGTAATTGATCCAAGCAGCTTTGGGGTACAATAATCTTTAAGAAATGAAGCAGAGACCAGAAGTAATGTAAAGGTGCAACTGAGATTCTTGCTGTTTGCTCATTAGCCTGTTCTAGTGACAGGACTCTAAAAAAAGTACATTTCAAAATAATGTCAGGCATTACTGCTTCAGGATTCCAGAGCCACGTGCCACTCTCTGTTTCACAGGCAGTAGGAGGGAGTATTCCCTGCAGGACAAACCCTTAACGCCTACTTAATAATTCCCACATTCCACCCCTGCTGTTTTGCATTAGTTTCAATTTACTATACATCATGTTTAAAATTTGGGCACTGCAGATGGCTCTGACAAAGGACTTCATCACGTTCATGTTGAATCGATGGCTAATTAATTGACTTAATCTACTTGCTTAATTTTGAAAGGTAGAACCTTGAATAAAGATTGACTTCCCCTGCATGGACACTTACACGGCTTTGACATTTGCTGTCTGCCTGTCTTATTTAATAAAAATATGCCCTTCAGATGAAATGCTGAGTTGTTATAACAATAACAATAGCTGTTAAAATTATATCCAGTGCGTTTCATTAGCACTTCTCTCAATGACACACTTTGAAATAAATTAACATTGCCCTGTACCGGAGAAAGAAATTAAATGCTTTTTTTCAAGGTTAATTCATGGAACGAATTGAGGGCCAGGTCTTGTGAAGCCCACTTTGGTTGTCAGTACTTGAACTCTGCTTCTCTCATATCTATCTTTGGTTTGACAGTGAAGAGGATTGCAATGAGCTTGATAGTGGACAAAGGGGTAAAAACGAAAATGTTTTGGTAAATTGAACTGTAAAATAACACTCTGTAAAAACATAGAATTTGAAAAATCTCTTGAAGTGTGGAGTTCAATCTCTTGCCATGTTGTATTATCTGCCATAAAAGTCTTTGCTTCTGTTATTGAATACAGGGGAATTTTCCACCACTCTTTCTTTAAAGTTGCCAGCTTTTTGGGAACAATCAACAAATTCCAGGCTTGAATAGCATCATAAATGGATTTCCCTTTGTCCTTGTGCAAATATTGGGTAAAATATTACTCTGAGGTTTATCTAGATCTTCTCTTACTTTTTGCCTTCTGAGGCACCTGCGGAGAGGATTTTTGTCTGATTTAATATTTATTTTACAATTTAGGACAAGAAAATAATTTATCACCCATCTTGTGTATCCTGTGCTGTAATTCCCTTGGGTACCCTAGCAACATTTTTCATTTTTGCATCTCTTTTGGTTTGATCTTCTTTTCCCTAAGCCTCCAGCCAAGACAAGTGTTCAAGGGTTTGGTTTTTTTTTAATCAAATATAATTTATTTGCAGATAGATGATGAAAAAACCCTTTATATTCCTCTATAATTTTTGGCGTCAGATTTTGGTTTTTTTTTATATAAATATATATATACACATATAGTTGTAGTTAGACTCCAAATAAATTGCTTTTCATTGATAGGTTTCATTCTGTCAGCAATTTCAGCTCCCAAAAGCACTCAGAACTTCCCATGTTTCTGTATGTGATGGGATTCCCACAGACTTCAACAGCCTTTCAAAATCCTGTATCAAATTATTGATTCTGATGCCAAGAGGACTTACATAAATTAATAAAAGGAGCAGAAATCCAATGCCAAGCATAAGAAATTTAGAATCCCAACCTTGGAATTAAACAAAATGGTAATGCAAAATCAAATAAAACACTAAATTTCTTTCAATTTCCTAATTTTTTAATTTTTTTTCTTTTTTTTTTGGTGCAAGTTGCATTTATATTGTAGCCATCATGGTTCAGGAGGAAAAAAAAGGTAAAGAAAATTTTTGAGAAGCTTTGTTTATTAGCAAATTTTTCCTTAGTGAGAGTTTCCAAGCTCCTGGATGTTGATTTAGATAGTAATTTTCTATCCATATACTTACCAAAAAATGGCGCCTTAGGATCTTCGGTACTTAAACACATGATTAATCTCTCCCTGAGTGGATATAAGTGTTCATAAAATTTCTCTCCGGTTGAAATGCTTTTCAGAACTATTTCACTTGTTTTATATAAGAAGTCTGGTTTGGGGATTTTTGTTGTTGGGTTGACAGTTTGTTTTTCCCTCTTTCTTTCTTTCCTTTTTTTTTTTTTTTTTTTTTCTTTTTCTTTTTTTTTTTTTTCCAACAGTAATTCATGACAATGTTTTTTAAATGTAAATTGTAAAAGAGTGGTCCAGACTTAATGTTTTCCCTGGACTGCAGTCTTCATAATCTCACAGAATCTAGCTTCTGGTATTTGTAGAAGTGGAAAATTTTCTTTACACCAGTGAGAGAATGAAGTCATGAAGGACATGAAAATCCAGCATCCAGGAATTTCCAAATATGTGAGCTAGATTTAAAAATCACAAGATTTTTTTCTTCCATTTAAAATTATAATAGTCCTCTTGGTGATTTTGGAAAGACTTTGCCCACTTTAATTCTTCCTCCAATAACAGAACTCTTATCGAGTTCTGAAATAAAAGATGACTGTTTGTTATTTTGAAGTGAATGTGATTTCTTTTTGTAAAATGAGAGGAAAACCCATTAACTCAATATTATAGGAATTTTTTAACCATCTTTTTTTTGCCAGAGGCATTGGAAAGAGTTGTACTTGCAAGTAATTGAATATTAGTTCTGAAGACTAAGTATGTGCTCAGCTGTGTCTTTTGGGAATTTTTTTGTGTCTTTAACTCGCAGCACTACAAAGACTGAAGAAAATGTGCCGTTCATTACTGATTTTGCTGTGAGGACAGCAGGAAAGATGTGTTGGATTGTGATGCACCACTTGAAGAGACAATTTTTCATGTTCCAGATAAGAGCTCTATCAACATTAAACTACGGACCATAAATAATAAACATTTACAAAGCTTTGTAATTAAGATTTTTTTTTTTTCTGTTTTCCAAATGGCACAGTAATTGCAGCCCTCGGATTAGGAGGAGGAGGTTCAAGAAGTATTGAGGACTATACACAAAATACTTATCCAAAATTATTCCATTCATCCTCTGCTGTCATTGGATAGCAATAAGTTTGGAAGTATTTGACGTTTATTCAGAAAATAAAGTGCTTTTCATTATCTGTTATTTTCTGATTCCTTTTTCAGGGACAATCTCTAAATACTGAGTAGATTTGTAGGCAATATTATACATAAAATATGAAGACATGTTATACATAAAACCCCTTAATTCTAGGAATTCTTTGAGAAGTGCTGGGTACAAAGAGGTACGACAAAGCTATTAGCCTATCACTTTCTGGTTTTCAATCAAAGTATTAGTCCTAAAATAATGTACTTCATCACTAATTCCTTCATCATAATTAGATAATCCATTTTAAAGTATGAGCATTTCCTACTCAGGAAATCAAAGACTGATTTTTTTCCCAGACGGTCCAAAGGATTTAGGTAAACATCTCCTTTCAAAACATTTCTGGTGTTCATAATGTCACGATATCTTTTTTAAAGAGATCCTTTCCATAAGCTTTGACTTTTGTAATCAGACAGCAGACACATCTGTTGAAAACTAGGCCAGCACAAATGCAAATGACCTTTTTTTTCCAGAACAGACCACCTATTTTTTTTTTAGGGGCAGTATTTTCACGCACTGTCGGAGAGAATACCTCTTACTGGATGATAAAGAAACAGGTGGCATTGACCTAATATTTTTCTCATTGTAATTGAGGTATTGAGGCCAATGGTAGCAGGGCTTGGTCAACATTGAACACTTCCAAAAATCCATTTGAAATACACAACCAAACCATGTACGGTTACTCTAGACTATTCTATTAGATTATTCTATTTTTCCCCCTATGTAATACAATGGCTTTTGCAGTTACTTTGCACTAGAGTAAATAATAGCTTTAGCTATGTGAACAATTACTTTGCTCACATCATCTTACAGCAAAAGGCAGCCTGCACTTAATAGCAGCTCTTCAGAAAGGTGACAGTGTGTTAATTAACACCACGGGGAAGAACATGAGGATAAAGTGTGGCTACACAAGGCTGTCAAATACCGTGGTCAGGAACCAGCTCAGAATCCACTCACTAAAGAAAATCATAATTCTTGCTCCATCACTAAAGAAAATCATAATTCTTGCTCCATCACAGTTACGGAGTATACTCAAGACTATAATGAATTAGATTAGTTGGCAAAAAAAAAGGTTTTAATAAAAGAATTATCTGTGCTCCCCTGGAAGGATTCCCTAATTAAAAATGTAGCAGATAGGAACCACACAGAGCATAGAGTTTTAGTTTGGTTTTTTTTTAAAGGTAAACAGGACTAATTATATCATAATCATAACATAATTGATAATTTAATTTTTCCAATGACTTTTTTTTATCATATTGCTCCATTTAATCATGCAAATGAAAAGACATTTATGAACAGGATGTGTTGAATACTCATCTCAAATAATCCATTATATATATATTTCTAAGGTGAAAAAACCTAATTAAGCTAACAAATTTTTTGTTATGGAGAGTAAAAAAGATCAAATCAAGTGATTTTCAAAGCATAAAAAAAAGCTGATAAAATTCACAATGCTAATATTGCCTTTTCTACAGATTTTCTCCAGCATTTGTGTCTAATAAATAAATGATTACCAAAGTTTAGCAAGTTTTTCAAAAACTTGGAAAAAAGAACAAGAGTATTTGTTGTGCAATCATAATTTTTTCTAGAGAATGGTTGATATTCTGTGGGAAAAGTAACTTTCTAAAAATATTAAGTAATAAATCATCAATAAATTAATAACATATTAATTTTTAATAATAAATTAAATTTTGATAAGTAAATTTTTATAGCTCTGAGCACCACATAGCTCAGACTCACGAGCAGCAGGTGGCAGTAGGTTATTTATTATTTTTACACTGTGTTGCAGTGGATCTATGTTCTTGTCTATCAGTTACAGAAATTGCAGAGAATATGTGCATATTAATTACTGAGCATTCTAAGCCCTTTTTCATTGCTTACCTCCAGCATATGCATCCTGCCTCCTACACAGGGCACAGGGGTTTATCAGTCTGAAAATACAAGGGAAGGTGATCTCTTTAGCAATGTTGTACGTTGTCAGAGCAATTATATATGGCTTTAAAATCTCTATTAGTCGCTACTTTTTAAAGACAGATATCTCTCTTCCAAAGGACTTTTGGAAGTTAGAGGGAAAATATAAGAGACGTACTTGCTTTAAGGCCTTAGCATGGCGTGTCAAGCATCAATGGATCAGAGCCACAGCTAGCAGCAGTTACAGCAGAACTCCAGAACCACAGGATGGTTTGGGT
>VWPU01014785.1:0-70497 GCA_013398955.1 Callaeas wilsoni | reverse complement strand
GGCCCCGTCCCGGCTTCCGGCGGTCGGCTCTGGCCGCTGCTGGGTGCCGGCTCGGGCGGCTGTGTCACGGGCGGAGCTTTGGGGGTCGGGTCTCTTCCAGAGCGAGCGGGGGGCTGTGGAGGTGTAGGGAGCTTGCTCGCTCGGTTCCAGCCCAAATGTCATCGTGTTAGTCCCGGTTCCTGCGCCTGTCGTCTTGTGTGCAGTGCCGGTGTATTGTGTTTGTGTCGGTGTGAAACGTGAGTCTGACCGTGCGGAGGGTAAACTGGTGTCGTTAGGATGACAGTTCAGGGGTTCCGACCGAACTTCGGCAAACGTAGGAGAATCAAAGCTAAAGCAAAAGCAGCTAAACATCATTTGGGTTGTTTTCTAGTTTGTTTTGCGGTTTTTTGTGGGTTTTTTGGAGGGGCTTTATAATGCACTTTGTCATTTTTCTCTGCTCTGCCAGTGTGTGTTGTTATTTGTGTATCCAGTTGCCTGTTGGGATGTGGCAGCCTTTCCCTGGGGTAGGATGACCTGCTCTTGTTTGGCCATGGAGCAGAGGGGGGAGCTGAAGTCTGTCGTGTGCAGCCTGGTGGAAGCATTATTTGAACCGCGTGCTTTCCAAGCATCTCCTGGCCTGTTCTTGTCATCACAGGGTGTGTGTGTTTAAGGAAACTTGTATCGGTAGGCAGGAGTGTAGGGAAACATGCAGAGCTGTTTCACAATTTGAGGTGCACAGCACTGGTGCTAATGCTGCCTTTCACTTTAAGTGAATGTGCCTGGAATGAACTTTTGTTTGGGTTGGGCCGGGCCGATTTTGGTTTAATCTCATTTTGCTTAAATGTCATGGAAGTTTCAGGACCTAAATCCTCTTGTTACTGCACTCTCAGTGTGCTAACTCCCTGCTTTATTAATTGTTTAATTGAAAGGGGGTTTTGTGTTGTTTGCCCCACCTTGTCAGCTTTTTTTGAGTATTTGTGTACTATACTGATGTTTTACTTGTCTAAGTCTACTTGCCTTGTGCTCTGGGTTTTTGTTTTTCTGCAAACAGTTTTCTGTTGTGCGTGTCTCTTTCTGCTGCAGCTTTTAACTGGCATATTGACTCTGATACCTTGTCAATTGGATTTTTTTCAGTGTTCTGTGTGTGACTTTGATGGATGCGAATTAACCAAGTCACTTATCTTTATGGTTTCATTTTAAGGACGTTACCTCCAACCACAGAGTTTGGAATATTTACATATGCAATACCACCGTGTGTGTGAAACCTGTTAAATTTAATTGGATTTGTGAAGGTTTTCTTGATATTTATCATACTTAAATTGCAGTAACCTTCAGTTTGGTGCTCTGTGAGTGGCCAGTGTTTGGCACTGCTTGTGACTTTTTCTTGTTTGAGGCACAGAGTGGATTTGTTGATGCTTACAGTGTGCCTGTAGCAGCTGAGATAGAAGATGATATAGCAAGACCAGGATACACTAGGCTGGTATTATAATTATTTCTTCTAGATGAGAGATAAGTGTTTTCTGATGAGATTGTGGACCCTGTAGGGAAAACAAGAGATGCTTTTCTCTTGTGTGGGTTGTTGCCTGTTTCATTCTGAGGCAAAGTCTTGCTCCACGGTGTCTTCAGAGTGGAACATAAAAGTACCCAAAAACAACAACGAAAGCCAGTTACTTTTAATGTGACAAAGAAGTAGTAATATAGTCTGAGGTGTCATCCACGTGTGAGGTTACTAATGCCGTATCTTATGTCTGTGAGTGGTTTCATAAAGCCCTTTTCTTTTGCCTTCACCTGTAGGTGAACTCAGGGGTTGATGAAATAATTGTGTGGAGTTGAAATCAGCCGTGTTACTACGGTGCTCATCAGTGGTGGGATTTCAGCAGAGTGGTTCCAAGCACCGCACGTACTCAGGCAGCTTCAATTCCTAATTTGTGGTTTTGCCCCCTTAGCAGAGAGAGCCACTTAGGAAAGTGTTTCTGCTGTTAGCAAGTAGGGATTATTGCCTTAATAAGCTGACAGTCTTGTTAGGTTGAGTCTTGCTAAATGCTGACTTTCTGTAACCTGCTTTCCTGGCAAAGCATTGAGGAGCTGAATGCAGAGCAGAGTGACATCTACTTCTCTTACTCTGTTCTAGTTGAACTGAGCTAGAACGGGGCATGGTTTAAATGTTTGTTTTGTTTTAAAAAAATAAATCACATGTGTCAAAGAAAAGAGAGTCAGAGCTGCCGCTCTGGAGTTTATTGAATTTGACATAAGAGCTGGTGGTGGGGACTGAACTGTGGAGGTTGGAAGGGAAGGAGGATGTGGTCAGATGGATACAATCTTGCTGCTATGAGTCCTGCTCTCTGGGCTGGTATCTGGAAAGGGACGTGTCAGTGCACTGCCAGTACGGATTTTTGGCTCAAGCCAATATTTTACAGTTGTCTGCACTCCCACCAAAGTTCAGCTTTCAAAGAGGCCTTGGAGCAAAGCATAATGGATTCATGACAAGAAAGGTTATAGGTAACTTGTTCATGCCATTAGCTCTCCATCAAATATTCACAGTCAGTAATTATGTGCATATTCTAGCTAGCACCAGTGCAAATTTGTTGTAAGAGATGAAGTATTACTTGAATTGCTTAGTTCTTCATGTATTCCTTGTGTGGGTAATTTCTGTCTTTTGTCTTTCTGTATTTCACTGTTGCAAAGAATTTAATTGTATAGGGTGGTCAGCAAAGCGTAAGAGGAGAATTAGGGTTTATTAGTTGTGAAATGGAGATAATGTCCTGTCCTGCTCAGTTTCAGGAAAGTTAGATGAGGTAGTTGCTTAATTTTGTTTGCTCTGCATTTATCCTTCTCACATTGAGGAAGACTTTTCTGTCTCTTGGTATGAAATTGCCATTCTAACAATCCCTAGTCCCAGATACTCCGTAAGCTGTGCCATTCTTTTAAGGTTTGGGTTACAAGTGCTTTCACGGGGTTTTCTGACAGAGACTGTATTGTTGTGTTTCTTGCTTGTCCCCATCCTTGTACCTCTGGTTTTGGTAGTAACTGCAGAGTTTGGAAGTATTTTCTGAGGTGATTGTAGGTCCATTACTTTTGTTCATGTGATTAATTTATATCACAGCATATCTTAAAAAAAAAAAAAAAAAGCATTGCTTTGGTTTAATGAAGATTGAACTTCTTTTGTCATCTCACAGGTTATTCATCTAGTGTGGGTGGACCCTTCCAAAGATTTTCAGCACCTGACTACAAAAAAGGCCCTTCTTTTACTTTTCCCTTTACCGACATTCAAACAGTTGTGATAATTAGTAAGATTATTGTTCCTGCAGAGGTTATCTGTTATATACTATGTTTGCCTTATTTCAATTCTTTTGGCATTTATGGCTTCAGCCAGGTAACAAATGATGACACTCAACTCAGTGGGGTGAGCTTTCTTGGAGATCTCATTTTTCAAAAAGGAAAGCCTGTTTTTTGTTTGCCAGCCCTTTGGCAGGGAGGTTGGTTTTGGTGAGGGAAGTCATGTATCCACCTGCTTAACTGCCTCATGCTGAAAACTTAAGGTTCTGTGGGTCTCTCTGGAGAACACTTGGAGACTGTTACTGCTTTCTGCTGCCATCCATATTTTGAGGTGTCTGGTTGCTGATAGAGGTTCTGTGTGTTGCTGGAAGAGAACGTGTCCAGGTCAGATGAACCTGAATCTTGATGAACTTCCATTTTGCAGTGTTCTTTTCTCTACACGTGTGTGCCCTTGCTCCTCTTTCCCAGAGTTATCCACTAGGGCATCAATTCTTCTTCAGTTTGCTGCTTCTGAAATGTTGAAACTGTGCTTTTTGATAGGCATTGTAGTCTTCCTTTCTTCCTGATTGACATTACAGGTTTTGAAGCTTTTTGACTTTGTTAGGAATAAATGTCTGTGTTTTGACATCTCTCTATTCAGCTTTAATTGGTTTTTGAAGCTTGTCAGGTAGGCAGAGAGGGGGGTGGATGTTTTGCCATCCCGTTTTTACTGCACTGAATAAGTGCTATAGGGTTTCGTTTCTGGGACTGTGGTTTCCTTAACCAGTAATCTGTGCCTTGCACAGAGGTTTTCGTTTAACATCAACTTTATCAAAGCATTGCTTTCTAAAATTGTCACTCTATTGGGTTGTGGTATGGCACTTTTTACCAGAATGTGGAAGCTAATTATTTTTAGCTGGGAGAGACATGAGGGTTTGAGAGAGACTGAAGAGAAGGGCTCCAAGGGCTGGAAGCAAGAGGGGTGGGAAGTAATTTGGATGCGTTTTCCTGAAGGACTGGGCTAATCAGGCTCAGGAAGCCTCTTTGTACACTGGGACCAGTTTTCCCATGGAGTAGTAACCTGCTTAGAAATCATTTTGTTCAATAATTCACACAGGAAGTGGTCAAAACCAGAAGCCGCTGTCTTAGACTTTTGCTTTTTTGGCTTTGTTGCAGCATTATACACTTTATATTATCAGTTTCCATTTGAAGGATAAACAAAGCCTGACAGTTTTTAGCTTTTATTTCTAGTTGGTGGCAGTATTTTATATAAATTTTTTTTCTGATATCCTGCTGTTGTTACACAGTACACTAGTAATTATTTCCTGTTTAATTAGGTAGTGCTTCTTCAGCTTGCCCTAGCAGTTGTCTTAAAAATTGAAACTCCTGCTGTTTGATGATGTCGAGATGGCAGTCTCGATCTCTGGAAGAGTATAATTATTTCAACTGCTGATAGAATTAGCATCCTTCTATAGTTTTCAAGAGCGGACATTGTGTAAATGCTGTATGCATTTGGTAAAGTGTCTGCATGTAGGTGCAGGCATTGTAGGCTAACCTTTGCCTCTGCATATAATGCATTTCCACTGACATAGTGAAATCTGCATTTGAAGGAAGGAGTTGAACGATCCTGTTGTGAAAACAGGGGTGGGTGCTGTAAACCTCAGCATCACAAGGGCTGGGAGTTAGAGCACCTAAGAATGTAAGTGGTACCAAAAAATGAGCCTGAGTTTTCTTACGTGAGCCTTTTCAAAATTTTAGTTGCGTTTTGTTAGCTCAAATGTACTTTGAAATTGTTCTTCACCTACCTACTGCTTATTGATTTTCCAGTCTCAAAACCCTTAAATGACTGGCAATTTCAGTGGGATTTTCCTAAATAAAAGCCCAAGACAGTGTCCTCCACATTCTGAGGTGTTGTGTGGTACGTACTCAAGCACCCCCAAATTCAGGGTCAGAGCCATCTCCAACAGGTGTTGAAAACCATACGGCGCTTCAGTCATTCTCAGTCTCTCATTCGAGTGAGCTTAGAGGAGGAATTGCTTCACAGCTGATGATTTCAAAGGTGTTTGAGATCTAGTAAAACCTGTCGGGGGTACCTCGTTCTCACCCCTAGCCTTTACAAGGAACCCTTGTGTCACTACAATCAGAATAATCTTTTCATATACTCAGATGAACAGAGACAATTCATATTCCTACTGTTGATAACACCTTCAATGCTGATAACCCAAATGGAATGAGATGCAAAGTTATAACTTATTCAGACTCTCAACTTGGAGTCATGTTTTTTTAATCTATGCCCTTAAGCACAGGGTAGCCTGCTGTTGCTGAAGGTGTTGGTGGCCTGCATTAAATCAGATTTTCTTCCTCCTTTCTGGCTTTCATAAGCCCCGGAAGATACTGGTCCAGAGAATGACCCACTGACCAGAGAGTCCTCGGACTGCTGGTGCTGAAGAAAGGAGGAAATGCCTCACCTGAGGGTGAAAATACATAAGGTTTGGGCTTTGCTGCCCACATCTCAAACAATTCTTTTGAAAACGTGACATTGAAGGTGAAATCCCTTGGCAGTGGGAGGGGGCTGAATCAGCCTTGAGGTTTTAGGGGTGCAGGTTTGGGAAGGCTGCTGGCTGCTCTGTTTCTTTGGTTGGCATCTTACATGTCCTGCTTCTGATGTAGCTATACATTTGTCTCTCTACTAGTGATAGTAGGAGGTGCTTTTTTTTTGCATCACCACAGTGAAAAATTTTATGATGAGTATCGTCATATGTTCTAACCAAATTTGTTTTGAAATTGTCACTAGCTCATACTCACCTTCTGTCTTTCTTTGATTGCCACAGCACTCTGCAGAGCATAGTGACCTATGGAGCCATAGTCAGTGACACCAACTCCTGACAGCTGGACAGAGTATTGTTAAAAATAAAGAAAACCAAAAAAATTATGAGCAATGTTTCTGAGGCCTGTGAAATGTTTCCATCCTGGCTTGTACAGGATGTGTAACTTCAGGTTCTTCTCATGTGTATCGACTACAGTTGTATCTCATTGATGATCTTAGTAGTACAAGTTGCCCTAAAACAAGTCTGTGAGTGTTGAAAAGACTCCCTGATGATCCCAGGTCATTGTTAAAGCTTCAGTAACTTTTCTTGTTTGTCTTGGAGGTTAGAAGATGCTGATGTTTGATTCTTGAACATTTTGCTTCTTTTTGTTTCTTGCTATGAAGAGAATATGTCGGGAAAAGAAATAAGGAGTAAAAATCCTAGCTCATGCTTCAGTGATGGCAGTTTCTCGTGTCGCCGTTATTCTCTGGTATGGATGAGAGGAACTCATGTTTTTGCTGTTCTTAATGTCTGTGCATCTTTCTGCCACCAGTGATGGACGGAGGCAGTGCTGCCATTGTAGGGGGGTGGATAAATTATGACTTACAGAGAAGACTGCCAGAGAAAATCTATTTGTTAACTGTTTTCTCCACAGTCAATCAGGTTTGGACTGCTCCTTGACTTTTATAGGATTCCCACTGGTCTCGGAATCTCTCTGCCTGCAAATTATTTCCAGATGCCAGTACTCCCAGCATGGCAGCAGTGTTGCCACACCAAAGAATGGTGAGAGGTTTGAGATCAGCTGTACGAGGAGTGAGCTGTGTAGATCTCTAAACACAGGAATACCCTCTGCATTTATTTCCAGACTTTATTCCTGGTTACTTTTTATAGTCTTGGGGGTATTTTCTCCTCCACTTTTGGTTCCACAGCAAGGTCACAAGCTGCCATGTAACAAACCTTACACATACTTGGTGAGTCCTTAAAAGGTATGAGTTCCTGACTTCCTAAAGTGACTTAAATGAGACTGTTAGCAGCTTACAAGGTGGGTCCCTGGCTGCATCTGTAAGTTCTGTAATTCTGGCCTTTGCAAAAGCAGGCTCTGAGCCCTGTGTAGGGGGTGGTGTGGGCGCTATGTTCTGTGCTCCTACAGGTACCAAGCCTCCCTTGGGAAGAGAAGAGGCTGTAGCTGGGCATCCTTCAGGAGCTGCTGCTGCTGCTTGAGTGCTTGGAAGTAGCTTTGCTGCCTTCTCCCTGCGGCTGGGTGCAGGGGCACAGAAATGCTCTGAAGGCCCTGGGCAAGTGGCTTCTTGGGCTTCAGTTAGAAGTCAAATGGTACAGTTGCAAAAGAGAAATAATTTTTATAGTAATCTCTGTTGCTTCTTAATGGCTTTTAAAAAATGTAACTTCCTTGGTCGCTCAGTAGAACTGAGGCCTTAGCAGGACAGAACCCTGTTGGTCAGAGCGTGGTGCTAATGGCATCAAGGTTGTGGGATTGATCCCTGTGTGGGCCTTGCACTTAGGAGCTGGACTGGATGATCCTTGTGGATCCCTTCCAACTCAGAATATTCCGTGTGTGAAAATGCAGTGAAGCTCCTGAGTCATTGCTGCTGCACTTGGCTGCTGTGTGTCTGAAAGGAATGTTTTGAGGGGAATGCTCCCTGACTCCTTTGTCGCTGGCTTGCTTTTTTTAACCCTTTGCAGCAAGGGGAAGATGCTGTTGTTGGTGGAGAATAAGGTTCAAGGGGCCTGGCATGTAGTGAAGTGGGGAAGAAGCGTTGCATTGCTCTTCTGGGAGTCTGGCAAGTGGTCCCACACACTGCAGAGCACAGCCCGTGGTGTCCCCTGGGTCCCTGGTCTGCTGAGAGACCCATGGGTGTTACACCTGCTTTTCAGTCTCTCGGTGGTTGGTTTGTTTACGGATTTTAAAACGGAAGCACAGCGTGGTCGAGGACTTGCATAATTAAAATGCTGTGTGGCATTTTAGTTTCCTGAACAGACTTAAAGTTTCAGCTCTCGGTACAAATCAGCTGTTTAGTGTTCCCCAACAAGTGGTTCCACTGTGTTAAACCCTTGTGTACCTCAGCTGCTCTTTGGCTGCGTGCTGTCAGAGAACATCAAGTCAAGAATGCAGAGATGAGTGCTGCGTTCTGCTCTCTAAATACTCCTTTTTTTTTTTGTTTTAATAGGCTCGAAATGTCAACACGGGTGAGCTTGCAGCAATTAAAGTAATAAAACTAGAACCAGGTAAGTGGTTTCTTAACTGAAGTAGGCTACAGAAACTAAATATTTTTGTGCTTAAGGTAACAACTGTACAACATCAATCAAGTCCACTTACTGAAAGAGGGGATAATTGTTGACTTCTAATGTAAGAAAAAATACACGGTTCTATAGAAAAGAAATCATGACAAGCAAGATGTAAGTGGGAAAATGTAACTGGAGAACAGTTAAGTGAAAGCTGATTAAAATTTCACTGAGAGTTGTGGGGTTTTTGTCCTAAGTACTGTGTTTGACCCACGTGATATAAAAATCTCTAGAACAAAAGAAGACAGCAAGGCAAAAAAACCTCACCTGGTAAAAGAGTAGAGGAAGAAATAAAAAGAAGGGTGAAATAATAGCTGAACATTAGTATCCAGGAGTTGAGTACATTTCCTGAAAATCTTTCGGGGGCTCTGATTAAGACTTCACTGTCTGCTAGATTTATGCTTGAACTGTGCTTCTGTGGTGATTTCACAAAGCACATGTGCCCTACAGATCATTTCTCAGCCTGCAAAGTCTGTTCTATTAATAAGAGTAGGCCTGTTGAGTAGGACTAACCTGGGAAGTAAATGATCCAGACTTTTTGTTTAACTTCTAACTATTGGTGTTCCATTTCCAGGTTTAATGTTGGGGTGTGTGTGTGTAATATTTTAACTACTTGGTTTGATCCTTAAGGTCTATGTGGGCAAGAAAGGAAAGGTATTATATATTTTTTCCATTTCTTTTCCCTTACAATTCTGGAAGTGGTTAGAAATGTTGTGTTTTCACAGTGCACACACATTTAAAAGTTCAAGACAGGACAGTATGCTACTAGGTAGTTCAAAAAGTGTATGTTCATCACACTTCTTTTCCTCACACTGAGAGTGTGATCTCAGATGCACCTGTCTAGTTCTGCTTCTCTGTTCTGTTGTGTCAGTTCCCATTGCTGGAGTCCTTGTCTGTGCACGACGTGGGTTATCAGTCCAGCTAAGCTGAGCATGAGAGCTGGGGATACCCTGCAGCTGGGGTAACTTGCCCCATGCTGTGGTCATGGGTGAACGGTTGGCATCTCGCACTTAAATATTTTTGGCAGCCTTTGGACACCTGAGTGGTGCTCAGAGAACAGGCTTCAGCTGCCCCGCTTTGGAAGTTTTGCAGATTGGGGTAGAACGTGCAGACTCAGGGTTAACAGTGTTTAGGGACTTGCTTTAAGGCTTTACGCCACTTTTATTTTGAATGCAGTGAAAGTGCTGGTCACATACTGGAGGGATTGTGTTCTGTCATGGAGGTCCATGTGTGAAAATAATTTCTTTTTTCATTAGTGTCTGCGTGTTTAAAAGTCTAGCCAGGAGACGGGAAGCCATCAGCAGTACACTACAGCTAGATGTTAACTTGCAGCTTATGATTTGAAATTTGCTGTCAGTTAAATAAAGTGCATGGGAATATTGTATTTCTGGTTATAAATAACTGAATGGATAGGTCATCAGTATGTTAATGTACTGGGAGAAACTTAAAACATTCCCAAAAGAAAAACATCTCAGCTGTGTTTCAGTTTCACACGATTTTCTCAGTGTACACATCTGGTAAGAACCTTCAGTAGAAAGACTGGGACAATCATGGTGCCAAATGGTGAGAGATACAGGCAAATGCCACACCTGTGTCAGTGTTCTTGGATGTGAGTTACTCACAGTCCATAAATTTACATTCTTGTGGAGTCTGCGGAAATGTTGCAGCGGCAGCCTACTAGTGACTGGTTTTGGGTTTTTTTTTGCTTAGGAAGATGAGCTAATGAATATAGGCACGTGGCCAAAAATAGCAAAGTTTTGTTGTGCTTTTAAGAACCCAGGCTATTGGCAGGGCTTATGCAGATGGACGCAGTGGGGTCTCAGGGAAAATAAGGACTTTAGAAAGAACTATGGCCAATATTGTAAGAGCTGTCAGCAGATGTGAGGTCCATATGTCCCAGAATGAAACTTAAGAATATAGTTAATTATTGCTGAGCCCTTGCTAATAAATACTGATTTACAGCTAATTTGTCTGAAACTTGCAGATAATTAGTTTTAATGACTAAAAATGTTTATTTTATAAACATGTGCTGAAAGTTAAGATATGAGTATAACCCAGGCCAATGAAAATACTCATTCTACTGCATTTCAGGAGAAGACTTTGCTGTTGTGCAGCAGGAAATCATTATGATGAAAGACTGTAAACATCCGAACATTGTTGCTTATTTTGGCAGCTATCTCAGGTACAGTTTGTTTCTTTTGCTCACTTAAAAATGTGTCCCTATCCCCTTGTAAAGGACAAAACTATAAGGTGACATAGGCAAAATATAATTTACCAAGTATTATCCACTTGTTTTGTTTAATCACTTTCAAATCTGTTCTGTTTGCTACAGTGTCTGTAGACTTTCTTCCAGCAAAATTGTTCAGTGACCACGTAGTCATGTTTCCTTGCAAATGAGTTGATGCTTAAAAGCTTTGAATGTAATATATAAGTAGAAAATTAAGCAGAAGTATGACAAATATGAAGAGTCCGTGTATATAATATCTTTTAAGTCTATTTCAGTAGAATGTCTGTTTTTCCAACATGTGAACTTCTGACCAGAATGTGAAAGTTTTGTGTTTGTTTCTGGAGGTGAGGTTATTTGCGTTGTAGAAACATTGACAAATGTATTCAGTTGTCTTGCCAGCTACTTCTTTTAACCAGTCATAGTGGGAACAGATTGCTTAGTATAATTAATAAAAAGCTGCTTCTGATGATTTTTTAAATATTCATGTGAAAACAGTGCACAACTACTATTGTTGCACTCAACTTTCTTAACATTTTTATATTGAAACACTGCCTCTTTTCTTGTATTCAGGCTGGAGATGCTTTTTCTTTAAAAGAAAAGTTTCACTCTTGTCTCAGAGTATGAAAGTATACCTTTGGAGACCCAGAATTAAATTTTGGCACATATGCTATATATTTTGTCACTGTCTTACACTCCTACTTGGTTCCCTCTTCTTTCTTTGGCAGAGTGCTTCTTTTTTGTCTGGGCAATCAAGTCACTGTCTTTGAGACCTTTTGTTTTCCAAGCATATTTCATTGCTGAGAACAATAAGAAAAATACCGTTGTCCCATACTTGTTACTCACCAGCATATTGTTCCCCAAGGATTTCTTCTGTTTGTGTTGGGATTTTTCAGACAGTGACATTTCTGCCTTCCTGTTAGCCTGGGTGTTACGTTGCAGACCCTAAACGGTACTGTTGATCCTGTCTCTGTTTTGCTTGCTGCTCTGGCCATATGCTCTGCAGAAAGAGGTGACTGTGTACGCTGTTGCTGTTGGGTGTTACGGGGACCTTCACCTGTCTCAGAGTGCTTAGGCACAGTGACAAAAGGCTAGATAGAAAATAAGAAATGTAGTCACCTCTGCTGATCCCCTTCATGTTCTTTTTCTGTTTTCTGTAGGGCTTTTGCACACTGGGAAGTGAATGCCCAGTAAGCAAAAGTGAGAGTTTACAACACTTAAGTGCTTCATGTCTCTTACTTTGTGGGTGCTCTGCTGCTCTCCCAAGGCTGCTAGGAGGGTTCTGGCTTCTTCCCACTTCCTCACTGCTGCTGCTTTTGGCATCAAACAGGATGCAGCCACTTGGGCCCATGAGCCCAGTGCCCCCAAAAGTGTCCCTGTCTGAGTCCTGCATCGTTGTGGGGAACAAAGAAGGGACTTGGTGATGTCTCTTCAGTGCTTCTTTCTTACTCGGTTTTCTTGGACGGGTTGTCACACTGCTTCTGTGTCTGGCTTTGGTGAGCTATTTCAGTGGAAAGCTTTGCTATTATTTCAAGCAAGGCTTTAATTGACCCCTTGAAATGTATGGAGTTAACAGCCAGGGAATTCTGTTGCTTAAAACTCCTGTAATGCTTGGACAATACCTTTCCCACCCCTAGAGGAGGCAGCTGGGAATGTAGTTTTGAGGGCCATGTGGACTCTGGACATAAAAGGGGAGGACATCCAAGAAAGACCATTCTTCCTTGGAGCAGCAGCTAGTCTAGCTGCTGCTGGTGAGAACACTTGCAATTTGCAGCTCAGGAGACAAGCTCAGCCCTTCCACCATTGCCTTGCAAAAACGCTGCCACAAATGTGTCTCAGCTGTTCTGACAGAGCCTTATGAATGTAAGACACGCAAGCCCAGGTCATCAGGAAGCTGCAAAACAACCATCAGTCTTTCCTTTGGTTCTCTTGTGTTACTGTCTGCTCTAAGGTGGTTGTATGGGATTTTTTTTTCCCCCTGAGTGTTTTGATGGCCAGGAATGACGAGGCAAGTCCCAGATTTTTTGCCCTCCACAGTGCCTTTTTGTAGCTACACATCTTACCAATGAAAATTACTGAGTGAAAATAGAATTAATGGCCGTAATAGAGGATACCTTTGAATCCTTCAGCCTATTATCTATTCTTGGAAAGCACGTTTTGTGGAGGTACAGTGAATCAAACTGAATTGATTCCCTTAGTAAAGGAAGAAGAACTAAATAACTTCCCTTCTGACCCTGCCACCAAAAATATCCATAGCTATTTTTGAAGGAAAAGACTTCATCCTAGTGGGCACTTACCCACAGCATGGGCTCTGCTCTGCCTAGCTTTAGCTGCAGACTAAAGCACTGCAGTTTCGCTTTATCTACTATGAAAGAAATTTGGTTGAGAGACCCCTGGAGCTTTTTGTTTTGTGTTTGTTTCTTGTTTGTGATAACTCCTATACTCTGAAAAAAGTGGAGAAGTGAAAATGAGGAAGAGATAAGACCCCACATCTGTTTTGTCTCTGTTCTCAGAAGAATGTATTTCAACAAAAATCAGTGTGAATGTTTCACTAATACTGTTTTTATTGCTTCAATAAAGTAGAATATTTTAAAATTTTTCATTAGTTACTATTTAGACAGTGAAGTGTCACATAAAGATTAAATTATACTCATTATTTGACTTGTACTTTTCATAATACAGAGCATGTTGTGTTGTGCTTTAGAGTGTGTGAGTCCTTTGACTTATCTTTTACAAGCCCTTTGCAAATCTGACAGCTAATAAGTGGTTTTGTTCATTCTTTAGACGAGACAAGCTGTGGATTTGCATGGAGTTCTGTGGAGGTGGCTCTCTACAGGATATTTATCATGGTACGTCAAGACTCTATTCCTTAAAATCTAAGTACAGCTTGTTTTCAAAAATTGAAACGATTGCAGTGGTTTGGAATTAGAGACGAGGAATTCTAAATTTAGTATCCATAATAATTCATTTAAGGTCAATTTTAGCTTATGTTTTTACTTAATTGGTTTGAGTTTTGTAAACAAAGTTACTGAGGCTTTTTTTTAGCAGCAGAAGTTATTTCCATCCTTCAGGGACTCATATGTCCATCACTGCTTTTCAAAGGCTGTAAAATTAGACAATATTACATTGTAAAAAGAAAAAATTGATGTCTTGATGTGCTGTCTTGCTTCATAGCCCTTTTGTTTCTGAGCTTTTGAACTTTGTTTTAGTATAATCTATACCACTTCCTACAGAAGCCTAGATATGTGAATAGATGAGCATGGATGCTCTTGTCCTTTGTAAATTGAATGTTTGTATACCAGTAGTTCCATGACACTCTTTTAAAATTATTTTAGGTTTTTTTTAAGCTGGATATGTGAGATGTGAAAAGCAAAGGTGATCTCTATATTTGCTTGAGGCTTGGCTGCAGTGAGCAGTTAAAGAAACAAGGGCTGTCTCTTGGATAAAGACAGGATCAGTCAACTGCTTGCTATTTTTCAGGAGACAAAATCAGTTTTTAAGGATTTTATTGCCCTGGAATTAAGACTTGTTTAGGAAAGGAGTATGGTCTAAGTGAGTAATGGCTGTGTGGTTCTCAGGTGATGTTTTTCGTTGAGGAAATCCATCTGTATTCTAAATGGTGAAGATTGTATGTGTGAGGGTCTCTTGTGCATAAGCAGCTTTTTACGTTTACCTTGGGTGCAATTAAAAGAAGCACCAATTCACAAGTTCACACCATGTTCCTGGCATAGTCATTTGAGTGTGGCCTTGGTGATCCTTTACCTCTTTGCTAATTTTGAGAAAAGCATCATGTTTAATAGGCTTTGTTTTGTGGAACACCTGTAGGGTAGGAAATGAGCTCATGCCACATAAATGCCTGAGCAGATGTCTACAGGAGTGGTTTCCCGTTGCAGCTGATTTTTGGCTTCTCTGCTGGTAGTTAGAATGGAAGGTTTTTTCTGGTGTTTATTATGTTCTAAAGAGTCCTATTCCAGTTGAACTGTAGCCTCTGTAATCTCGAGTCATTTAAATTAATCGGAATTAAATTTCTCAACACAAAAATAGATGCTAGATAGGCATGCTGTGGGTGCCGATGTATATGGTTTCGTGTGGGTTTGGAGCTTTTCCTTCAGAAAAGAGAACTTGGATTTAGACTTATTTTGAAGGTATTTATTGGATGATACTAGTATTGTGGTTTTGTAGAAGCCAAGCAGTTAGATTCCTTAATCTAGATTCATTCTTAACTCCCTACTCCTTCAGTGTCCTTTGAGAAACTCCATCCAACTTGTCTTTGTTTTCTGTGCAAAACCTGAAAAGCTTACAGTCAGGACTGCATTTCCTGCTCTTAAACCCCTTTAATTTCAGGATCAAAGTCCAGTGACTGGGATGAGTCACAGACCATTCCTTCCTTGCCGCTCTCTGTTTGGTTTGTGTATTTGTTCAGAATTAATTCTTTTCCTCTAAAAGACTTGAGTGAAATTGGACCCTCGAGGGAGAGAAAGACTCCTCCTTGCCTTGGGAAACTGCCGAACCTGCTTACAGGGAGAGTTTGAGAAGGTGCTTGGTGTGGCAGGCCCAGGAGCAGCAGTGCTGACAGCTGATTTCAGAGGGAGGCTGAGAAGCGGGAGGGAGCAGCTTCTCCGGCAGTGGGAAGGATGGAAGGAGAGAGCAGGTCACAGATGGTGCAAAGAACTGCCCAGGGCTCAAAGGGGACTGAATGGAGTTGGCTGCAGCTCTGAGTCACTGAGTTGAAAGTCCAGCCCTCTATAGAAGAACACAACGGGTTTGTTCAGTGGAAAGACTTAGGCTTAAATCATTACTTGTGCTTCTTTTTCCTCTTAATTACTGTGAGATTTAAATATAGAAGAATTAGTAGTTTCCATTCCAATAGGACTGGACATTTTTGACTTGAAAATAAATGTTTGATGGTCTTTGGGATGCTCAGTCTGCGGTAAAGACTAAGCACATTTGCTTAGAGAATTGTAGGGTAAGGTCCTATCAGTGTGAATGGAAGTAATTGAGGTGCGAATTTGGAATGGGCTGCATCTTACCTGATTTTGAGATTTTTTTTTTTCTTTTTCCTTTCCATTTCAGTGACTGGACCACTATCAGAGCAGCAGATTGCGTATGTTAGCAGAGAAACACTACAGGTACTGTCCCCTCAGGTCCTTGTGATTGTCTTTCAATGTAAAAGTATTAAAAGCTAAGAATAAAAGCTACAAATAACGTGATGCCATGGAAGTTCAGTAATTGGATGACAGCATTTTTCTCAGACTTTTAAGGAGGTCCCATGTTACAGCATAGAAATTTGTATTATTGCATAACCTGGATCATTTGAAGAATGCTCTTGTCATATTTCTGCTGTTAATTTTATATTTGTTTTTAAAAGAGGGGAAGAAGCTTGTTTTCTTAATCCATATTTGCAGTATAAATTAGTTACTGCACGTTTGAAGGAAAATTTAAGCACTCAGTTTTGCATATCTAATAATTAATCTGTGCCAATAAGAAAAAAATTGCCTATGTGCTTGAGATGTTGAAGGTAAGGTCATTAGCTTCTCCTTGTGGGTATGCTAGCTTTCATTTTTCTTTCCTAAATTGCAGGTTCAGTGCAGCAGTAAGACTTAATCAGAAACTGCTTTTTTGATGGATATCTTGCTTCTCCGTGAGAGAGCAGTTCTTGACTTGTAGTGAACACACCCCTGTTGAATGCCATCAGTTGAGACCTGCTGCCTCTCCCCAACACTCTTTCAGGATAGCTCTGTTCGAAGCCAGCTCCTTTCATTGTCACTTACCATCTCCCTGTGCTATGCCAGACACTGCTGACTTCTGTCTTACAGGACGTGGCTTTTTTTTAACTTAAGATCAGGCTTATGTGACATCTAGGAGCATTAAGGCTTTCGAGTCTTTAAACCCTTTTGTTCTTAGAGAGTTGTAGAACGGTTTGGGTTAGAAGAGGCCTTTAAAGGCCCCCCTGCAATGAGCAGGGACATCTTCAACTCGATGAGGTTGCTCAGAGCCCCGTCCAACCTGACCTTGAATGTTACTGGGGTGGGGCATCCACCACCTCTCTCTGCAACCTCTTCCAGTAGTTCACCACCCTCATTATAAAAGAATTCTTCCTTATATCTAATCTGAATCTGCCCTGCTTTACTTGAAAACCAGTATACCTTTTCATGTCACAGCAGACCCTGCTAAAAAGTTTGTCCCCATCTTTCTTACGAGACCTCTGCACATTTGCTGCTGATGCCCTCGATCGGTTTATATCATTTGATAAAGATATTGAACAGTCTAGTGTGGAACCCTGAGGGACACCACCACTTGTCACTCTGGACACTGAGCTTGTTTACCACTGCTCCCTGGATACAGTCATTTAGGCAATTCGTTATCCACCAGATAGTCCATCAATCAAATCCATAATCTTCTTAGATACGGAGGAGCAGTGAGTAGTCTAGAATGGAATTTATGAAACCATTTATTTGTGTGGGAAGATACCTTGGTTAATATGTATAAACTGTGTGTGAGAAAAAAGCCTTGTTATTTTGTATGTGTTTTCTAAATGTTATTCATGGACCCATTTTTCTGTATTTTAAATTGTCCATAAATACATGTTTATAATACTCTGACCAAATATAATGCACGTAGTTTTGGGTATCTTGTTGCAGCTTATAATGCAACACAATTTTCCTGAGTAAAGTCTGAGAATATAGGCTATTGTCCATCTCTGGAAATAATTTGTCCAGCATTAATTTTGCCACCGGTGTCCATAAATCCAGAGTCTCACTTGGATGCCAAAATTAACATTCAGTCTCCACATTTAGAAGACTGTTGAACCCTCCGCTTTCAAAAAATACTTGATGTCCATTTTACTGGAGTTCGTGAGATTTGATTCTGAAAATATGAGTCTTTTAAATATGACCTTTAAAGTACCTGTCTCTAGGCATTCAGATTTGAAAATGGTGACCTCAGATTCTTCCAGGGCAGTGGTAAAAGTGTGTGAATTATTGGCCTTTGTGTGCCAGTAGCATCCAGAGATGTAAAGAGTGTACATGGGACTCTTCGGCCTAATGCCAGTTGTTGCAGTGGTCTGGTAGATGCTTTGATTAATTGTACTTTAAATTTTGCAGTCAGCTCTGTGATGTCTTGCATGAACTGGCAAAAAAATACCAGTCTCGACATGGATATTTTCCATGAACATAGAGCCTTGTGGAGGTTCATGGTCACAGAGCAAGGAAGATGTTTGTGTGTCAGTTTACCCCGGAAAACAATTTTAGAGATAAGCTGGAGTGTCCAGAGTTCCTTGGTCTCTGCTTTGTCATGCAGGGCTTTGGTTCTATAGAATTCTTCCAGAATTTAAACTTAATTTCGCGTTTGTGTTGAGTCTTAAAATGTTTTGGTACTGTCATCAAGACCCAGAAGGCCGAATGCTTTTGCAGAAATCCATAAAATAGAGTTGAACTCTGATGTTAGACCCAAAGCAGTGCCTGCTAGCATGTTTCTAGGCTTGATTGAAACATATAATGATACAGGAGATAGCTTTAACAGTGGTCCAGTGATCTGACTGCTGAATAGAAGACTCCTAGGCAATTTAACAGTAATTAACTTGATCTAAAAGGTGGCAGTTGCCATGTCCAAGGGAAACTTGTTTGGGGAATACCGTTCTTCCAATAGGTGGGGTGGCTGGTATTACTTCCATCTATCCTGTGTTTTAGGTATTAGGTAAATATCTAAATATCTTTATATAAAGATATTTAGGTAAGCTACTTTATATAAAGATATTAGATATGCTGCTACATCTATTGAATCTGCAAATTTACAGCAAATTACGCTGAAATATAAAAATGTTCTTTAGTCAGTGAGTCAATTAGATGATTGAATTGGATCCTAAATATATGCGGTAATTAAGTAAGAAACTTATGTCAAATGAAAAATGTTGGACTAAATTACTATTTAAATATTTTATGCAGGGACTATATTACCTTCACAGTAAAGGAAAAATGCACAGAGATATAAAGGTAAGTAAAAACCGAGAGGGTTTTTGGTGCTTTTAAGATAGCTTACATCACCTCCAGTGATGTTTACTGTTATGTATCAGTTTTCAGTATATTTCTGAATATGTAGGGGTTTAAATCTGTTAGAATGAAATAACAGTTCCTGCCCAAGGAAGAAAAATCTTTCTTTAAAATACATGCAAGGAAATAGTTTGTTCTTTTCCTTGGAGCCACACATGCTATTTATGTGGACCAGTGGTGTAAAATTTGTCTATCAGCTGGTGTCCAGAGCAGTATGTGTTCAGGTGGCTCTCAGGGTGTGTGCTCTGTGCAAAAGAAAGGTTTGCTCTTCCCATAGCTTTTCCAGAGAGCTCAACATACCCTTCTTTTTGAACCAGCTAGTGAGCAGAGCTGTTGCTTTGGCTTCTTGCATCTTGGTGAGCAGATTGCAGGGCAGCGGCTGCTGTTCCGTGCGGTTCTTGGAGACTGCTTCTGTCCCCTCCCTCGCATGCTAAAAATAGAGAGGGTGCTGCAAATCAGGCTATTAGTACTGACTTACTTAAATCTCCATCTCAGCAAAGCTATATCAAAAGTGGCTTGTTCAGACTCTTACACTCTGTTATAGTTTCCTTCTGGTGCTTCCTGTTGACTTTTTGTTCCTGAAGTTTTACTACCTAGTCTTTCCAAAGCCCTTCCAAGCCTGGCAAGCTTCCTTCTGGAAATCTGGCAGTAAACCATCATATTCTTTTGTGTTGTTGCATGCTATTGGTTTGGCTGGTTTTGGTTTCTTTTTTCCCCAGCAGCTTCAACTGTAGTTGCCTTCATGCAGCCTGATTACAAGTTGTTCTCAACTGCTGCGGCAGAATATTTGTGTTTTGAGCAATCACAAAAGTAATTTCTGAATGAAAGATTACTTCAGGCACCAGAATTAAATGTTTTCCATTATACTTTATAGAATGCTTGTAAGGATACAGTGCACAGATAACTTTTTCTAAGCAGAACTGTGCTGATAACAAATGCTTATGGTGCTTACATTGAGAGTTGTTCTTTTTTTAAATAAAGCTGTTCTCATGAGCATGGAAAAGTACTATCTTCATCTGCAAATTGCCTGACTGCTGAATTGTGTTTGCTTCCCTCAGTAGCTAAGTTACATGTTTAGAGT
Organism: Callaeas wilsoni; assembly: GCA_013398955.1. Classification (NCBI taxonomy): domain Eukaryota; kingdom Metazoa; phylum Chordata; class Aves; order Passeriformes; family Callaeidae; genus Callaeas; species Callaeas wilsoni. The sequence continues at coordinate 50,802 of VWPU01014785.1, read as the reverse complement.
ACCTGTCCTGTCAGCTTGCAGGGTGAACAAGGTCAAGAGCATGTAAAAGGGGCTGTTACACTGTTTGCCAAGCTCTTTAACTGTACTCGTGCAGCATGGGCCAAGTTAGCTGCGTTTTATTGCAGGCCTGACTTTTCCTGCTCTGGGAAAAGCCATAATCTGTAAAAACACAAGTTTTTGGAGGTTCATCTCTGCTGCATTTCCATCTACCTGATGGGCAATGCAGTGCTGACGTTTGGAGCGGTGTTCAGCCAGCTCTAACCTTCAGTCAGCTCAACTTGTACCTGGCTTCAGTCTTCAAATGGGGTTTGTTCTCAGTCCTTTTATCTTGTAATTTTGTAACAGAAACCTCTGCTTTGGGTTAATTTTGATTATTGAGCTGAAGTGAGTGGTACACACAGCCACACAAAAATGACCTCTCCAAATCCAGCACTAACAGAGTCTCTGTTGCATAAAGACGGAAGTAGCTTTGCTAAATGCTTGATTATTGAGGCAGGTCCTTAAGGCTATAATTATAAGCATGGCTCTCAAACGAGACAAAATGAGCTCCTACTTATGAAAAGAAGATGAAATTGTTTCCACTTTGACCTTTTGAGTTCCTGTTTCCTTTGAGTCATTGTGAATAGAAAAAAGTAAGAATTAATGAGTACAGGCAAATGCTGTTTATTGAGAGGTTTTGTGTGCAATGCAAACTCTCTAGTACCATAGGCTAAACTAAAAATGAATGAAAAACACTGTATATCCAAGGAGTTTTTTAATAACAGAATGGCAGCTTGCTAATTTCACAAACATTTCCTTGATAAGGCTGGAGGTTTATTGAACACAATCCTTGCTTTGTCTTTTGCCCCTAATTTACTGTAAGATCTCACATATTTCTTTTTTTAATGTGGTATTGGAGGAATTGGCATGTTTTAATTCAAGTAAACTTTTCTTTTTTAAAGGGAGCAAACATTCTTTTAACGGATAATGGACATGTAAAATTAGGTGAGTTAATATATCTTAGTGCTTAAAAATTAGTATTTTTACGTGCTCTAAGAAGCAGCATGCTCTGTTTTGTTTAATGAGGTGATGGTTCATGTAAGGAATCAGTGAATATCAGAATTCTTTTTATCTTGCTGGTTTTATTGAACTAAACCATCCAGTTAGTATCTGAGGATTAGTTGGAGTAATTTTGGAACAGTGAGGTAAAAGACCTGATACTGTAAGGGAAAACTCAAATCACAGGGTTTTATAAATTTTTAATAAAATCTACCATCCAGAGTCCTTAAATGTGAAATGTACTACCTTGAAAGCTTATCTGAAAGAATCTCTTTGGTAACACAAAATGAGGTGTTTTTTCCTATTAAAACACTTCATGTACCTGTTAGGTTGTCTGTGCCAGCCTGCTCTTCCTTGTGTGGATGAGGGACATTTGTGTGCATGTTTGGCAAGTGACCGAGGGGAGCTGACCCATGGTGTCTGAGACACACCAAGTTTCTATTATTTGCTTTTGTTATTTATTTTTTGTTAAATATTTCCGGTATGTTTAAGAACCTCTTAACAGCGGGGAAACCAAACTTGTGTTCATTAACAATTAATTACATCAAATCACTTGTTAACTGTCATTTTGTTTTTGCTTTTTTTTTTAATAGCTGATTTTGGAGTATCTGCACAGATAACAGCTACAATTGCCAAAAGGAAATCATTCATTGGCACCCCATATTGGTAACTGTGTTTTACTTGACCATTAATATAATGGTAACACGTGTAATACTGTTGAAAAATTGTGATAAAAGCATGCTGTGTCACTTCCTGGGTAGACTAACCACTAAAGGCTGTGTCAGACTTTCTGGTGATCATATCTGTGTTACTTATTCCAAATCCTGAATTAGCTGAGTGTCAGAGAAAAGGCTTTAATGCTCTGAAAACTTGAAAGGCTGTGTAGTGCCATCACTGTTGACTAATTTATCTTAATTTAGTAAAACTTAAAAACTAGCAGCAATTTTGCTTGTTTTTAACTTTGATCTTAAATTTTTTTTTATTTCCTGATTTTCCATTTTAGTGTTTTGTTTCTTCCCCTCCAGCCTAGATACAGCTTTTCTACAACTTTTCAGTTGATGAGTTTCATTTGTCTTCACAGATCTGCAGACTTTTGCCACTTGTGAACTTTCTCTAAGCCATTTTTTCCCTTATTTACTTAAACTGATTGAATTCTGTGATGCAGTTCTATCTGTACTGCATCTCTATTCTTTCCCCATTAAACTAGTGTATATATTTTTTCTTACCTGAAGTTCTGCCTTTCATTTTATCCTTTTCCTACTGGAAATGGGTGTTCCCTTTCACCTTGAAGTAAATGAGACACATTCTCCACTGTAAAGCAGCACCTTTGTTGTATGTTTCACAGACAGATATTAAAATTCTGTAGTCTGACAGCATGCTAGGTGCAAGATAAAAATGTATGTAATGAAAAACCCTGTGTTCAAGTATTGACTTGAAATAGCCAAGCACAGTATTTTTAGCATCTTCTTCACACCAAGGCTTCACTTCCCTTTCAGAATAACACAAACACCCATCAGTCCCGATTGTGTGATTGGTTTGTGTCTCTTTCCCAAGATGTCTGGGTGACCTCAGTCCTTGCCTCTAACTTTCAAATTGTACCAGGCTTCTCAAATAACCTTAAATAATAACTTTGAAAGTATTACATAGGTTAAATGCTGATGAAAAGCATCAGTTGTTCTTTGTAAAGTTTCTGAGAAATTTGAGAGCAGAACCAAGGAAGCAAAATTTTTGAGCTTGCAGAGAAGAAAATTGAGTTGAAAGAGACCATGTGAAGGTTTTAGTGGTCATTAGATCTACATGTGTCTCTGGGCAGGTGGTCTGCAGTGCTAGTAAGCCTTCTGTTTAAACGTTTAACCTGTGTTCCCCCTCTCCTGTGGTAACTCTCTCCTTCTTGATTTAGAGTGATGGGAGTTTTTAATGAACTCTGCCAGAAGTGTATCTAAATACAGTTTAGTTATGCAAACTTGAAGTAGGTTCTTCCACCAGACCTGCTGATGTTTTCAGATCTACAGATACGGATTGGAAGGGACCCACAAGGACCATTGAGTCCAACTTTTAGCCCTGCACAGGACACCCCCAAGTGTCACAACCATGTGCCTGAGAGCACTGTCCAAACACTTTCTGAGCTCTGGCAGGCTCAGTGCTGTGACCACAGGATACCTGTATTTGAATAATGCATCAGTTGAGATGCTGCTTGCTGATTTACTGGAGCACTCTCTAAGTAACTTCATCTGTGTTACATTTACTGAGTTATTTAGTGCTACTTTTCAGGTGGTCTGGACTGAGAAAGCTCAAAGCTAAGAAATACTAATGTGTTGGCCACTTTGTAGGGCTACATAGGACAATCAAATTCATAGTTCACTTTGTCTGTTCAAAACACATGACAATTCCAAGTGAATAATTTCCTCTAGGTATTCCTATTTATGTGCTAGTTATGTTTGTTCATTTTTGCCACTTGAGAATGTGAAACCACTTGGTTGACTTAAGAGGTCACCTGACATGGGTGAGACAAACTTTACAAACAAGGAGTGCTCTATACAGAGATGACAATGAGTCTCGTGCTTTCAGGATACAAGAAAGCTGACATTTTATTACTTTTTCTCTTGTTAGAATTCTTTCCTTCAAAGTCAGTGGATCACTTTCTGGGCAATGTGTAAATTTGGATATTATATGACTTNATTCCAAGTGAATAATTTCCTCTAGGTATTCCTATTTATGTGCTAGTTATGTTTGTTCATTTTTGCCACTTGAGAATGTGAAACCACTTGGTTGACTTAAGAGGTCACCTGACATGGGTGAGACAAACTTTACAAACAAGGAGTGCTCTATACAGAGATGACAATGAGTCTCGTGCTTTCAGGATACAAGAAAGCTGACATTTTATTACTTTTTCTCTTGTTAGAATTCTTTCCTTCAAAGTCAGTGGATCACTTTCTGGGCAATGTGTAAATTTGGATATTATATGACTTTTATTGTAGTTGAATAATTATACTTCAGGCTCTTTGGTTGTTGAGTAGTATTTAGTCTGAGGCAGATTGATTTCATCCACTTTCTAAATTTCATCCACTTTCTAAATGACCATTTTAGAAACTGCCTCTTAGTTACTAGAAGATGACTGAGGGAAACTTCAGGTGTACATTGCATAATTTTTTGCACACATACTTTTGTGTGTGTAAAACTCCTGTGTACAGAAGAATGTTTGATTTGTGGTGAGTTTACCTAAAAATGTCTTTTACCATTCAGGATGGCACCAGAAGTTGCTGCAGTAGAAAGGAAAGGTGGCTATAACCAACTCTGTGATCTGTGGGCAGTTGGAATAACTGCAATAGAGCTTGCAGAACTGCAGCCTCCAATGTTTGACCTACATCCAATGAGGTTAGTAAGGGGTTGGAGCTTGGTGGGTTAATGCAGCTAATGAAATAATCCATTTGAAGAGATGGCTGTGTGTGCTTGTGGGTTTTGAGTGTACTGCAAGGGCACTGGGCTGTGAGTGTTCTGAGTGAACAGGGCAGAAATTGTAACAACTCTTTCTGGTGCATAAGTGTACAATGTTCTGGTTGAGTCTCTTAAACTGATGGGGCTTCTTCCTGCCTATTAAATAAAGTGTTTAATAATTTATCTCACCTGTATTGCAGCATAACCACAGAAATGCTGTTGTTCTTTTTTTTCAGAGCACTTTTTCTAATGACAAAAAGCAACTTCCAGCCTCCTAAATTAAAGGACAAAATGAAATGGTAAGTACTTTTCTGTTTCAGTAGATAATGAATGTACTTTACTCGGAAATTGATTTTAATGTTTAGCACTTTGTTTTACAGGTCAAATAGTTTCCATCATTTTGTGAAAATGGCACTTACAAAAAATCCTAAAAAAAGACCTACAGCTGAAAAGTTGCTACAGGTATAAATTTATGTATGAGAGTTTTTTTAAAGTTATAAAATTAAAATATACTTAATGTAAGTGGCTGGAATTTTAATCTCTGTGTTTCCCGCTGTCTTTCAGCATCCCTTTGTTACCCAGCCATTGAATCGAAGTCTTGCCATTGAACTTTTGGATAAAATGAATAATCCTGATCATTCCACTTACCATGATTTTGATGATGATGATCCTGAGGTAGGAACATGTTTTAATCATAGAATCAGATTAGGTTTTTGTTTGCCAGTGAAACAAAATGATTGTGATTTACTGAGCCCCAGGATTTTTTGTGATCTAGGAGTAGTCTCAAGGGTTGCTTTTACTTTTGGTTGTGCTGCTCTGTCACACATACAGGCACTTAGCAAAAATCACTGTATTTTTGGAAAGGGAAGCTCAAAGAGAAAGAGATTGAAATACTTAAAATTTTTGTTTATTGCTGTTCTTCAACAATTTTGAAATACTAAATGCGGTCTGCTTCTCCAGTCCTGAGTTCTGTTGTGCATTCTGCTGTATGTTTCTTTGTGGAGTTATGTTTCCATCTGCGAAGAAAACATTCATAAAAATAGTTTTATACCTGTGTAGGAGAGAATGATCCTGTAGTTGTTTTTGTCAGATGGTTTGATGCGTGTTTTTTGCAGATTATATTTTTCTCTCTTAGAATACTCTGAAACTTGATTTCACTTACAGTTTTGTTAAGGAGTTTCTGATTTTCTGCTCAAACAGCTGGGAAAAAGTAGCTTGCTTATGTAAGATGATAAACAGCACAGGACTGAAGTGTTTAATAAATAAGAGAAAATGGATATTCTGTTACTTCATCCTGTCTTCATACTTTACTGCACGTTAGTGAATACTTTCCAAATGTTTACAGTTCCCTAACTGATGACCTTTTTTTTTTTTCTGAAGAAAAAATGTAATCCTTTTGCCACAATTGCCATCGATTCTTTAATTACATATTTTTAGTTCTTTTTAATGGGTAAGCTAGTCTAAAAAGGCCTTCAGACGAAAAGAAGCTTAAAAGAGGCAACTAATTTAAGAGACTGATAATTTTCAGATTTTACAAGTTAAATGAGCTTTTACCCCCTTGAACAGCAAAGACAAGTTGACTTGCACCAAGTCTATCTTAAAAGCTAGAATAAAAAGTGTGGGAAAAAAGCCGAAGTGAAATAGATAATTTTTTCTGTTATGAAGTGCAGTGCTTACATATTTTTCCAAATGAGAGGGAAAGAAATGAAGGCATAAAGATGGAATAATAATCAATACTTCTAGAAGCAAATGCACACAGTAGAGCACATTTAATAGATTTTTCTGATAAAAAAAAATTTAAGAAGTCAAACACAAGAAATGCCTTAATGTGGTTGGCTTTCAGATCACTCAAGAGAAAGGTGTCTGATTCCTGATGGAGTCAGCACTGAGTAACTTGGACCTTCTCACCAGAAGCTCTTTAGTGTCCTTTAGTTCTCTCTCTGCTGAGTGATGAGTGAGAGCTCTGAGGCCCTTTAAGTGGTGTTTCTGTGGAAATCAGAAAACCAAAGCTTTCATGAGCTGCTCTAAGAGGAAAGGTAGTGTGCTTCCTGTGAGTGAGCTGCTCAGCTCTGTGAGGCTTCCCTCCCAGGCTTTCCTGGGAGACCCTCCTGAAACCATGTACCTGTGTCACTGGTGTGTCTATTCAGTAGGACTCTTGACCTTCATTTTGGGCTGCTCAGGTGGAGACCTCTTCCTCCTCTCTTCCTCCTCTCTTCCTCCTCTCTTCCTCCTCTCTTCCTCCTCTCTTCCTCCTCTCTTCCTCCTCTCTTCCTCCTCTCTTCCCCCTCTCTTCCTCCTCTCTTCCTCCTCGGTCGCTTACAAAATAGTGTTCACTCTTACATGTCCCTTGTGAGTTAGCATTAAGAAGGCTCTTCTGTTGTCTACTGTATGACTTACCAGTTATCCCATAATGAAGTGTGGTATCAGGAGCAAAAACTGTGCCTTGTCTGGGGAGAAGCTGAGCAAGTTTTGTATTTCAGATGAAGAATCTCACCACAGGCAGAGCAGGCATTGGCATTGTGGTCTTTCCTATAATAAAACAAGTGGGATAAGAACTGTATGTGCTTCTTTCATGCACAATTTAACTTGCTCCAAAACTTGCTTGCTCACAGAGGCAGCTGGAGATGTGAATTTAGGGATTGGCCGGTCCTGTACTTGGCACAATTGCCTGAATGCATCCATCAAAACTCAAAAGAAGTGACAAAACGTGGTACAACATAACACAGTACAAAAACACCGCTGAGAATCAAGAGCTTCAGATCTACTCCCCAGTTTGTTTAGAGCTATGGGGTTTTTGGGTGGTGTTAATGTTTTGAGGTTTTTTGGTGGGTTGTTTTTCTTTTTTGGAGACTAGAGAGCTTTTCTGTCTGTCGGTGGTCTTTGAAGGCAAGTCTGCTGCCCACTGTGGTGGCAGGTCTTCACTTGGCCTGTGCTGCTTTTAGGAGTGTTCAGTCTGTGACTGCTTGGATAGTCTGCAGAGCTGTGAAGTAGGTCTGAATTTACCACCACTCTGAGGAGTACCATTCTACATCTTTAAATCATTCTAAACTCAAAGCTGAGGTGTTTAATGTGTGAAAACTAAAAACCATGCCATCCTTTGGGTAAAATCAAAAAGGTTCTCCTGGTCATGCAGTTGTTGTTCATATGGTAACAGTATCTGAAACTGATATTTCCAGTATTTTTCCCTGCCCCAGCTCATGGAGGGCTTCACTTAGTTTCCCATTCAGTCAAAGACAGGATCTCTGGTTGGGACTCTGGGCTTAGGAGATGTTGACAATTGCCTGTTCTCCCCATTTCTGTGACAGTGATTCTCAGGATGGATGTGCTATTAGCTGAAAAGGTTGCAGAGAGGAAAGTGCTCATGTTTTATGCCTAGCAGCCTGCAAGTTTTGGGGAAAAGATTGCTCTTGAGATCTCTGCCATGTTGGAAATTGTGCCCAAGTGGCATTTGTGTCAGGAATTTAACCTGCATTGCTTTGTCCTCTTGCACAGCTCAGATGTCAGGTGTTTGCATCAGCCTGTTGTCAGTGCAGGTATTTCAAGGTGACTTGAGGACTTTGTCCTCATGACTGAGAGATGAAGATTTGATCCTGACTGTAATTCTGCGGTCATGGAGAAGGTGATAGGAGGACAGGCTCTGTCTGTAGTGCAACACAGGCATCTGTGTCAGGGTGCAAGTGCTCACACAGTATTGCTGCAGAGGTGAAAATACCTCCTACCCCTGCTCCAGCTGGGCTCCTGGTGCTGGCATTACAGATGCACACACATCATACACAACCGAGCAGTGCTTCTTAATTAAAGATTATAAATGAGCAACCTTTCGGCACTTAGTATCAGATCAAACCTTGACATGCTGTAGCAAACCATTTTTGAAGCCCAAAGAGTGCACAGTAGACAAAATGGAACTGTGGAAGGGAAAGATTGACACAAGCTGTGAGAAACAAAAAAACTGCTGGTGAGATATGTGGGAGAAAATACACATCCACAGTCTGTAAGTCTCTCCAGTTTCAAGGAAGAGCAAAGTGAACAAAAATGGGAGATGGAACGCCACGTACATGTTTTGGATCCTAATAGGAAGCAAGGAAGTAGTGTGAGAGGAGAAGGGAAATCATGTTTTCAGATAGTATTTGAGGAATAAACGGTTTCTGAGCTATTCATGACTCTGTCATAGTACAGCAACAACAGTATTAGTAACAAAAGGGTGATTCACATGCAGAGATGCTCACCATAAACCCTGGTGAGCAGTGAACAAGGGTGGACAATGCCTCCACATTTCTAAGAGAACTTGCAGTGGTGAATGTAGAAAGAAGAGAGAAAATCTAACAGAGGCAAAAAAAGAAAGCCAGGTCTTAAAGCACAGAACACTTCATCCTGTAGAGAAGTAGATGGAAATTCGGGGGAAAAAATAGAAGTGGAATATAAATATGAAGGTGAATTTGTGTAAATTTTGCTCTCTCTCTTGCCACACAGCACAGGAGTACCAGGAATACTCCTTTCTGTTCAGCTTTGAAAACCTCAGGCAGATTTCTCATCTGCTCAAATAACGTAACTGATGACGTTTTAGGAATCAGTTTAGTTTAGAAGCTGGGAAAATGATTTTGATATCTAATGGAATGAAATCTGCCAGTAAGTCAGATTTAGTCTTACGGCTTATTTTGAAAACTACCAATACCCTTATACTGAATGATGAAAAAAAGAAATGCTGTATGAGCAAAGACAAATGCTGGCCAGCATTTCTTTTATTTGCTCAAATGCAGTGTTCTTATACTGAAGGAACTCAACACTTAAAATGTCTCCAAATAATTCTAACTTTAATATATACAAAAATGCATGCAGTCTTTACATTTAGCTGTCACTTGATTTCTTTTATTTTCTTTTTTTTAATGTTATGCTAAAGAAGCCTGCTAAAAACTGTTACACAATGCAGGGTTTCAAGTGAGTATATTTTGGTATTAAATATTTTATTTTTCAATTCTAGCCTCTTGTTGTGCCTCACAGAATTCATTCAACAAGTAGAAATGGGAGAGAAGAAAAGACACGCTCCGAAATAAACTGTAAGCATGTGTAATATGACAATATTATGTATTTAATCATTGATATTATTTCAGCTGGTATTTTGAGTATCTAACATACATAGAAACATTTTTAGTGATGTGTAGGAAAAGAAAAGCTTAGCTGTTTCACTGAAGGACATAGGTTCTGTGAAATATTTGGATACACCCTTTGTCAGCACTTCAGCAAAGTTCATTATTGCTTCACCTTAATTGAACAAGACACTGCCTGAGCACTTCTGAGAGCTGATTGACATAGTTTCATGTGTTACTCCAGCAACGATTTTCAGACCAATGCCAGATTCAGCTGGGTAACAGAATGGCAAAGGATTATTTTTTTCTTTGGTAATTTAGTATCTTGGATTTGCTTTTGAATTGAAACAATCACATAGAGGTCAGGAACGGAGGAGGTTGATTACTGGCTGTTAAAAGCAGACTCCATCCCCCAAATTGTAGTAATTATTTTGCTTGAATTAAATCAGAGCAATACTTAGACCTTTAGCTGTGTTTTCTTAAGGTAAAATTGAGAGTAGGTGTGTTCAAGAAGTCCTGACAAAGAGTTGTCCTGGAAAATGTGGTTAATTCACTTCCAACTTCATGCAGCACTCTTTAGTGCTAGTGAGTCTCTCAGAAGAACAGATCCAACAGTGAATTCACACCATAGATAGTTTTTTCTATAAAGTACAGCTGTATTGCACCTCTGAAGAGGACACTTCACTGCCCTATTTGCTCAGTGGTTTTCCTGTTCCTTCTAATGAGTAGGTGAGGCAAATGGTGATTGGGCTGCCTTTGTGATAAAAGAGTACTTTCTGTGCCCATTAGTTTCTAGCAGGCACAAGTTTGGTATGTCCATGTGTCACAAGTTTCTGTCAGTGGGGATATGACACACTCATTAAACTGAAATTTTCTCTTTTGTTAGCCTTTGGAGCTAAATCTTGTCTAACTGCAGTCCAACTTCTTGTTTTCCTTTTCTCCTCTTTAGTTGGCCAAGTAAAATTTGATCCACCCTTGCGGAAAGAGACAGAGCCCCATCATGAATTTGTGAGTAACAAGCAGCATGGGCTATGCACTGCACATTAATCCCTACAAATATCTGTGGAGGAGGAGAAATCCAAGATGTGTAGCATGCTTCCTTGGTACTACTAAACTTGTTAGTGATTTTACTGACAAATTTTAACATAGTGGGTTTCTTGTGCCATTACATTCACTGTATGTAGCAAACCACCTTATTTGTGGTTTCTGCCAGGTGTGATGTATGTGCTAAGCAACAGCCCTTTGTGTTGCAGGTTTCCTCTATCCTTTATACCTCACTACCCAGTATATCATTCCTTTTATTTACAGAGTTATTTTTTTAATTGTAGAATTCCTGTGTGTACTCAACTGTTTCTCCTCCTTGTTCTTGTATTGACAATGGAAATAATAAAATGGAGAGCTTAGGGGAGAGGTGCAATGCATTTTAAAAGACTTTCCTCTGTGAATAATCATTCTGTGGCCCTGCATAACAGCTGAGCCATGCTGAGCCTGGCAGCTGACATTTTCTGTCAAGGTGTACTGCCAATGGTTTCTTCCTGTGGGGACCCATTGGTACAAGGGGTGTGAGAACTCAAGCTGTGAAGGAAAAGGTGTCTGTGCTGTCTCACACAATTGCAGTAGCTTCCTCTCTTCTATGGAGACTGTTGCTTTCCACATTTGTGCATTTGGGCAGTTTCTTCACATTCCTGGATAAAAAGACACTCCTTTGCTTCCTCACTGCAGACTTGTGTGTTCTCTTTGTTTTTCTAAGGCAGGTGTTAAGGAGAAATAGTTGGCTTAGTAAATAGGTGGGAGGGACACTGGCTTTGCTCTGAGTTGGTTTTTGGAAGGGTGTGTACTTAGGAATGTACTTCTGTAGTCTGCAAACCACATGTGAGTTGGATTTCTGACACAGACTTCCTTATGGTGCTCTGTAGTTGTACTGAAATAATCCTTCCAAGTGCTTTGCCCTTTGGTAGTGGGTCAGCAGACTCTGGGTGTATGAGGTTGTATTTAATCTTGCTTGTCCTCAGAACTGGCTGGACAGGGAGCCTCAGTTTCTGGTTTGAGATGGAGGAGAACAGCTTACCAAATCACACATGGGATTTAGACAAGTATTTCAGATGTGTTCCTTAGACCTTGACATAGCTGCATAACGGCATCATTTAGAAGCCCTGGTTATGTAAGTTTTTATTAAATATTATAATGAGGGCAGTGCTTCTACCATAAACCCATTGTTTAACTCAAAATTATTTTTGAACTGATTCCAAATTATTTTGTCTTTGCTTCCCTGTTGCATGGTCTGGATTGTAAAGAAAATACAATTGGAAGCATTGTATAGTTGAAATTATCATGCTTTTGCTCATTAAGAGTTTTATTTATACACACACAGAATCATAATTGCAAAAAGATGTCAGTGGAGAGGCAGAAGTTTTAAAAATACTTTTCCCATTTCTTTCTTTCTATCAGTTGCTGACTATACAAGCCATAATGGATAACTCTGTGGGGCAGTGATGCTTTTATTGCACCTTAGGAACTTGGGTTGCTAGACTGGAGAGAGGTTTTCTAAGGGGTTTAAAGCACAGCTTTTGAGAGCACTTTTTGACAGGTGGTGTTGGAAGGGAGGAATCCGAGCCTTTTCCTGTCCTGTGTGTTAGCAGTCAGGACCTTTGCACTTTGGAATCTCAGAAGTTCTTGCTGCTTGGCGAAGGGACTTGAACCATCCAGATTAATTCTGCTGTTAAGAAAATACCTTAGTATTGTCTGTTCTGGTCAGATGTTGCATATGTGAAACCTGTCCAAGGAACTTGCCTCCTCTCCCTGTCTTTAAGGAGCATCTATAACTGTTTGTTTGTATCTTTCTGAAGAGGAAAATTAACTGCTCCATGACTTGTGTCAGCATGCAGACCTGATATGTTCTTCCCAGATAAAACAGATCTGTGATTTCAAAAATAATGATGTTGCGTCCAGAGACCAAATTAAAAGCATATAGTTATAGATCAGCTGTAGAACCAATGGACAGTTTAAATTGGCATGGCAAGTTGCAAACAAGTGACCTGTTCAAGGAATGGATGCTTTAGCAAAGAGCCTCAGACAAACCAGTCTGTGGGAGAAATTTGTAACAATCTACCCACTCTGGCAGAGAAAGTCTTTGAAATGGAAGTGGGAGCAAGAGATGACTCTCTTCCTCCAGCAGTAACAGTGTGGATCTGTTCTCATTAAAGCCATTCTGATGCTTTTGCTTCTGTCTCACCAAGCGTGCTTAAACTTACGCTCAGTGTGTGAGCGCACAAAGGACTGGACCCCTGCAGCATGAGGAGTTATTGTCAGTGCTGCACTGAGATGTTGAGCTGGACTCTTGCTGGGACAGTTTGTCACACATTACCACAGCTCAGCTGATGAACAAAAATTCATCATTATGGTGTTTGGTAATGTGACCATTCCCTTAGCTGTGTTTTACCCCCATCCCAAGAACTGTCTTAACATGGTTTTGAGTTTCAACTAACAGTATCTTTTCTTTTTTTAGCAAGAAAATTTACCTTTATGTGCACCTGGCTTTCAGTCACAATATAAGTAATTTGCTTTTCTTGATCTCTGTCTAATGAACAGCCTGACAGTAGCGATTTTTTGGACAATTCAGAAGACATATACTACACTGCAAGATCTAACCTGGTATTTTTCATCTTATGCCTTTCTTTGTCAGTGTTAGTTTTGTCCTTGTTTTCCTTTTTCAAAGTCCTGTTGTTGTAGTAGTGGTGTTTTCATGTGTGTAAAATCCATTCAGTGTAACTATTAGTCTGTATGTGTATTTCTGTAGTGTAGAAAGAAGTTCTTAGTATGTGCAGCATTGACAGTATTTAATCTGTATTCATGTTTACTTGAATCACTCTTATAGAAGAGGCTTAGTATTATGCATTCATTCTGATTTCTTTACTGCCATACTGTGCATAACTTACTAGTTTTTTGGAGGACGGTCGAAAATAGAAGAAACATTTTCTTTGTATTTTTGTCTGGTAGTTTTTTTAAATGATCCTGTGCAAGACTATAAAATTATGTAAGTCTCTGAATTCTCCAGATGGTAATTATGTTACAGAATGAATATACACTTAATAGAAATAACAGAAAGTGGGCTCATAACTGTTTTCAATGGCATTTGGCATCATTTAAAGTCTGATACATTTTCCAAAATTTCTGTTGCTGCACTGCTAAAAAATTTGGTTTGTTAGCATCACTCTGTAGAAATTACTCTAGGAAGCGAGTTTTCTTATTTTTCTGCTCTTTGTGTAGTTAGAAGAGTAATGCATCCAAGTCTTTGCCAAATGGTTGAAAAAAAGGAAAAAACGTTCTTTACTAAATGAATAGCATTAATCTACTAACTTTCTTAGATTTGTGAGATATTTAATACAAATGCACTGAGAGGAAGATGGAAAACTGGGATGTTTGAGAATGTCTTGGGGTTTATGTGATAATTTTTGTTCTTGGTTTTGTTTTTTGGTGGGTGGTTGTTTGTTTGTTTGTTTGTTATGCCATCTGTTGGCCTGGTGTGACTTGAATCTGCCAGAAACTTACTTAGTGAAAACTTAGACTGTCTTTACCTTTCTTGAAAAGAAATTTCTATATTGCTTCCTTGTAAGAATGTTTCACAAATTGTTTTGAGATCAGTAGCTTAGATTTCCCTACCTGGTGGCAACACCCCCAGTCCTGTGCAGCTCCTCTGGTTTTGAGAGTGTGGTTTTGGCTTTTCAGTTTGGTTCGCTTTTGGTTTCCTCTTTGCAGTTTCACATTTCTACATTTATTTTTTTTTAAGGTTACTTTCAGTGTTGTCACATGTCTTACTAGCCTGGTATCCGTGGGTCTAAGAGCAGAATGGGAACATGACTTATAACTGGACTGTCCTTTCCCATCCTTTTTCTACCCCATGCTGTTCAGTACACTCTTCAGAAATTTTAACTCTTATAAAACTTAGCAAGTACTGTTGTTGTCACAATTGTGAGACGTGTTTTTAAAGTCACTCGACGGCACTTTCTCTGTTTCACTCCTTTCTTCACATCCTCCTGTGCTCATTGTGGATCAAAGTGGAGGATGCTGAGTTGGTGGTAATGCTTCACCTATTTATGAGATTCTTCCAGCAAGATCTAACCCTTAGAGGAGATAATTACTGGTTGGTTCATTCTTCTGTAGGATGCACTAATCAGAGATTCTCTCCCTGTCTCTCCTTCCCCCACTCCTGCTCTCACAGTATTGGTTTCAGATATGTTCATTGAGAAGTGACATGTGAATTTTTCAAATGTCGTGAAGAGGAAAATATTACACTTTTTCACAAGCATAATGTATCACCTACTACTGTTGGGCTCTTTCTCTGCTGTTGTGCTGGTTTTATGAAATACCTCATAAGTAACAACTTTTCTGCAGAGCTAAGATCTTTTAGAAAAAAAAATTGTCATAAACTGAGGCTTATTTTGGACCACATACAGTTGAGATTGAAAGCAAATTTGGGGAGTGAGTGACAGGATTTTGCAAGCTGGATTGATCATATGGCATTTTATGCACATTACCTTTCAAACATTTGTTGCCTATGATGTGGTTACCCTTAAAAATCATTCCTCTCTTTTTCTTCTTCCCCTCCTTCCCCCTGTGCTTTTCTGAGACACCTACCTGGATATGCCAGAAGAATAGAGAAATTCGGTACAGGTCTTGTTTGCAGGAGAAATTTTGTATCCAAACCCCAGTATGCCTTAATGCAAATTGCAATCAGAAAGGACAGGATAGTGCTTCTCTTTCATCTTCTACAAATATGCCCCTTTGGTTCATTGCTAAATAAATAGCAGACTATTTTGCTCTAGATACAGGCTCTTCTGTTTTTTAGGATAGATACTTTTTCTTTTTTCTGCAACTAAGACAAGTTTCTCAGAAACTTCCTTGGATACCTTCCATTCTTTGAGATTTTTTTTTTGCACATGCTATTTCCTGTCATTTAGAGCTCTTCATGTTCCTAGTTTGTCTTAGTCTTAACATGCACATTAGACTTTGCATAAGGTAGATCTTTTCACTGTCTTTCTGTGTATTTTAAAAGCGGTTGTTTGGGTACAGGCTTAAATAAGTTGCAGAGCTGAGCATTGCATTTGCAGTGAGCTCAGGAAATGGTTTAAATCAAAATCACCTTTAAAAATATGTGCGCTTTATTCTGGGACATTTTTAACTTCTGCTATTGATCCTGCATCACGAAAGCTTATTGTTGTTCTGACTCAAAACAAAATGTCACGTTGAACCAAATGAAAATATTTTCATTTAGGTTATCCTGCTCTACTAGGAAATTCTGTGGCAAAACATTTTTCTTCCCATTCGTAGTGAGGTGAAAAATAATTCTGGTTCATACATGGAGAACTGGGCTGCACAACTTGTCAAGTGAGAAATACCATCAGAGAATTCCCCAAGAAAAGATGAAGTGGGAAGGAACTCCTGGTGATCTCTAGCTTACTTCTGCTTAAAGTAGGGGCCTGGAGTATAATTTGGAATAATTTAACCTGGAGGATATAACACACAGTGAAAAATGTTTAATTTTA
This sequence comes from Callaeas wilsoni, assembly GCA_013398955.1. Taxonomy (NCBI): domain Eukaryota; kingdom Metazoa; phylum Chordata; class Aves; order Passeriformes; family Callaeidae; genus Callaeas; species Callaeas wilsoni. The sequence continues at coordinate 34,703 of VWPU01014785.1, read as the reverse complement.
CTGTTAAAGTGACAGAGGAATTGGACAAAACTTGGGTTTGATAGCTCTGGTTCCAGCCTATAATTGTTTTCAGTTGTTACAAATGTAACGTTCATTTTGGACTTCTTTAGCGAAGATTTCAGTAAGAGGTTTGCAGCTCCAGTGCAGTCTGCACTCTTGTCCTTGCCAGGTGCATTTATACATTTGGTCCTATTTAATTAATTTGGTCATGGTTGGTTTTTGTTTTCTTTTGGCTTATAAATACACTCTGAGTTTAATAATTTGTGATAGTTTTTGGTAATAGTGACTTTTAGGAATGTAATGTTTCCACATAGCTATTCTGTGACTTTTAATTACTGTGGCAGAAAAGCTAAAATATAGGTAGGAAAAGATTGGATTAAAGAGATTGGCATAGGTAATAGAGAACCTTGCCCAGGAGCATTTTCCTTTAATTTAAGTCATTTTTCTCCTCACTACCCATACATACATTTGCTTTTTCTTCGTGGCAAGCTATGAAGACTCCTATCCTACTTAGCTGGCATAGCTCTAAAAACATATTGCAGCTCTCAGTGCTGAGATTCAGAGTCTTCATGCTTTTCCAGTTTTAGGGAGTGAAATGGAGCATGTCCTTAGGATCAGAAGAAAATAAGTGGAAATGAGGGGAAAAGTACCAGTGGTTTTTGCTCTTTTGTTTTCCTCCTCTGCATGTTTTGGGTATTTTCTGCCTTGGAAAAAGTAATTGAGACAATGAGATGCTGAGTTTTACTGCCAGGGGGCAAGGGGACATTCATAGACAAAATGCAGAGAGAACTGAAGTACAAAGCAAGAGGGGAACAGTGGTTGTGTAGCAGTGATGCACAGTAAAACCTCAGTCAGCCACCAGGGAAGAATTATATTTAGCCTGTTTTAAAAAAAATGTACATACAACTTTCTATTTCTGATGTGTTAGGCTATCCAAAGAAATTCAGGAATGCACTTTCTATTGAAATAAAGGCATTAAAATATAGACTATGCCTGAGATAGTATTAGGCTCTTTTAAAAATTAACGTCCTCTTTGATGAAGTAATGGGACAGGAATTGCTTTATCATTTTACTGAGAAGGAGATGTGTATGTGCCTTCTTACTTGATATGTTAGTAGTCCAAAGGTTATTTGAATTCTTTGAAATGCAGACTTACTTCCCCGGTATTTTGTACATTTCAAGTCTTAATTTTGTCACTTCAAATGGTCTTGTTAGATTTCAAGAACAGCAAATGTAGGAAGTAACTGTGAATTGCTGGTTTGCTGTATACATGGTTTGTTTTTGAAGGCCTGAACACAAAAAAATACATTTCCAGTACAGCCCAGCCCTATAGAACAAATTAGGATGATAAGACTGTTAAAGGTACAGTAGCAGTTAACTTACATTTAAATTCTTCAGAAATTAAATAGCAGGTTTTTAAAATTTAAGTCACAGAAGATATTGTAGATTTGATCATTCCTGGGGAATTTATTTCATAGCATGGCCTTACAGTCCAGTGTTTTGAGGAAATCTCTATACTGTTTTTAGCCATTGATTACTTTGTACATGTGATTTATCTGAGGGTATAATGTGGCTTTCTACATGGCAGCTTCCTTTAATGTTACCTAAGCGGTTGAGAAGAACTGGTAGTTATTCTCTGTATTACCTTTTTTCCAGCTCAATCCCTGCCAGCAAAGAGCACTCTGGTTTTGTACACAGATGAGTTCTTTCAGGAATGAGCTGTTGGTAACCTGAGGCTGAATGCAGAATAATCTGGGGTTGCATCTTTGATTCAATACCAAGATCATTGAGCTCTTCTCATGGCTACTGGCTATAGATCTCAAGATTGTATTGGAATATATCTGTCTAGTTACTCAGATTTATTCTGTGTCAATTTTGTCTGATCTAAAGAGAATTTTAAGTAACTAACCAGCATTGTATGTATGTTAAATAAAAATATTAATGTAGATCGATAAAATTTATGGGTAAGTGCATAATTTAGTAATTAATGCTAATCTGTTCTTCACAGTAAAAATCCATAACTCATAAGATTTCCTACCTTTATGTTTGACTTTAAAAAAATTTATTTCTATTGGATGTTCTAATGCAGTATAACAGCTCACTGGAGGCTTTGCTGGATACACGCAATATTTACCAATGTTTTTGTATCAAATACCTAACTAGAATAGGCTTATTTAATATAAAATGGTAAGTTCTGTAGATATTTGAAATAGAATGTAGAAGAAAAATGTATTTCACTTTTTAAAACCTCTAGCTCTCAGTATTTATCAAGAGGTCAAAAGGAGAAATTTCCCTAGTAATGGAGCACTTGACCTTACCTTTGGAGTGCAAACCAGCAATATTTAAAGGGCTTAGGAAAATTATACATGTCCAATTAAAATCATAGTCAAATGTATGTTACACAACAGTAAACTGAATCAAAACAAAGTTTTTATCCTTTAAAACATTTAAACATAAGTAATTCTGGCAGATGTCATTTTTGATAAGGAAAATTCCAGTTACACTTAAAAGGTCTGGTGGCAGAGGAGGGCTCCTTTTGTTTTAGGTGAGTTTATTTATTTTCTCTTAATAATTTCCCTGTCATTGCTGTACAGTGTATCTATAGCCATACATTGCACAGTGTGTAAATCAAAATGGACAGACATTTCGGGTCTGCCCAGCATAACATCTTTGTTTCTCACTTTTAAATAATGTGATTTTGCAACACTGAAGGCTTGTCTCTTCAAGGTGAAAATCTCAGATTTCATTACACTGTTCTGGGGTTACATTTCTCAACAGTTTCCTAGTCCTTGTTCTGGCATCCTCTTACAGAGACTCACACAACCTGTTTAACCTACTTGCTTGTGAGTCTGGTGACATCTTATGTTTCCAGTCTTGTGATTTTTCTGCTCTAGAGCCTGAATCCTCAAAATATCTGTGCTTGCAGGTGGAAGTTTCTGAGATTGCATAGAAGTAATAGAAGTACTCAGAGCAAAGAAAGTGAAATCTGGTTTTTTTTCGTGGATTGTAGAACATCCGCTGGTGGTGAGGAGTCAGGTTGATAGAAGTGGATGGAGTTTGATGGTTTGGGGGGGATCATTTAATTCTAGAACAAAGCTGTGTACTGAAGTTGATACAGAGATTGAAAAGTCAATCTCTCCATGGTTCAGGAAGCACCAGGCTTGCATTTGCAGTTTTTATTCAGCTCTCTGATCTATACATTATTTTACGTCAAGTAATTAACAGTTACATAGTGTTTTTCCCACAATATTTCACTTGTTTTGGGAGAATATATGAAGTCACTGAAGCAACCAAATGCTACTGACAGCTGTGGTAGACACACCCATGTGGAAACTACTACTTAGCTTTACAGAGCAGACTGAAGGGTGCAATAAACAACCTGAAACTCCTTGGCAAGCAAAAAACAGTATTTATAGCTTTGTATTAACGTGATTGCCCTTCAGCCTGGAACTGAAGGCTGCAGTGCTTTCTACTTCATCAGCTTGGAACACTGGCAAATCTGGCGTGAGACTTTTCCTCTGATTTTTAAAAATGCCCTTGTGAAAGATCAGCCCTGTCTAATCCAGATTTATTCCTTTTAAACCTTGAGTATTTGGGCCTCTTGCTGAAGGGTGACATGCTTTTGATATGGGTTGCAGTTGAAAGGGACTTGTTCAACAGAAGATGTTGAGAGACCTTTAAAATATTTCCTGGGAAGGAAGAGTGTAGCTCCATTTATCACTAACTTAGGTGATCAATAATTTGTTTCTCCTGGTGAGTACACTCAGTATTTTGAGGCCAAATTTATGCTCAGATTTCTCCTGTTGTTATCCACCTGAAGAAAGAAACCAGACTGTAATTATAGCAGTATTCTCCCAGCAGATGCAGATTTAATTGTGCTTCAGTGGGGTCCCTGTATTCCATTAATGCATTAAATATTTATACCATTATGGTGTTTATTTAAAAATAGTGTTGAACGCCTATTGCCACATCTTCTTCTGTGTAGCCTGCACTCCATGATTGCTGGAGTGTTTGACCTTGTTAATTCTTTTTTTTTTCTTTTTTTTTTTAAAAGAAAAGGTGTTCCTAAAGTGTACACATATTGGTATAACCAGAGTGATAAAAACACTTATTGTCCTCTCTGCTTATTTTTTAAATGTGCCCATGTGCTAAAGGATTTCAGACTCACTGTGCCAGTGAGGGGTAGCTGGGTTCTCTGTGGAGTCTGGTAGATTGCAAAGTCCTTAATCCTTTTTTTTTCCCTTATTGTTGTATTCTTTTTGTTGTTGTTTTGTTTCCTTTTCTGCGGCTGACTTTATTTGAGCAAAGGATCTCTTGTGTGCAAGGAAGGGGCTAATGTCAGAGTTTTAAAAGGAATTAGAGATGGAGCAAACTGGCAGAGAGGAGATTTTTGGGTGCAGTGGGCCTGAGAGTGGTGTTAGGGGTCAGGAAGGCCAGAGAAATCAGATTGTTGGCTATCTCAGGTGTGGCAGAGGGGATAACAGCAGTGTGGCACAGAGTGTGTGTTGGATGCTCACCCTAAAAGAGTCATTCTCTTCTGTTTTTAGGATCTACAGCTAGAATATGGTCATGGTCCTCAGTGTGGCTACTTTTTGGGTGCAAATAAGTGAGTAAGCAACTGCATTTTCTGTCTTTATTTCATTCGAGACTATTCTAACATAAAAAACACATTAGCTGAAACTGATGTAGTAAAGTCAAGCTTGTTCCTGTCAGTTACAATTCCAAAATCACTTAGTTATTTCTAAAATAATAGTAACTCCAATGATACAGAATTGCAGCACTTTCCAGTATTTGCGGCTGTCCTGACCATATTGTCTTTGTGGTGGCGTAAGCTTCCTTTTAAGAGCTGTTATCTTTGTCTGGTTGTTTACAAAATATTCTGCATGATAGGTCCCACAGAGCACAATTTCAGCCCATCTGGGAACTGCCAGTGCTGCTCTTTGACATTACTATATGCCCTTCTTTATCTTGTAGGGCACTAGGAACATGCAGTTATAGCGGCTTTTAAAAATAAAACTTACCTTTCTTAGCAAGCCCTTTAACTTCATGCTCATACCTTTAATCATCTTGATGTATTAATCATATGAAATAATTTTCCATGTAATTTTCCCTTTACACACAGTTACTTAATTACATTTATGCATGCCAGAATTAGGATGCCTAGCTTTGATTAGCTAAATTAAATCATACTAAAAATGCAGAAAACCTAAGCATAGAGCATGACGTTTTTGCATAGTCTTTAACTGGGGAAAAAAAAAATCAATACGGATGTCTTTTGAAATCCTCTTGTTCCTCAGTCTTGTGATTCTTCTCTGTGTTTTCGGACAAAAGCATGAACATGAAGTTCAGAATGTTACAGAAATTAACCAGGGAAGAACTAATTTATCCCAATAGTAGTTTCATACTTGTCAGTCTGATTTATTTTTTTTAGTATTATGATTTTCTTCTGGATTTCTTTTAAACTGGATCAAGCTAACACAGTCCCTGTTCTACAGTAACAGGAAAAAGGACCATTGCACTTAATAGCAATACATTAATAAACACACATGAATGGGTGTGGTGTAAAAAAGAAATTTAAAAAATTTGCAGCTATATTCGTTTTTATGTGTATGCTGGATGTATGTTCTTGAAATCCAGCTGAAATAATATGCTTTGGATTATTTACTGATGGAATCATAGGTGCTTTTGTTCTGGCTTTTGATAATTGTGCTTGTGTACCACAATTAAATTATATTCTTGTTCTTGTTCTTATTTAATGCTGAAGGAGTCTCTTAAAATCAGTTGAAGAAGAACTACATCAGCGGTAATTCCATTTCTTTTTCCTCTCTTGTGTGTTTCAAAAGTATTTTGTACATTGAATTTTTTTTTTTTTTTTTTTTGGTCACAACTGGTTCTTTTTTGTCCCTGTGCTTGCTGAGAGTCTGTGAGAGAGGCATAGTTGTCCAGGGTGCAGCTGTACTTTAAAGAACAATAATAATTTTTAAAAAGACAGTAAAATTCTATAAAGGAGGTAGATTTTGAGCTCAGAATCTTTCACAATAGTCAAGGTAATTTTAATACAGCTCACTCAACCATAGTACCTTTTTCATTTTCTTAGGGGACATGTGGCACATTTAGAAGATGATGATGATGCAGACGATGATTCTAAACAGTAAGTCCTTATTTTAAGAGAAAATAAATAAAATCAGATTCTTGAATAGATGAATGTTTGAAAAAAAATGTTTAATCATAGTCTATAACAATTCAGGATTCTTTTTGGTATAGAATTTTTAAAGGTAGGTATTGTAATGTTATTGCTAGATTACATCACCATGAGTTGTCGTATTCTGCTGATTGTTATAAATTGGGGGGAGGGGGAAATCTTGTTCCTTGATTGGTACAGTTTTCTTTTTATTTTCTGTTATGGAACAAAATCTTGGCATCATTACGTTGAGCCAGTAATTTGTCTGACCCCAGTCCTAGTGCCTTCGTTAGACTTGATAACTATATATTAAAATAAAGCTTATGAAAAGTAGATAAAATATATACCTTACAGGCTTCTCTAGATGTTTGAGTTTGTTCTGTGTTCCCAGCTGGGAGGATGCTTGTATGGGTGCTTGGTTTTTGGAATAGAGATTACTTCCTTTACTCAGAGAGAGCAAGATTATGTGACTGCAAAGGCATGTGTCAAATTAATGATGTTCATATTAAATCCCACTGGTATAAGTATTCTTGGGTTCTATTTGATTGATAGATGAGCACTGAAACAATTTAAAAAGCAAAATTTAAAAATCTACACCAGTATGTGTAGATTTACATTCCTAAAGAAATCTAGTGTAAAGACCAAAAAGAACAATGTCATTGAGACATAATTTTTGTTTGCTTTCTGTTAATGGATAATTTGGAAAGCTGTTGGTTCATACAAGAAACCTTTAAAACATGTGTTATCTATTGCTGGCATCTCTCTCTTGCAGAGAACCAAACTATAATCTTTTTTTTTTTTCTTTTTTGAGTCATTTTACTGTTTTTGTGAGCTGCCTCAGCTTGGTTCCTCTGTCCATACAAACCTCTGGAATTTTTTTTGTGTACAGCACTGTGTCTGTTCATTTTTGTTTTCTTCCCCTCCCACACTTCTTACTCTATTTGCAGCCAGTATCATCAACTTCAGTAATGTTCCAGGGCTTGGAACCTCTTGATCCCTGCTGTCTTGAAGTGCTAGCACTGATTTCTTGGTCCATTTCTTTGAGATCCTTGTTCCTTGCACGAGCTCCATCAGAACTTTCAAACAGCATTGACTTCAGCTATTGTGCTTCTGTAGATTTTTCTTTATTAAGCAAGGCAAGAAAGAACCTGAGACAGCTTCTGGAGAGGTTCCAGTTCGCCCAAGGACAGTCACCAATATTCTTCCAAAATCGTCATGTTTTTTTTACTTTGCATCCTACATCCTTTATCTCATCCTAAGTACTTTTGCCCTACAGAGAGGGCCTGACAATGTGTAAGCACAGGAGTAAAAGCTTGAATCCCTCAACTCTGGATCAGACAGATTCTGCACCTGTGCCTTTCTCTTGGCATCTGCTTGAGTCCAAAGCTCTGCTGCAGTTGCTAGTTCATCAGCTTGGTCTTGGATATCCTTCGGTGGAGCCTACTGAAGATTCAAGGTGTTTGTTTGATTTCTATTTTGTGAGGTGGAGCTGCAGTTAAGGAGCATGTGTGGCATCAGTCACTTCTCCCTTCAGATCCAGAACAAAACCAGTGAAGCCAGCGTATTCCTTTCCAGTCCAAACCGCATGAAAACCAGGTGATTTGTAGCAACAGAGAATCCGTGTTTCAGAGAACAATATGAAGTTATCGCTCTTCATTTAATAATTTTGATTGTTTTGATACTTCTTTTTCTCTCGTGTGCAGTGAGGCTGCCGATGCTTGAATTTCCTGGTTATGGAAACTGGGAAAGCAGAAATTACTGGGGCAGTGCTCTGCATGAATAGCAGTGACAAACTGCACCTAAACCCTCTTGTTGAAACAGGGGCACACGGTCCTTTGTACAAACATCTGTCACATATATGCCAGATTGTTGCCTTTTTTCTTTCTTTAGCTGCCCAGTAACATTGGCTGTCTGAAATGCAGGAAGAATACAAAAGAAAATAGAAATAGAGCTTGAACACCCATGACTGAGGACTTAAACTTGGTCCCATGTTACTAAGACAAGATAATTTCCACCACCAAAGCAGCTGAAGTGCATGACACAGGGGAACTTGTTCTCAAAATCCTCTTCCAGCTTCTCTGAAATACAAACAACAGATAAGATGGCAGGACAGAAACTCCTGAAAAGAATGAAGCCAAGCATACAAGTTGTTGACCTGTAAACAAACAGGCAGATATCTTACTACTTTTAAATTACATAATTTAAAAATAAGGAATATATTGTGGAAGAACGTCAAGTTTTCACAGCTGTATTCCTAATTTATTTAGTGGAAATAATTTTCTGTTCCTAAAAGACTGGAAAACAGGACAGTGGAAGAGGTTTTAAAAACATGCAAAATCTAGGAGTTTAGTGTTTTCTTTTTAAATGCAGCATATTTTTTAAACCAGAGAACCAGGTGAGGAAGAATGCTCCTGATGCTTCAGCTATCTTGTTTTCTGATAATACCTTGTACTGTTGGGCCAAGCTGTTGAATTGTTCTTGAATGAAAAAGTTGTCTTTCCCAAGATTTCCGTGACAAAAGAGACTCATCAACCAAAACCCAACCAACCAACCTAAACGTGAGGGTAGCTGTGCACTGCAGATGGATTTCACTTTCATGCGTAAGGCTGTTCTAAGTCATCAGTGTAAATTTTCCAAGGTTTGGTATTCCAAATTCCTTTGGAAATTTCCATTTCCAAGGAATGGTATTCCATTAGTTTTCTTGTAACTCCCCTGCAGCTCACTGATACCTAAACTTTGTCCTCTCAACAGAGCGAATATCAGGCTTCTGTCTCTCCCTGCTTTGTTCTGCACAAGTTTGTGCACCTTCAGCAAGTCAGTTCATGACATTCTGTGCTCTAGGGAGGGATCTGTGATCCTTGTTTTCATACAGTATCTGAGGTATAACAAAATGCTTGAAAGAATTTGTGATGCAGTTACTTCGATCTAATAGTGCTCTTGACAAGTTAATGGTATTTATTTGTATGGCAGTTATAAAACCTTGTATCTTCTTGAAGACTGCAATTCGAGTTTACTCTCTCTGTTTTGTTTTGTTTCTTCTCTTTTACAGTGCTACTATGAAACCTAAAGTGCCACCTCCTTTACCACCAAAGGTAAGTGAGGGCGATTTGGTTGCTCAGAAGAAAAATGCACTTTAAATAAATAAATGGAGAATATTTAATAAATAAATGGAGAATATTTAAATTACTGTATTGATGGCTCTTTACTTGTGAAAATTTCAGGATCCAAAAGCTGCATGTGGGGATTTTTTCCTTATTGAGAAGTGGCATGGATGTGTTGAATCTTTTTTCATTATATTTTGATGATTACTATGTCTCTTTCAGCCTAAATCCATCTTTATCCCCCAAGAAACTTATTCTTCTGAAAATGAAAATCAAGGGACAATCAAGAGATGCCCAACGTCAGAGAGTCCAGCAAAATCTACGTCTCATGTTCCACCCAGACCACCACCTCCTCGGTTACCTCCACAGAAATCTAATCCTTTAGGTAATAAAAGTGACTCCAAGGAGTATACAAGTATTTCTTAAATAATCTAATGAGATTTTATTTCTACGTTCTCACCTATGCAGACCTTAGAAGATAATGAGGTAATTTCTCTATGGTGGGCAAGTAACAAAAAGTGCATGAAAGCCAAAATTCATGAAGAAAGCATGCTTAAACTCTTAACGGGGTCAAATGTACCTTCTGTCAGTCACTGACACAATTCCTGCTGATGCCATTGGTGACACAATTGCTTTTCTAAGCAACAGGTTTATAATGCAGAGTATCAGGATCGGTAAAAAAAGGATGTTAGTAGGTTTCAGGTTCAGTGTGTCAGCTGTTGTTGTCATTTGTCGCGTCAAGAACAGAGTTCTGCTTTCAGAGTTTGCTTTTGTGCGTAATGAACTGGGCTGGGGAGTATAGGAGGTAATTGTGTTTGTTTACTGTCTGCTCAGACTGTTCACTTTGTGCCTTTGTCAGTCTGATGCCTTGAGAGTTGTCTAGGACTGACTTCTCTTAAGCAAGCTCAATGTCTCCCTCTTAATTGATACTTTTCATAGCTTTTCCTTGCTTCATACTTAGTACTGCAGTTGATTTGGTAAAAATTTGACTCTAACAAGGCTGTTTGTAATGAGTTAATAATTGAAGTGTTCGCTATTGGCAAGTATTTCTTTTGGTATGGTCAACACGTTTTCCCTCATAACTGACTGCGTCCCTTTCTGTGCTCCTGTTAGAGTTGTTAGGATTAGAGTTACTATATCAGAGTTGTTGCATTAATTACCAAAAGTCATGGACTGAGATTGAATGTGCCTTGATAGATATGTGCGCATGTAAGAACATGCATACCTCAGAAATAAATTAGGGTATTGTGTATTATATTGTATGTGTTCTGACTTAATTGGAAATTCTGGCCTATTTAAAATAGTTTTAGGCTAGATAACTCTTTGAGGTGGAGGTAGAGGAATACATTTTTAAATATGAATCTTTCTAGGTAATGGAGTCACTTCTGTGCAATTAAATGGTGAAAGAGAGGAACTGCCACATCAACAGAATGAAGCTAGAGACACTAACTTTTTAAGGAAAGAAAAGAAGGAAATACTGGTAGGTATTTAAGTTTCTGGGTGTCTTTTTAAAGTTATCTTGACTGTTCTATATATGCAAGGAAAAGGAGCAGGCGTGCTCTTTAATATAGAAATTGTGCTGGATGGCGTCTTGTTTACTTTGAATGAAAGCACCGTTTTCCTTGATTGTCTAGTTCTGATACAGCCCTAAGCTGAAGTTTGACAGTGTTCAGTTTTCTTTAGAAACAAACATAGTCACAAATGTATACAGTTTACTTGCTCTTTCACACACCCAAGAGATGTAATGAGAGCCACATCATTGTGTTGTACTGAGTAATGACTGTTTAAACAAATGGGGAAATAAGGGAATATGCTGTAGCTAGAACAGATTAAATGTAACACAAGACTGCCCTCTTTGAGGGCTCCTTCCAAGTGTGAGGCTAGAAATGTAATTTTTTTGTGAGAAGTGAAGAGGAAATAGACTCGAAACATGGTGTGAGTCTTTGTTTTATTTTAAGGAAGTGCCAGTAATACTGGCAATACTTTGGAAAGTAGGATTACCTGGACAATTTTGAACTTGTCATTCGAAATTATGTGTTTGAAGTTTACCTGTGAAATATGTTAGTTCAGAAGCATGTTTGTGCTAGGAGGAATTGATACTGATACAGGAAAGTGCACGGACTGGTAACATTTAATGCAGTCATACCGAAGGGTTGAGCAATTGTTGCAATATTGCTTAAACTCTCTAGTACTGCATATGGCATTCTTGCAGGCACCATTGTAATGTGAAAATGTTGCACAAGACTGTGCAGACATTCAGTGAGGAGGTATTAGGGAATCACAGTAGAGATTTTAATGATTTTAATTCCGAGTGTTTGTGGTTATGCTGTGTGTGGGGAGGGAATATACATGTTCAAGTACAGTGCACATGTGAGTGTAAACATGCTTTTAAACTTTATTTTCTAGAAACCAATTAGTAATGGCCTTCCTCCCACACCTAAAGTACATGTGAGTATTGCTGAGCCATACAAATGCATGTTGGGAGCAGGGTGAGAGAGCACATTTTTTGAATGTTTGTCATATTTGGTTTTTTTCTTAAAAAACCTTATATGACTTAGCAATGCTAAGCCAGTGGTATGACTCCTAACCTTTTGTTACTACTTGAATAATTAAAAAAAAATCCTGTTGTGACTGTCACATTTTAATTTTTCATATGTATATATTTAATTATTTTCACTTCCACAGATGGGTGCTTGCTTTTCAAAGGTTTTCAATGGCTGTCCATTAAAAATTCATTGTGCAACATCTTGGATAAATCCAGATACAAGAGGTACTATATGATAAGTATTCTACCCATTTTCTCCTCTCCTTGGATTTCAAGAGTGCTTTGATGAGCAGGACTATTCCTTTTAAAACAGACATATTCATATAAGCTGGAGTCATTCTTTAATTATGCCACTGCTGTTTAAAGTTGTGTTGTTTTTAAGATATATTGGGTAAAGTTTTTTGCTTTGATTAAAAAGAATAAATTTCATAGCAAAGTTAAAGGCTCTTTTCAACATTTTAGTCCAAAAGAAGACAATCCTAATTTATTTGTAAAAAAATCTGACTTTTGGAGGTCCTAGTTCAAATTGTTTTCTTTATCATTCACTTGATTTTTTTTTTTCCCTTGAAATCTTTCTGGCCCTACAGGATTCTGCAGCTGTTTATTTTTCCATAAATTTTAGTGCTTTATGATCTAGCCTGATAAAAGGGACAGTTGGTAATATTGTACTCACTTTGCCTGATTACACCTTTTTATTATAAGCTATATAGACATACTACTGAGCTAGTCAGCAAGAAAATATTTGGATTTTTTTAGAAACTGAAATTAGGGAAGTGTAAATCCTTAGCAGTTGACGTCATCTTGGTAGGAGATGTTTGCTTTGTTTGCATGCCTATGTGCAATCCAAAGATTTGATGTTTAAGAAGTAAGACACCCACAGACTACTGAGAAAATGTTCCAGTCAGTAATGCTGTAGAAGTACTCCCAAAGAAGGCAATGGATATTTCCATAATATATGGAAATGTCTAAGAAGGATGTGCTGAAATTATTCACTTGATTTCCTGCTTGTGGTTGAATCGCTTTTTTAAAAATTTCAATTATTACTCAAAAAAAAAAAGACTGAGGTTTCCTAATGACTTGAAACAGCTCCATCCATAAATTAAAGCTTCCTTATCAGGATTAATTTTCCGTGCTTTCAAACACCATAACTATTATAGTTTGATTTGTTTCCATGTGTGTAAATGTATACATACCTTCCTGAAATCAAGATTTCTACCTCTTTTTATTTGTGTTTACAGATCAGTACTTGATATTTGGTGCAGAAGAAGGTATTTACACACTGAACCTCAATGAACTTCATGAAACATCAATGGAGCAGGTATACTTCTGGTTTAAAAAAAAAAAAAATCACTTTTTTTAACCACTCAGATAATGTTGCATAATCCTTGTAAAAATGTTTTTTACTATATTTACATAGGCACTGGCTACACTGAGAATTATCTGAAATATTTGCTATTGAGGATACTTTTCAGTCATGTTTAAGTGTTTTTAGGCTGAACCATGTTTATATAGGAGATCTTCATCTGACAGTGTTTTGAACTTCATCATAGTGCATTGTTCTGCAGTTAAATGATTAGGTAGATGGTATGGAATTTCCTCGATGCATTTTGGATGAAAGTTTCTATTTTCCTTAAAGCTTTGTTACAATACCGAATTTTTGCAACAAGCATTGTGTTTCAGCTACAAAGAAGCAAGGAGATCCTTTATTCACAAGAGTCCATTCTTCTGGCCTTAAAAGCAGCTTTGATGATGAGACTCAGCTTACTGAATTCCACCTAAACCTCTGGCTTTGCAAAGTGTTATAAAAAGTAACTTTTTAGAAGGGATCCAGGGGAGGGGAAAAATGCCAGTTGCAGGCTTTTCTGTATTCTCCAGCTCTTTTGTTACTCTCTAAGAGACTTGTTTTCTTTCCTGCCTTCTCCCTACCATAGGGAGCTATGCAGCTGCCATCAAGATGGAGGAATTTGCAAGGACAGCCTTCACACTGTAAGCTGGAGGCACTGGTGTTTGTTCACATCCTCCAGGGTCCAGACATTGTAGAGATGTCTGTTTGTTGAGAGGGAGGCCTAGCTAGCTTGAACTGAGCTCAGTGTAACCCATAATCATACTGGTGCTCGAGTTACCTGGTTTAAACTTAGCTCAGGTACCACCCGGCTGCTGCATTGCAGTTGTAACACCTACCCTGAGAAATACCACTAATGCAATAATTCTTGTAGGCCAGGTAGACCAAGGAAAGGTTTGGGTTTTTTATTTACTGTTTGGAGTTTGATTTTGGTTTGGTTTTTGACTGGCAAGGAAGGAGAAGAGCTGCAGTGAAAATCATGTAGTGTGTGGCCTAGTGAGCTTTCAGGGAAGTGTTTTAATAAGCAGTTAGAGACAAGAAGAAATGCTTGCTAACACAGCCAGTCATGTGTGGAACAAGAGGAATGAGTGACAGGTCAATTAACCTGCTAATTTGAAGAATTGCTGTTCTTTAATCCTCAGATCCAAACCTACTCAGTCACAATATGCTCATGTACCTACAGAAGGTCAATCAGCCTTGCATGTTAAATTTTGATACAAGCAGTTTGGTAGATTGTTACCATAAGTGTTTCTTACAGTGTGTTTAGGTTATGAGAAGACTTAAGGAATAGGAGTGCACCCTCTGTGCCAACCATTTATTAAATCATTATTTATGATAACAGTGAATAGGGCATTAATATCATTTCCAAGTTTTGTGGTTTATGTCATTGTTTACTCTCACTATGACACAACTCCGTGCAAAAGCAAAAGTAGTGTCCTTAATTATTTTTCTCTGTATTTCACTTCACCAGTGGACAAAGGAGACATAATACACATTTCCAGGAGTTAGAATAGCTTCAAGGTTAATATTTAAATCTTTTTTGGAGGAGTTGTTTTTTGTTTTCTTTTATGTTTTTGGAGTTTTTTAAAAGCAAAACAATTGTCCTCCTGAGTGGTCTATTTAGCCCAATAGTCTGTTTCCTAAAGTGGCAGTGGGAAATGTCAATGAGCTTGGTCATTGTCCTCTTCAGACTCCACTACAGTCATTGAATCAGGGGTGTTGGAGGATTCCTGCCTAATTTTTGTCCATTTTTGGACTTGTTGAACATGAGTATATCTAATCCCTTGTTTGTGTTGATACTTTCCACCTCTGTGACATCTTGTGCCAATAAGTTCCAGAAGTTAGGTGAGAGGGGGAAGAAAGTAGTTGTGGTTTGTTTGGGTTTTTTTAAGGGATATCCTGTTGCTTTCACCCCTATCTCTTTAGGAACTGCAGGGTTTGATAAAAAACAGCTCTGCCTTGACCATTTGTTGCACTTGTTCATCACTTAAATATATGTGTAGTCATGCAGGTGAAGGTGAAGAATCCCTTCAAAGTGCCAGTTTAAATTGTTTCAAGAGATTTGGCCTGTCACAGGCTTTAGAATGGCTGTGGTTTGTTGACCATGCTTGGTTTACTGAAGTTTATGTTGTTGAGCTTCTCTTCTTTGAAGGAGAAAATTCAGTGGTTTTTAAAATTTTTGGAAAAGAGTTGATTGATCTTTACAGTGACATCTTATGGTATATAATATACCTGAAGACATGAGTATGAAATGTGCTAATTGTCTAAATGTTAATGCATATAGTAAATATAGCATGTGTACCTAAGATTTACTTTGAATTAACTCTGGAATCCAGATAAACATTACTTGGCTTAAACTTACTGCAAAAAGCAAGTGGATACTAGTTTTGTCCTGTCATCTAAGCAGATACTAATTGATTAATGTCTTGTGTATATCAAATTGAATGCTACTTCTTTGTTTTTCCTTCCATTTATCAGCTATTTCCTCGAAGATGTACCTGGTTATATGTCATGAACAATTGTTTGTTATCAATATCTGGTAAGTTACTGTGCTATCTTTGAGTGGTAGTGCTGGTAAACACTTGGTTTCGTATTTGAAGTGTGGTTTGTTTTCTAATTGCCAGGTAAAGCTTCTCAGCTTTATTCCCATAATCTACCAGGACTCTTTGATTATGCAAGGCAAATGCAAAAGTTACCTGTTGCTATTCCAGCACATAAACTCCCTGACCGAATACTTCCCAGGTAAATACACATCATCGGATATGTCAGAATATCTTAATTCTGGGAGTTCAGGATATGCTTGTGAAGCTCTGGGAACACCAAGTAATGGGGGGCTCTGTTCACAGATGGCAGTGAATAACTCGTGTGCATTAATCAGAGGGTTGACCCCTACATTTGCACGGATCAAGATGTGAATATACTCTTATTAGAGAAATGGATTTTGGTACACCTTACCTTCTGGTTATGAAACCTCTTGTTTCTGGGCATAGCACTTCTCAGGTATAGTCTAGTATGGTAAATCCTGCTTGTGCTTGGTGCTAAACTAAATCTGTGGCCATGCCCCTCCTGGCTGCTGCAAAAATTAACCCTGTCCTGGCCAGAACCAGGACACTGCCAAACAAGCCTTAGTAGTAGCCCATTAAAACGCCAGGAGAAGAAGGTAGTAACAGTAATCTAGTTTGCAGAAAAATCTTTCATTCTTAAAGTGCATAGTGAGACACTGGTTCTTCTAATGGAATAGGATTTCTGTTAGGAAATTGTATTATAGAAAATTTGATTCTCTGCTTTCGTTCTGTTAAAAGCCAATTAACAACTAATTCGTGGGTTCAGGAAAGGCTTCTTACTCATTTACCTGCAAACATGATGGTGCAACACTTGTCTGAAAATTGTGGTCTTCCTAGAGGGTAAATTCTAAATAACTAAGAGATAGTTTGTGCTTTGAATTGTTGTCTTCTGTGTACCTGAACTATTGTTCTGCTCCTCTCTTCCAAATTTGACTTTGGTGGGTGACTGTGGCTTGAGGACTGAATCAGCAGTGGGCTAATAACCATAATTACCATAAGGATCATTCTAGGAAAACCGTACTAGATTCTGTCTGGAATGGTACCTCACCTAAGCTGCAGAGGTCTCAGAAAGTTTCTTGTCCAGTCATGTCACTTCCCAAGAAAAATGCAGCACAACCTGAATATGAGTGCCAAACTAGTCATTTTAAAGGCATGCGAGATTAATTTAGATAATCTGTTTTGCTGTTTTACATCTCGTTGTAGGGTGTCAGGGTAGTCACATTTAGCCAGGCAGAAGACAGACATTTGAAGTATGTAGGAGAATGTAATTTTTTTTCCTACCACACCATAAAGTGTATTCTTAAACAAGTTTCTGGATACTATGATGATGAGTGCTACATGAAAAATGTTAAAAACAGAGGTTTTGGTAGAGAAAAGGCAAAACAAAATTGAATTTGAAGTAATTTGTGAGGTTTGTATATTTGTTTGCAAAATGTTCTTTCCTCAATTTATGATACTTGATAGGCAAACATTCCGTAGCAGAAAATATGTCTGTGATAAATTTCCAGCTTCTTTCCCTGGAGTGTCCTTTAGCAGTTCCTTTCAAACCTTCCATGACTCGTTCCAATGAAAATTTGTGACCAGTACTCAGTTTTTGTGCTGTTCAGTACTTTTGCATTATCAGTCACTTCTGGACAGCTCCATCTGAAATGTTATACAACTGTTTTCCCAATTCATAGCTTTGAATGCAGCATCTGTCTATCAATCTATTTATTCCCATCTTTTCTACAGCATCAAATTAGTTATTTTTATTGTCAAGAGTACTGTGGCCAGTCTCAATAGTGCCTGTTGTCTTCTAATCTCTGTAGAAACTCTGAGTCCTTACCAGCAAATAACATTTTGGCTTGTCTGATAAATTTTCAAATTATCATTTCCATGATTTCATGAAAAATACACAAACATGTATTTTTTAGTTTTCTGCTTTGGCAGATATTTTTCTATCAGTGACTGTCTAAAAAGCAAATTCACTCAATTGTTTTAGTCGATCAATAATTTTGTGTTTATCTTTTGTAGGAAGTTTGCAGTATCTACGAAAATTCCTGACACTAAATGGTGTCAAAAGTGTTGTGTTGGTAAGTAAAAGTCTGGAGAATAAATGTGAAGAGGCAGCCAAATGGTGTCAATAGTAAGATTACTGAGTCAGGTTTAGGAGGTAAAGGGAGAAGAGACTTTTTTCATTGTTATGAAGCTGTGCATTTGCAGACAGTGAGCTCATTCAGGTTAGTCCTTGGGTTTAAGCAGTGAAAACTTTCCCATTTAGCTCTTTATGTTTAGAGACAGTTTACAAGAAATGCAGAGAAGCAGAATGATATCAAAATTCAAACCAATCCTCAAGAAGAGCCTAATCTCCATGGACGGAGGAACTTAGAGAAGTTGCCATCAAGATTAAGCCACCTGACTTCCTAGCAGAAATTTCAGTTACCAGTATTGGATGATAAAAAGCAAGGAGTATTTTTAATTCTTTGAGGACGGTGTTGTCTCTGAAGACTTTATAATGTGTTCAGTAATGTGCCAGGTACCAAAGTCTCAAAGCTGCACTGTGTTAAGACATATTTTGAAAGGGAGGCAGATAGATTAAAAAAACCTGCCAACACTGTGAGTGTTAATGAACACTGCAGGGAACACCAACAGGGGTGACAGGGCTGAAGTGACAGGGGTCAGAGTATGTAAAAACTCTGACTTTCTGACAGAAAAACTAATTTGGATGGCCGTATGTTTCTAGATTCCTGTTCAATAAAACGAGAAGCCTTGTGGTGCGGTCCTCTGCGATTCTGTGATTCCTGTCCTGCCAGGCAGAGAATTTAACAGGGGCGCTGTGGTACTTGACATTATGAGGGGGAGTCTTCATATTCAGAGATAGCTCAGCCTCCTAAGCCTGGAGCCCTTCGTGCATGATAGGTGTAAGTGAGAATTTGTGAACACAGCAAGGGTGGCTGTAAGAACCTTACTTTTTGTGCCTAAGCCTCCGTTCCTGCTGGCACATAAGTTGGCTTTTGGCCTCGGGGCAGCAGGAGTGCCACAGGAGGCAGAAAAAGACAAGAACTTCGGGTCTTCTTTCTGCACCTTACAGGTGTTAGTGATTGTTTTATGGTTTCTGCTGCTGAGTTCAGCCTTACTCGGGGTCACGCCAAGCATTATTTGCTGCACTTTGCAGTCAGTCTGAGTGATGTTGAGTGAGAACTCGGATTAATGAAATAAAGCACTGATGTTTAAGGTGCCAAGGGACTGCTGATGAGTTTCTGTGGCAATAAGGTCGCGTGAGCATATTTCACTTACGTGGATAGTTCTGGATTGTAGAAGCTTGTTATCTAAACTGTGTTGTTAATTGCCTGATGGCCCACTGTCACTTTACTGCACAGTAAAATACGGTCTTTAGATATATTTGTACAAAGTGCAAAATAACACGTGTTTGTCTTAAAGGATGTGTTGGCAGTGCTTAAGGAGTGAAATTTTGTCAGTATTGTAGAATTGAAGTTGTGAAACTTCAGATTTCACAGGGCCTGATACTGCAACTTCATTGTTCTCTACCAGTTTTTAATTGAGTTCTGACTATGGAAGAACAGCACTTCCTGCTCTTCTGTTGTTCTTCAGGTTCAACTGGATTTCCTGATGATCTAGAAGTGTTCATCAGAAATACAGAGCTCCTGGATTTCAGACTCGCTGTGACAGTGCTTGAAGGGCAGCTGAGCTGTTGTTCACTGCCTGCTGGGTAACTGTGTGTCATAGAAAAAGCCGTTCTTTAAGAGCAGCATGGTGATTTTGACATAGCTTAGGCAAACCAACACAGTAGACCCAAGATGCTCCAAATGTGTATGCAATCAGCTGTTTTTAAAATACATAAAATATTAAAGTGGAGGTGGTGGGTATTTTCCAAAAGTATATGGACTATTACATAGCTGGAAATTGTTTATAATTTGTATGTGCTTAGTACACTAATATTCTCTATCCTTTTTTGGCAGTGAGAAATCCCTACACAGGCCACAAGTACCTTTGTGGAGCGCTACAGTCTAGCATTGTTTTGTTAGAATGGGTTGAACCAATGCAAAAATTTATGTTAATCAAGGTAAAATTACAATTACTCTCATGTTCACTTCCAGTTACCTTGTAGTGACTTGTTAAGTATTAGCCATTGCTTGATTTATTAGGCTTTTCTCTTGGTTTCTGTTGTATTGACAATAACTATTTAAATGTGTCATGTATTAACTGACTCAGAATAAATGTTCATGTTTTTGGGGTGCACTTCAGTCAGAGAACCAAGCCCTTTTTTCCATGAACGTTGCCCTTCAGTTGCACAATAGAAAACTGAGGCTGGCAGGCTGAGACACGGGTTAACACTGGTCTTGCTCCCATACTAGAGAGAAGGTGACTATTTATTTTATGTTTTTTGACACTGAGGTGCCCAGAAATGCTTATCTCCCCATCTGACATCACCTGAAGAGACAGAGCCAGGGTGGGCTCATGTTCTTGGAAAAGGCAGCTGCTACAACTCAGCCTGGAAGAGAAGGCTTAGAGGCTCAGTAGCCAGGGAGAGCTGTGATGGGCACTCCTGTCATCTGTGGGCAACTGCAAAGGGCACACATGATAAAAGACATGCTTTTTAATTTTAACTGAATTGGCATGAGATGCTCCAAGCTTCTTAACTCAGGCCTTTTGTATTTATCAATTCCTGTTACCTGAAGAAGTAGACATAATGTTACTAAGTGAGGCATAAAATTTATCATACAGTTTGAATATCTAATAGCAACTCAGACTACACTTGTTTCCCTTCTAATATCTATTTTTGCTTATTCATCTAGCACATAGATTTTCCTGTACCTTGTCCACTGAGATTGTTTGAAATGCTCGTAGTCCCTGAGCAGGAATTCCCTTTAGTTTGCGTTGGTGTCAGTAGAGGAAGAGACTTCAACCAGGTGGTGAAGTTTGAGACTGTCAACCCAAATTCTACCTCTTCATGGTTTACAGAAACAGGTTTGTGTGCTGTTGTCTTTGCATTCCGAAATGTTCTTTGCTCTTCTGTTATAGCTGAAGCACTAAAAGGTAGGCTTCTCTGATGAAGCAAATGGTTAAATCATTAAGGCTAAGTGATAATTGTTAAGTTCTCTGCTCAAAGGGGTATGTGGTTGAACCTGCTTGCACATGCACTTTTTTTTGGATGGTTCTCCTTGTTGAACTGATTGGATTCCTTGAGGTTTTTGGTATAGCAGAGGATGGAGCTATGGTTTCTTGCATTTCCATAAATTAGGCAGCACTTTATTACCGTCTGTGCTGTTTTGTGCTCTACCCTGGCACCATGACTTCTGTTTATCTAATAGATTCCAGTAAAATTCCGTTCTGAGCAATTCCTTTCGACATCTCTAAGATGTAGTTTGCCTTTCCTGAAATGTACCACTATGGTTAGAAATGGTGTTATCAGCCTCCTGCTGAGATAGAGTATTCTTCTTGTGTTTATGGAAAGCAAAAAGGATTAGGACCACTGGTTGCAGGAAACTAATTTCCTGCCCATCACCAGTGTGTGGGCACCATGAGTGAGGAGGCCACTGTCTGAGCGACAGCAGAAATTCTCTCAAGGAAGTGTGCTAAGAATTACTTTTTTAGAGTTGCAGGGTTACCCCTGCACCTAGATGCAGTAGGGAACTGTTGCTAGTCATAGCTTGCAGGTTCAGAAGCAGTAAATATCTTTGTTTTTGCCCATCGTGGATCTCTTGTTGATTCACGATGAATTTATACATAGCTCTGTGCTGGCATGCACATGTGCACGAGTCCAGCTGAGTGTGTACTGTGGAATTCACTAAGAATAACAGTTTCCACCAGGAAGATACCCACCCACCTTCCTGCTGCTGAAAAGTGCATCAGATTTTGACACAGTTTAAAGCATAGTTAGGATACCCAAAGTGAGCAGTGGATGGCCAATTGGCACACTTACCTACTTCAGACAGTGCATTTTGTTTTCACTCCTACCTGTAACTGGGTGACTTTTATAGCAGAGTCCATAAAAGAAGCACACGGAAGTCAAGTGTCCTGTTGTCATTTCTCTCTCAGTATTGCCTGCATTGGTGCATAAATACAAGAGCACTAATCCCTTCTCTGGTTTTTTTTTTTTAATGTGTAAAATTTAGCATTGCATTGTGCCTTCCCCACGTTGTTAATTTCCTTGAATCACACGTGTGTGTTTATGTTGTTGTTTTCTCCTATTTTTGTAGCTACAATTTAAACCCTTTTGTTATGTCGGCTTATTCCTGTCCCCTGCTGGCAGGAGAGCGATGATGCAATCAAACAGATTTTTTTTTTTTTTTAATAATTTTAACTGGAAGCTGCTTTTGTGTTTTAGGTATTGTGCTCTAATTTCTCATATCTAATGGATTTACTGAGTTTCTCTTTGCTATGTGAAAGATGCCTACAGAATCTGGCAGTAATGTTGAATTAGTAGGAACTGCTTTGTGTGTAATTTTAATGTTAACAAACAAATGGACCAAAACTACAGTTCTCTTTTGAGTTGACATGTCCACTACTCACTTGTGGGTCAAATCCCCATTTGCTGTGATGGAGACTGCTGCAGCTGTAACCCAGAAGAGAAGAGAATAACCCTTCTTTTGAGGCTTTGGAGAAGGAAATAAGCCCCTATTTTTGGAACATCTGGGGATGGAACGTCTGCAAGTAGCAGCAAGGATTAATTAATAATATATAAGTCCCTGCCAGGATTTAGAAGTAAAGACAGAAGAAAAGTACAATAAAACAGCATAGTGTGGACAATCACATATATCTGTCTTTTTGCAACAGCAATATTCAATTACACCAACAGAGAATAAATGGAGAACAATGTACGTGTGAGTTTGCTTTTGTGACATGGCTCAGAAAAGGCTGGATTAAATCCATACTTTAATGTTATAGCTTCAGTTTTCCTGTCACAGCCAACATGCTGGATAAGTGGACATGCCTCTCTAGGAGGAGAGAAATGTCACTGGTAAGATGATGATTTTAAGTAGATAAAACACGCTAACCCATCAAAATGTCTCAATTTCTAGAACTTTCATTCCAAATTTCATGCTAATTTATGTTATGAACTAACACTGTCATTTTTTTATAGACACTACAGAGACGAGTGTTGTCCATGTAACACAGCTGGAGAGAGATACCATTTTGGTGTGTTTGGATTGTAAGTTTAATATCTACTAAATGTATATGTATGCATATGCATGGATACTGTCTTGTCTCCACGTAAGGTTCTATATTGAAGATAATTCTTGGTTAACATGTCTTTATTTATTGTCTAGGCTGCATAAAAATAGTGAATCTGCAAGGCAGGTTAAAATCCAGCCGCAAACTGTCATCGGAGCTCACGTTTGACTTTCAGATTGAATCAATAGGTAAGTTGGGTTTCATTATTAGTCTTGAATATCCCTGTGGGTCAGAGAGATGGGCAGTCACCAACTGGATGAAATTTAACATGAGCAAGTGGTGGATTCTGCACTGAGGATGAGGTAGTCCTGGTTATGTGTGCAAACTGGGGGACGAGAGGGTGGAGGGCAGCTCTGCAGGAAGAGATCTGGGGGTTGGGATTGATAGCAAGCTGAAGATGAGTCAGCAGTGTGCCCTGGCACCCAAAAAGTGGTGACCAGCAGTAAGGACATGGAAATTATATGAAGTTGCTTATGGGAAAATTCAGGTTGGATTTTAGGAAAATGCATTTCATTCGGAAGGTGATTGATCACTACTGAGCTCTTCAGAGAAGTGATCACAGGACCAAGCCTGTCAGAGCTTAAGCAGCATCTGGACGATCACTTTGTGTGAGAAGACTCGGTGAAAGGTTCAGCATGTGCTTTCCTAGGAGCAGCTGGAATGGAGTAATAATCCTGGAGTCTTCTTTGATTAAGTTAAATGTCTTGGGAGTGTGATGGAGACTTTTAGCCTCTAAAGGAATACCTTAACACAACCTACATAAACTCTCTTGAATCACCCATGCCTAACTCATTTTGCATGTGTGTTTATGCAGTCCATTTTTACAAATCAGCTCAAAGACTATATGATATGTCACAGGTTACATAAATTTTGTTTCCTTGTGCAGAATCTGAACGAATTAGATTGTGAAACAGAAAGAATACATTATTTTGGCAATTCTCCAGTAGTCACATACCTGGACTGCACCACCTGCTATTGAAAGAGGGATAGGAGGGATGTGTGCACAGATGGAGGGTAGCACCAGAAGAGGAGGAACAGTGGGTTCTAAAATCATCAGGAGTTGCAGGGAGTTTATTTCTGAGGAGAAGCTTTAAAGTTTCAGGCCCTTCAAACGTAACCTCCCAGAGAAGAGGGCAAGAAAACATTGCCACTGAAAATATTACTTCTGTGGCTCTTGATGGTTGGGAATGGGGAGAAGGAGGGATTCAATGTACTTGAAGCTTCTCACTCTGGGACCTCTGCATGTACTGTAGTCTTCATCCTGCTTATCAGAAATGAGCTTCCAGTGGCCTGTACTGTCCAGGCAGTGTCTCCAAAGACACCCCTGAAACTCTTCTGTTAAAATTCCGTATATATTTTCTGCAAGTATTAAAGGGGTTTCCTGTTCAAAGAAAATGACACATTTAGGACTAGACATTTAGAACATTTTTTGGTTAGGTGGAAATATTTTAAAACCCTGCTCATTAAACAAATAAATGTATAAATGCAGCTACTTTTAAAGCAGGTTCAGTGATTCCTGAGAGATGTTCTGCAGTCTGAGTGGGTGGATGTCATACAATGGAACATACATGTACAGATTTCAAACTTGCAGTCTTGTGCTTTTGGCCTTAAAAGCAAGAGTTGAGTTTATGCCTCAAAACTGATTCCAGTGTTCTTTCTTACCAGTCTGTCTACAAGATAGTGTGTTAGCATTCTGGAAACACGGCATGCAAGGAAGGAGTTTTAGATCAAATGAGGTGAGTTCTGCGTTTTGCTTCAAATTTTGGCTTCTAATGTAAGCTGTGTGGAGGAGAAATGCACAACGCTGTTGTCTGAAAAAGAGTGAAACTAGTAACTTCCTAGGTTAGACCTAGAAGCTGGAGTCTCATTCTAAGCTCGTTTCATAAGCAATAAAGCATTAGTGGAGTTGTACAAGAACCCCATCACATCTAACAGGCAAAGCAGAAACAAGAGACCGGGCCAGGATGCCATAGAAAATACCCAAGCCTAATTCTTGGTAATATTAATCTTTGCCTTAAATTGCTTTGAAGACCACTGTCAATTCCTTAGCCTCTCACACATGGATGCAAAAATCTGGGTTTTGCCAGTGGTTCCACTGCTGAGCTTTAGCTTTTTGTAACAGTGTCAGATGAGTTGCCTGATGTTTTTTAGTCTCTTCCATGTTCTCTTGGCTTACAAATACTTTGAAGAATTGCCCAGCTTTCACAAGAAATATTTTTCCTTCTTCAGGAGGAAAATACTAGATTGACCAAAACATGATTTGTTTGGGGTTTTTTTCTAAAATCTCCTTGTAGTTCCTTTTTTAGCCCGTTTGATGTGTTTTTAGATGGAGTTAAGCTAAAATTATAAATAATAAATTACAACTACCTTCCCAAGTAGGTTTTTTTTCCTTGCTGCAAACCTTGTGTACCTGTTAGTGAAAATGCTGTACTTTGTTGGATTTTAATGAGTCTTTTAATTTGGCTCTTAATGAATGTTTACAAATTTTACCAGTTGTTCCAGCAGTGTTTCATTGGCTGAGAAACTGAGCTCATTATGACTAATTGTATTTTAAGGTATACATACAGTCACACCATGCCAAGCTTAGATATTCCACATTGTTCCACCACTACATTGACTTGCACAAAGCCTCAGTTGAGCGAGTCTGAGCTAACAGTGAGCCTGCTCTGGGTGAACCAAAGGCTGGAGTCAGACTGCTGCTTATTTCCAAGGTGCAGATGTTTATTGTGGCATTTCTGCATTGCTCTGCCCGTTGGTACTGAGTGGCTCTGCTCCAGCTGAGAGAGGCCATGTCCCAGGGTGCTGCAGCCCAGGTGGATGCATTTCGTTGTTTATGTAAAGCATCAGGGACCCTGGCTTGTTTTGTTACTGTCAAGCCAAAGCCAGAACCTAAATGAAGAACTGAAAGCAGAACTGGGCTGTTGACAAAAAGCAAGCCACCTAAAACTTTTTCTCTGTAGAACACATCTAGGGTAAGCTTTTGGGCCTTTTAAAGTTCCTTATCTCTCCTGGCTGTCCCACTAGCTGCAGCTGTTAAAAGAAATAAACCTCTTTTCTTCTGTAATATGGAAAGCCTTCAGTGCCGGGCTCAGGTCTTGACCATATTTGTTACTTTTGGGGAATTTTATTCTATGTAGTAGGTGGGAAGTTGTTGCCTGGGACAAAAAGCTGACTGACTTAATTTTGCAGCATTTTTTTTCTTTGAAGACATCATTAGCTCAGATTCCCTATTCTAATATAGTTAGCCTAATTGGGGATAACTTGAGCTGCTTGCAAAGTTATTTCCTTCCACAACTGTGACCTTCCACAGCAGTTCAGTCAAGTGTGAAGAACAAAACAGGGAACTGTGAATTCTGACACAAGGAGCTCAAAATTTGGGCAAAGATTGTATAGCCTTAGCCTCACAGAAAGCAGAAATTAATTTTCTTAGAAAAGTGAAGAATTTCACTGCTGTGAATTAAAATCCTCTTGCAAGTTCTCTGCACCAGAAGTGAATTCACTAAGTCAGCTAACATTACTAGGATCTGGGAAGGAGATAAGAGTGTCTACTTTCCCCAAGAATGTGAAATTTGGCTTTGTAGAAGAGGAGCTTTGTAAACAGTGCTGCATGTTCACAAAGTGACTAAATACCCTTTGGAGTATGCACTGGGCTTTGGTTGACTTTATTGATGAACACGGTGGTTTTCTGGGTGCTTTGATATTCATGTGATCATAAAGATGTATCACCCAAGTACCATTCACCAACAGGACACAAAAGACTGTTGGACTTGTCTGAAACGTCAAAAGACTTAAGTTTTCTTTTTGCAGTGGACATAAGTACCACACATTAGATTGTTTCTCTGCTAAGGTTTTCAGAATATGAACTTAGAGTGTTCTTACTATAATTCAGCATTTCAACAAAATGTGTTTAAGTGTGATTTACCTGACTCGTTTTTGGATGTCCACTCTAGAGTGACACTAATTGCACCCCATCTCTTTCAGTCATGGCTGTAAAGAGAATTGCCCTGGTAACTCAAGTACCAAGCTGAGCCCTGCTGTTGTGCTTGCAGTTGCTACCAGAGGAATTCATGTAGTGTGGGAGGAAATACAGAAAACTTTTCTATCTTAGTTAAAAATGACGGTTGCTTTAAGTTCTCTATTGGATTTTAATTGGCAATCAGTTGGTAACATCAGTCACAGTCAATTCTTTTCTCTTGATTGATGTTAAAAACAAAATGAAAACACTTGTGCTCTTAACATGTAAATATTTATTTCTATTGTCTAGATCACACAAGAAATTTCTGATAATACAAGGATATTCAGGCTTCTGGGATCTGACAGGTAAGGTGAGAAGTAAACGTGACATACTGAAATAAAAGAATAATATGTGTTTTCCTACCTTGTAAAAGTTCTTTTTGCATGTTTCTTGCAAATTCCTTTTTAGGCATCTTAGACATTCCTTTGTATACATGTCTACCTTCCAGTCCTTCACTTTTACTTTTCTCTTTCGGAAATTACAAAAAAAAAAAAAAAATCTTCTAAAAGTGTTGGTGGGCTTCCAGAAGTACTCAGCCATGCAAGAAGCTCTTACTTAGCTGCAGTCACAATGTCCAGTAGTGTTTTCCTTTTTGCATTGTAATTCTTTTGTTGAACTTGGTGAAATCTTTACTTTCAGATGTTCTGCTGCAGTAGCTCATCAAGATCTGCTTCTGGAGACAAATGCAAAAAATACTTTAAAAATTTAAATATCTCACTTTCACCCCCCAGAAAGGAAATCTACCAGTTGTTCTCCCAACATGACAGCTCAGGTCTTGTAAGAGCTCTTGATAACTCCCAGTGTAGCTGTCCTTTGGCATCTGCTTTCAGGACAGTAACACCCTGTCTGTGTGACCCACCAGATACCAGCCTGCTGAAGTCAGTAACTGCTGTTTTAGGAGTGTCACTGACTTCCTCAACTTTCTCTGCCCTGGTGTCGAACTTTGTACTTCTGTAAGAGCCACAGAAGCAGCAGCTGTTTTGTCTTTAGGGGAGTGCATGCTGACGTGACAGTTTCGCCAGTAATGAGTCCACAAGAACTGCAAAGATAGGCTTTAACTTTTCTTTTGAGAATTGCCTCTGTCTTATGCTGCTTGCAGTAAACCCATGTGGCATGTTAGAATGACGCTGCAAAAAATTGCCTTGTAAAAATGTCCTCTTCCCCAAATATGGTCCCGTCTATTTCTGGCTTGCTCTGATAATTTCTCAAGTCTAAGACAATGTTTGAAGAGTTTGCACTGCAATAAACATTAATTCCAATTTCTTCATACACCCTTTTCAAGCAGCTCTGTTTTGTGCTTGAGCTGTGAACCCTTTTTCCAGTAACACATGTCCTTTCCTAGGCAGTTTGTAGGAGCTGGTGTTCTGAGAAGCCAAAAACCTGCTGTCAGTCTAATAAAAGCTTGTGTGTTGCTTTCTCATCATGAGTAGGGAATTGCCTCATGGCATGAGGCGTTGTTCCCTTTGTGAAGCACATTGAGCAGAGGTCAGGTTTTCGGAGCCATAGTTTTGCAGCAAGCAAACTTTCCTGTCTGAATGCACAAGAGATGGATTTGAGTTTCCCACAACCTGCCTTCACTTCAGGATGTTTGTGGAGGAGAAGCCAATCATGAACATCCTCATGTGTTTAGCAGTTTTAGCAGTTCTTGCCTGATTAAAAAAATCTTAAACAGTTTGGGAAACAAAATTGTGACTACTAATCTCTCTTCTTTGAAGAGAAAGGTCTGATCTAGGACATCCCTTGTGGTTTTTGCAGTTGTAGGTCCAGTCTCATCTCCAATGCTGGGCAAAAGTGGGTGGCAAGAAAAAGTAAGAGAAGAGACTCTTCACATAGCAGTCCTTTCTTTGAGATTTCTCTTGGCCTGCAAATTTTTGGCTTTGGGACTTTCAGAGCTAGAGGAAGTTTCTGTGGATTGGGTTACATGGGCTCAGGGATTAACTAGAAGTGCTCACAGAAGAGTCAGCTTCATTCCAGTGGCAAGGGGCAGACTAACAACTCTCAGAGCTGGAGCCTGATGAGTGGGTTAGCTTTGCAAAGCTCCAGGAGAGCACAAGCCCAGTAGGGCAGTGATGGACCCTTTTGAGATGCCCTCACTAAAAGGATGAGAGGTGATAGGGATACACTGCAGCAAGGGAAATTCCAGCTGGATAAAAGAGGGGTAACCATGATGGTGAGGGTGGTTTGACACTGTAGAAGGAGCCCAGAGAGGCTGTGGGATATCCTTGGAGACCTTGTCTGGACAAGACCGTGAGCTTGCTTTGAGGTTGGCATTGGTTTGAGGGGCTTTTCGACTAAAAAAGGGAAAGAGGGAAATGACAACTGGTCAGGTGGATCCTAGGAAAGAATATTTACAGTTATACCAGGGTTGTATTTAAATGAAGGATCACTTGACATTGTGGCTTCTTGAATTTGCATTTTAGGGTCGTGGTTCTGGAGAGCAGGCCGACGGACAACCCAACAGCCAACAGCAATTTGTATATCCTGGCAGGGCACGAGAACAGTTACTGAGAACAGCACGTGGCAGGCAGCTCACTGTGAGGAGAACACTCCTGCTGCAGCAGCACTTGTGACTGGCTGGAATTGCACAAAAGCTGCAGTAACCCCACTTCAGTTACTTTATAATTTATTGTGGCATGAGAGGAAGACGAGAATTGTTTGTGGTATGGACACAGATGCATTATAATACCACGGAAGTGCTTAATTTACTGTTATGTAATCTTTGTACATATGCAGTATTTTTCAGTGAAACTTCTTGCTGAAGCCCTACACTGACTTTCTGTAGATAGAGGTCCTCCTGTTAAGTACAAGTGTCTTACCTGTACAGATGTAAAAGTCACTGAGGATGCAAAAATTAAATCGGGGTACTATTATAAGGACGTCTCATGTGTTTATTATAAAGTGGGATTCTAGCAAGAAATATAGTACATTTAGCAACACTATTGTATTTTATTATATGTAATTTACTAATACAAATAAATATTAACTTTTAGAAATTGTAACCAAGGCTGTAACCAGATTACAATCTTGTTTTAATTTCGATACAACACACTGGTGTTCATGTTTGCACAATGTATTGAGATGTGATGTATTTAGTCACAAAGGTAAGCTGTGACTTTGTGGATATGACTTGGGCTTCAAAGTTCCTTTTTTTTGTTTATTTGGGTAGATTCCTTTGTGAAACAAACCAGTTAAACACCTGTATTTTTATATTTAATTAAAACTTTCCTTATGATTACTTCTCTATGCTTGAAAACAATACCTTATGGATGGGTGTCAGTCCCAGACTAGTGGTACCTGGCTGTAATTCTGCAATAGGTGTTTGAATTATTAGTGTATACAATGATAAAATGTAGTTATTACTGTTTGTCTTACTAAATAGTTTCATATCATTATGAAAAGGAGCAACATTCCACGTTGTGGAAATGGCTCAGAGATGTTGCCATTTTGACTTTTTTTTTTTGGCCTTATAACCATTTTCACACTTTTCTTGATTTTAGGATGTTAACACATGGCCAAAATTTAGTTACTACCTCATTGAAACAATACAATGGTTACTACGCATCACGGGAACTTAGTTTTGATCAGAAGTATTTTTGATTGCTATTTTCCAATGGAGTGTGTAAATGCCAAGTTTTAAGCAAAATGCACACATTTGACTCCTTTTTTTGTATATTTTCTTTATATTTTATTGTGATAATATACACTAAAACCAAACTAAATTAAAAGTGATTTATGGCCTGCGTTATTGTTGTGATTGGTAATGCTTTGAAATATGTTCCCTAATGTATATAATGTAAAATAAATTTTTTTAACATGTTGTTGTACAATTAGATTATCACCTGCACTGATTTTCCACATAAGACTAAAATGGAACATACTGAGTTTTCAATTCTGCTATTAAATGGTTGTGCCAAACACAGAAGCTGGGCGTCTCTGAATGTATGAACAGAGGTTGCTGGAGCTCCACTCAGTTTGGGTTGGCATCAATACCCTTTTGGCCTTCGGGCAGTGAATATGTGGATTTGAGCTAAGTCTTTCCACATTCCATCTTGTGTGGTTTCTTCCCTTCATTTCCTGCTTTTCCACCTCTGTTGGTTGCAAAACCGATTTATTCTTTTTTCAGCAGGTTTAGTTTTCTGCCAGTGGGTCTCAAGCTCACTGCTTCTGGCTGTTCCTCATCCTGAGCCTCGGCTCACCCAGTGGGAGAGGTGGTGGCACGAGCCCCACGGCTGAGCAGCCGAGTTCTCAGAAAAGTTGAGAAGCTGTGTGTGTTCCACAGCACCCTTGTGAAATCCCCAAGGGGGCTTTCCATCCTGCCTCCTGCGGACTGTTCCTCGCTTGGACATGCAGGGTTAGGGTTGCTTTAACAAGGGGCAGTACTGCTGATGTGCTGTGAACATGCTTCCTCTTGGGGGGCCAGGTTTCTCAGGTGACTTACAGGCAGCAGCAGCAAAGGGCTATTGGCTTTTACTCTGGTTGGGCATTTTTGGTGTGAGCGTGTATGCAGGGATGCAGCTGGAAGGGCTAAAACTAAAGAGGACAGGGTTGTGGCATGTGGGAAGAAGGGAGTATTAGGGCAGGCATGTTTCCAGTCTGTTGGTATAATCAGGATGGCTTTGCTTTTCCCATGCTGTTCTCCAGCCTCAAAGGTAAGAAGTGAAGGGTTCCTGCTTTTTTGAGGAATTGTCCTGTTGCAGGATTTGGGGCTTGTGCCACCAAGCTGCCTTTCTCTCATCTGGAGCTGCTTGGCTACTCTGCTGACAGCTGAGCCCAGGAGCCTGGGTGGCTGGTAAATCAAATAGTCTCCTTGGTTCGACCTGCAGTTGCTTTGAACTAAAGGTCTCGAGCCACGCCTGGTAGGAGCTTATGACTGGGATCCTGGTGTAGGATTGGGATCAGTGTGTGGCAGACTGATAGGAGCACAGTCAAGAGTCAGGAAACCCCATCGCAGGCACCATGAGGTTACAGCAAGGGCTCTGCGATGGATGATGGACACAGCTCCTCCAACAACCTCTGTGGCTCCCATTTTCCTTCTAGTCCCTTCCACGCTGGCTCCTAGGGATTGGTCCGAGCTGCTGGCAGGCAGGAGGGTTGATGTGACTGCAGTGGGGCACTCGCCAGCCTGGCAGCCCAGTCTGATCAGTGGAGGAGCTGAGCCTGGGCCTCAGCCCAAACTGAGCCTTCTTACAGGGAACAAACAAAGCGGTGGCATTGTGTGTGTGATGGAAGTGCTCCTGGAAAGCTGGGATCACAGGGGAATGAACACTGCTTTTATCTTTTTCTTGCCCATCTCTCCATGCATGCCTGCCTCTGTAAGAAACAGGATCTGGTGACATGAAAAAGAGGGAGTTCAGATTCAAATTCCACAGCCCTTAACTGAAGGCAAGGGCTGTGCAAGGTGAAGCACGGTGCTGGCTGCCTGTAGCTTTGACACGGGGAGCTTGTAATGGGGCTGGGGGATGTGGAATTTGAATCTGAACCACCCCACTGGTGGGGTGAATGTGTCCCCCAGGCAGAGGACATTCTTACACCCCCCAGGGTTCAGCTTTAGCAATAGCCCTGCTGGACTTCGAAGGATTGCATGGAAAAATAGGGAATGTGCCCAAACCTCTTGCTTCCTTCCAAAGAAACACACTTAAAACACAAGAAGTAATGTTTCAGGCCTGTGTCATCTGAGAGTGGTGTAGAAGAAGCTGGGAGGGAGACACAGACCCTGGTGCTCCCCCAGTTCCTTACCATGGACAGCAGTGCTGGGTTTGCTGCCTACTCAGCATCATCCTCTACATCTGCTTCACTGTTGCTGGAGGTCGTCTTCCCTCCTTGGGTGCAGGTTTTCATAAAATCATAGAATGGTTTAGGTTGGAAGAGACTTCAAAGACCGTATAGGGCCACTCCCCCTGCCATGGCCAGGGACACCTTCCGCTAGACCACATTGTTCCAGCCTGGCCTTAAACACTTCCAGGGATGGGGGATCCATAATTTCTCTGGGCAACCTGTTCCAGGGCCTGATCACCCTGAGAGTAAAGCATTTCTTCATAATATCTAACCTAAATCTCTCATCTTTTAGTTTAAAGCTATCCCACTCATCCTATCACTACATGTCCCTGTCAAAAGTCCCTCTCCAGCTCTCTTGGAGGCCCCCTGCAAGTACTGGAAGGCTGATAGAAGCTCTTCCCAAAGCCTTCTCTTCTCCAGGCTGAAAAATCCCTGTCTTCATATTATGGAGAGGTGTTCCAGCCCTACTGTATTCTTCATGGCCTTCCTCTGGACTCGCTGCAACAGCTCCATGTTCTTCTCATGTTGGGGGCCCCAGAGCTGGATGCAGCACTGCAGGAGGGGCCTCTCCAGAGCAGAGGGGCAGAACCACTTCCCCTGGCCTGCTGAACACACGGCTTCTGATGCAGCCCAGGATGCAGTTGTCCTTCTGGGCTGCAAGTGCACATTTCTGGGTCATGTCCAGCTTTTCATCCACCAGTACCCCCATGTTCTCCTCAGGGCTGTTTTCAGTCTATTCTCTGACCAAATTTGTCAGGCACGGTTTGCCCTTACTGAAGCCATGTTGGCTGTCACCAATCACCTCCTTATTTCTCTTGTGGCTCAGCAGAGTTTCCAGAAGGACTTGCTCCATGATCTTGCCAGGCAGAGAGATGAGACTGACCTTCCTGTAGTACCCTGGACCTTTCTTTTTCCCCTTTTTAAAATGGGGGTTTCTGTTTCCCCTTTTACGGTCAGTGGAAGTTGCACCAGAATGCCACAGCTTCTCAAGTCTGATGGATAATGGCTTAGCCACTTCATCCGCCACTTCCTTCAGGACCTGTGGATACATCTCATCAGGTGCCATGGACTTGTGCACCTTCAGGTGCTTTAGATGGCCTTGAAACCGATCTTCTCCAGCAGGTGATTCTTCAGTCTCCCAGCCCTGCCTTTCCCTTCTGCAACTCGGGCACTGTGGCTGGAGCACTTCCTGGTGGAGAAGGGGGCAAAAAAGTCATTGAGTACCTCAGCCTTTGCCATGTCCTGGGAAATGGGGACTCCCCTTTCCTTCCAGAGAGGGTCCTCATTTTTCCTAGTGTTCCTTTTATCACCCACATACCTGCAGAAGCTTTTCTTCTTGTCTTTGATGTTCCTGGCCACCTTTAATTCTCTCAGGGCTTTAGTTCCTCTAACCTCACCCGTGGCTGCTTGGACAACCTCTCTGTATTCCTGCCAGGCTACAGCCCCTGCTTCTACCCTCCGCAGGCTTCCTTTTAGTGTTCGAGCTTGTCCAGGAGTTGCTTTTTCATCCACACAAGGCCTCCTGGCATTTTTGCCCAATTTCTTGTGTCAGCCGGATCCATCTCCGTGTGTCCCGGACAGATCCATCTCCGTGTGTCCCAGACCCATCCACGTCCGTGTGTCCCCGCAGATCCATCCCCTTGTGTCCCAGCAGACCCATTTCTGTGTGTCCCAGCAGATCTATCCCAGCGCGTCCCCGCAGATCCATCCCCGTGTGTCCCAGCAGACCCATTTCTGTGTGTCCCAGCAGATCCATCCCCGTGTGTCCCCGCAGACCCATCTCCGTGAGTCCCCGCAGATCCATCCCCGTGGGTCCCAGCAGACCCATCTCCGTGAGTCCCCGCAGATCCATCCCCGTGTGTCCCAGCAGACCCATTTCTGTGTGTCCCAGCAGATCCATCCCCGTGTGTCCCTGCAGACCCATTTCTGTGTGTCCCAGATCGGGGGTCACCGGCGATCCCCGGGAGCGCCCATTCGCCCTCCCGCCGGCAGGGGGCGCGCGCG